>JANPWX010000052.1:362749-462749 GCA_024734555.1 Trochalopteron elliotii
TATCTCTCAGCCCAAGCAGACACTCTTTTCTGATGTGGTTCAGCACAAAGAGGAGAGGTGAGTGTCCCCCCTGACAGGAATGCTTGCAGGCCACATAAAAGACCAGAGGGTCCTGATGCAAGACCACTGTTGATTAATGCATTTGCCTGAAGAAGCATATTTGTTTCTGTTGAATACCCCCAGTGAATTGTGTTTCCAGAATGCCAAAGTACAGCAAAAACCCCAGATATCTCCTTGCCTACTAAAATTTAAGTAACCTCTCTTGAATACTTTAATACTAGTCTTTTCTGTCCGCTTAAGTCAATAAGGATTTTCTGCCACTAACAAGAGTCCATGAAGAGACATAACACTTTTTCCCAAACTACAAGAAACTGGAAGAAAGAACCAGAAGAAAAACAGTGAAAGTATTATAGGTAAATCTGTGATTGAGCTTATCAAAATGTTCAGACAGTTATGATAGTTCATGCTCAGGACTTTCAGATACTGTTTCATGCCAAAAGTGATCCACTCACAATCTTGTTACAAAAAACTTGTTTGAAAATTGGAGATGGCTGAGATGGATGTAATGTATTTGTGGGTTTTGTATTTTTTATTTTTTATTTTTCCAGTCAGGCATCATTCTCTTAGTTTCAAAATTAACCATAAGCAGGGAGAAAACCCATTATTTTTCTAAAGTAAAAAAACAACAATGACTGAGAAAGCTCAGCCAGGAACTGATTTAAATTATTCTTGCCAAAAAGTGAAAAAACAGGCTCCTACTGTAACTGGATACTGAATCTAAAATCACAATAACAATTTTCATCTAAGAGGAGAGGAAACTTAGACCAACACATATCGGGGAACAAAAAACTTAGAGTGGTTTAAAGAAAATGTCACCTACATTTTTGGAAGAAGAGTTGACAACATTTTCATGATTTATTAACTTTCACATGGCAATGGCTGCTCTTTCGAAGACGGACTGCATGATCAAAACATCCGCAGCACTTTTTGGCTCCAGAGGTTTCCAAAACTCACTGATTTGGTTCTCAAGCAGTTTTTGCCTTTCCTCTACTCAGGTCAAAGATACAAGCGGGCAGGACAAGTCTACAGTGTTTCTTTGTGGGGTATTATGTCTGGAATGCCTCTCTTTCTGGGAAGAAGGTTAATGAGTGAGAAAAAAGAGAGACTGAAGTAATTTATAGTGATAACAGAAAAAGGAAAATCATTTCAAAATCCTAACCTCATCTAAACTGCTTAGGGATTTTAAGTTCTTTTGTATTTTATCAGTATTATCAGCTGTACTTTTGCACTCTAAAGCTATTTTTAAGCCAAAGTGGAAGATAAAACTGTAAGATAAATACTAAAATGAAAAGAACAGAGACCTAGAAATCTCTTAAGAAAGTCAATTGTTAAGAGTCTTTCTTGTAGTACTGACAAGTGAACTGTTCTCAGTAAGCTTGCCAAAATACTCATAGGCTTTAATTCATGTAAACAGAACCTTCCCCAGTTTAAATTGAAAAGTACACAGGCATATTTCATTCTTCTTTCCACATTCATTGCTGCTTTTGTAGCTCCAACACAGTGAGTGGGGGCCCAATGTGTCTATTAGTGGTGAAACCACAATTCCAAATGCCAGTAGAGACACTGAAGCCGAACAAAATTTATCATTGTAGAACTTTTAACTGGGTCCTTATGAAATCCAAGCATATTACGCACAACCCCTTTGACCTCTCCAGGGTTTCTCTAGTTTCACTCTTATTGGAGCAAAAGTAAAGATTTTCCCTTTCTTTTTTCTCTCTCCAGTTATTTATGCTTCATTGTCTACTTTGACAAAACAGTCCTTCCCTAAGAAGAATTCTCCTTTGCATTTCTTTCTACTCTTCAGTTGCACAGAATATAACATTTTCTGAAGAGTTTACATCCTTGTGCTGGATCTACTAGAATGGTCTCAACATATCTGCATAGGCAGAGAAAACACATTTCTGAAAGCAAATCTTGCTTTTTCTTTCTTTTTCCTAGGATGTTGAATATACTTTCTGTTTTATTTTGAAAATATGAAACCAGGAGAGCAGCAATCCAAATAAGCTGTGGAAGTCACTCTACAAAAAAGAGAGAAATAAACTAATGTACATTACCTCAAAACTACCTGACTGTCTTAATCTCATGTAGTGGTATGAACAGTATCTATTTATCTTAAGAATTTCCTGATGCAAAATGAATATAGCAAAATTTCAAATACATGTAGCAATGAGAAAAATCTGGGATGTAAATTTCAGTGACTGATTTACTTTCAAAAGATTCCTTTACCATTTTCTCCTCAGATTTCATTTATCCTCTTTTTTGCAACTTTTACCACCTGGAGCTTTCTTTCATTTCTTTATAAGTAGAGTCACTTGAGGTAAACCAGGCCATTATCAAACACTCCTACCCGGGGGCTAGAGCAGTGCAGTATTTCCTTGGGAGGACCACTGTGAGGACCCAGGCTCTGGGAGTCACATCAAGGGTCAGCTTGGGCACTCACTTCTATCTCTGTGCTGGGCTCAGTCAGCAGAGATGCTGGTATCCTGATGAGGGCACAGATTGTTGTTTTCCTGTGGCTTTTCCCCCATGCATCTCAGACATGATGGGAATTTCACGGAGGCTGCTGCCCCAGCTGCAGATGTTGCAGCTGAGCAAGCATTCACAAGTGGCACACACACTCAATCACTTAGTCATGCTGACTAGTGGAAGGGTCAGACAATAATCTGGCCTTTGAGGAGTAGCTATTAAAACAAGGAGGCCAAAACCACCCATTTCCAGAAAGAGTGGTAGTAGTATACAAAAGGTGTTCAGCTGGACTCTACAGTGGACTGTATCCTTAAGCTCTTCCAACATACAGACCACATGTTGTTATCAATGGCAGAATCTCCTCTCAGTCCCACCTTCACAGAATCCCAACACCAGACTAGTATTTTTCATGAAGAATACTATTTATGGAAGATAGTTAATAAACTTATTTTATGTTTAAATGAATTATTATGTTTATGCTTGTTAAGGAATTAATGTCCTTTTCCTGGGAGAGAAAAGCATAAGTTACAAACCCTATATGCCATTTTGCACAGAAAACCATAGCTGCTCCAGAAACAGAAAACCTCCACCAATGGGCCACAAAGCAGTGTGGTGAGACCTATTTGGGGATCTTGGAGAGGACAGACAACCAGCCACTGCTAGTTCCTCTCCTCCAACCTCACCTAACACAGATGAGTAATAGCCAGCTATTACTGGTGCCACAGGGACGGTACAGAGCAGCTGCTTGAAGACTGAAACAATGTGGTAGCTTTGTTGAATGCCAGAGATGCTGCTCAGCTCTGCACTCCAGCAGGGTTTCAGGGAGAACTCTAACTCCAAAGACCACAGAACTGGCTTTTCAAAGCCATGATTCGTACACATTAACTAGGAAAAGTAGGACACAACACATGCTCCTATTCTAAAGGACTTCACTGACAAGGCACAGTGATCTCTGACCTTTCTCAATTTGTAAATTAATTGTTGGTTTTTGTTTTCCTTGATGTTTCATTGGGTCTGAAGGATAAGAAATTAATGGCAGTCGCAAGCAGATGTAGATAATGAAACTCTGCGACAGGGCTACTATTTTCAGAACTGACTTCCAAAACCATTTTTTTTTAAATAAACACATTTTAAAATATATATACACACATGTGCAGATGGAGAAAGCAAACATTAATGAAATTTGGCTATTTCTCTTCAGGCTAGAGAAGAAAAGGATTTTCTTTTCTTTTTGTTTAGATATTCATCTGAGCCTCAGTGAGAGAGAGAGAGGATAATCCAGAGTTTCATAGTTTGTGGTCCCAACTTCCTTAGAAAAATTCAATAAGCCCACTCATTGCACTTTCTGAGCCTGTTTTTAATTTGTTAAGGTCAGGAATACAGGCTTTTTTGAAAGAAAGTCCTTTTTCCTATGTGAAGTGTTTCTCTGGTTGTGTTTTAATGTCCTATGATTAGGTAGAAAGGTGCACTACAGGGCATTATAATGCACATTATATGACAGAGGAGAGGGTGACCTTAAGCTGCTTTATTTTCTCCATAGCAAAAAACCATGACTATTATATTAAATTAATCTTAAGACACTTTCAGTGTGATCAGTACTCCTTTTTAGGATTTCAATGGAATTGGCTCAGATTAAAAAAACAGTGTTTTATTTTTAAATCTAAGTTATTTTCCAGCTGCATTCTTATGTGTCTGTCACTGTTTAAACATCTTATTTAGAGAGCTAAAGAATGGTATTTCATTGTATAGGTAGTCCTCTGTGTATTTTGTTTTTCTGTCATAGATTATTTTATTGTATAACTCATCTGCTTCCTGGAGAACTTTGCTACAATTCATACAGAGCTAACCACAGATTTCCGCAAAACAAATTTATGGTCCTTTCACACTAATGGATAAGTCTTAATTTCATGCTCCTTTTTAGAATTTAATAACATTGCTCTTGCATATAATTTTTAATTTAGAATTTATCTTATGCATATATATATATAAATATTTTGTGAGCTCAAGACCAAATTCTATCCTTATGAAATGGGGTAGCCTTTTCAAAAATGAAAAAACATTAAAGAACACAAAATAGTTCTTACTGACAAAGAATTTCTGAAATAAGCTCCAGCTTTGTGTATTGACTTTAAGTCGTGAACAATAGTGAGAGTAAGATAATTCAGCCTTTACAACCAGTACAGAAAGCTGAATCTATCTCATTTTCAGCATTAGGCAATACATGAAACCCACCTGGGAATCCTGAGAAAGCCCATTCAACACTCATTTTCAGCTTTGTTTTGTTTTTCTCCTCCCACTTCCCAGCCTACATGAACACTGAAGGACATACAATCCGTCTTGTTTTCCCACCTGTAACAAAGTACAACTGGGGCAAAAACCCTGCCAGAGGAACATAAATGGTCTCTTAACCCATTACAGCTGCACCAGACATATAAATTGGCTGCATATGCTGTGTTCTTTCATTTTAAATACACTCTACCTTTAGAGGTTATTCTTTAAGCTATCTTCTGTTGCCATAGGCACACTAGGTTGAACAGATCTAGTTAAACACAAACAAGACAAAAATAAAACGTGTGAACCTGTGCCTTGAGAAAAAGACACCCTGCCTTTTCCAAGGATTCCACAGAATGAGCATTTTTGACAATATTTATGTATGCTGGGTTTTCAACTCTACCTTGGACCTCCAGCGTACAACGATTCTACACATACACACCCACACTGTACACACATTGGCATATGGTATTTACAGTACACCTTCCATATTATCATATAACTTTCTTATTTCCCACTATGAAACACAGAGAAAATTTATGCCGTGTTGCATACAGTATGCTGTGTTCAAGTGAACTTTACTACATACAAAGTTTCAAGAGCAGGTCTGTGTGAATCATTAACTTTTCAAAAGGCACCAGTTCCCTTCTGTCACTAATGACATGCGTAACAGTTTAATGTAATGCTACTTTTAATTATCAGAGCCCTTTCTTTTAAATATCAAATTTCCCACTCTAAATTGTCCTGAGTTCTCTTTACAGTCTCATCTGTCACTGTAAATGTCATCACTTTATTCCTTCTTTGGATGCAGTGACAGGCCCACTCTTATCCCCAGCTTTATCTCTTTTTCCATCCTTTATTGTACTACAAAGATCCCTCTTTCATAGTTTACAGCTGTATCCGCTTTCCACACGTGGCAAATGATTGCCTCGGTAAAGGTATTTTCTGTTTCAATCTTGCATTTTCCCAAGGGAGAACAAAAGGGACAAGTTTTCTGGAGTTGGTTTCACCGAGAAAATTGTTTAGAATTGCCTCATTCCTCAACAGATTAACGAATGCATACAATCCTGGCTTAAGTGCTATTGTACAGCACAATTTGTCCATTATACTTTGTCCCTTCCATTTATAAAACCCCCTCACCAATTAAAGTAATACAGCCTTCCAATACCTGCTCCCAATTAAATCTGAGCTGTATTACCTGCCTTGATGCAGCTGGTCACAGATTCCTACCACTTACTAGCATTCATTAGTCCAATTCATTATATGGGGGCTGGTGGCAGGAATTCAAGCTACCGGCTTTATTCAGGGGCCATCAAAATTATCAGCTTTCAGCACAAGGCCCCAGTAAGAACAGGATTAAGTGAAGGGAGAAAGAATTCATACAGTAGCGAAATGTCATTGTTTCTACTTTGCTCATGTCTCTTCTAGATCAGTGCATCAGGAGCATCCACTGCATGGACAAAAGAAGACATCTGGTCACAATTGGAAGAAAGCCGTTTGCTCATTTGCTTTCAGTATAGCTTCCAATTTTGTTTTCCTGTGCCTCTTGCCTCCCAGCCTCCTTGCTCCAAAAGATAGCCTATTGTCTGCTCTGGAGCCTGCTTACAGATGTGATCATTAACCACTTAAAGTCTGCTGCTGCAGACAGGCTCACTACAGTTTAAAGAAAATCTTGCACTTATTGAGATGAAAAAAACCCTGATTTTTCTGACAAGATGAAAAATTGCTGTATTGCTGAGGGTTCACTGCCCAGTGTAATAGGGCTTTTCCAGGCCTTTTGTGCTCCTAAGATGCTCTGCTAGGTGGTAGTGTGCAGCGTGACAGGTTGTGTAGAAGGAAAAGCCATCTGCTGCTCTGAAGTGGTTTAAAGTGTCAAATGGCCACTCTGTAAGTGAGCTTCCAGATTTTACTGGATGGTGGTGATAGCAAGACAACCAGCCACATCATAAGCTTTGGGACTGTCAGAAGAAAAGGAGTTGGAGCAGAGGAATGGGGAGATTTACTGTTGCCTGGTGCTTGGAGGTGCCACAACGCTGTCGTGCTCCAGCTCTGCCCACTCCAAAGAAGACTGTGACCACATCATGGCTTGCTGTTGGCCTGTCTGAGGATGGTACAAGCAGGGAGATTAAAGACAGAGGAGAAACAATAATATTTCCTGTGAATATAGTGAAGGGAGAGGCTTGAAAAATTCAGTCTAGACAATTTTGGACCAATTTTAAGCTAATTCTTTACTGCAAACACTCATCTCTTATCAAGGATCAGCAACATATGCACATCCGTAGCATTTTTTAAGGTGGTGGAGGATGTATATTAGTGTTTTCCTCTCAATTAACTTCTAGGCAATTTTCCCAGCTAAATACATAACATCTTTGGCAACATGCCAAACAAAACCTTAAGACCCAACGCTAAATTCTGTACTTATACAGGCAGCTTAGATTTTCATGTGGTGAACTGGAAGAATGCCAGTAGTTCCTACCATAAACCTAGCAGTAGGAACACTATATATATTTTTTTTATCAAGAAACTCTACTTTACTTTTCTAAGACCACTTCAAAACTGCACCATTTTAATGTTCCTTTAGCACAAAATAAAAGAAAGATTTAACCTGCTATTAAATTAACCCAATTAGCCATTTATTTCAAGTAACCTTACACTTCTGATGGCATTAAATCAAACACACCAACATGAAGATTTTTTTTTTTTTTTTGTAAGTTATGGTAATTACACACTGCCTGCTAGACAATAAATTTCTCACTAGCCTTTTGCCCTGTTCTCTCCCTCTGGAAGAGGATTATTAGAACAGAAGCATTTCAAGACCCCTCCTCATATACCTCATATAATGCTGTCCTGGAACAAGATGGAATACCTAAGCATCTTAAGGCATAAAATAAAATAATCAAAAAAACCAGAAAAAAATGGAGTTAAAAAAAAGGAAAAAGCAAAAAAAAAAAAACCTGACAAGCGAAAAAAAGAAAATAAAGTAAAATATTTGCAAAGAGCTGGTTTCCAGGCATGACAAACTGAAGTGCAGGTGAGAGTAGACTGTATATGTTGTCCCTGTCATTTGACTCAGATCATGGAGCAAAGGCCACTATTATCTGGATGTTATGGGTTTTTTTCCAATGTCAATTTTTTGGGGGAGAGTGGGGAGAAAGAAAACCCAGTTCAAGTAAAAACTGGCAAGAATCCATGATCAGAATGCCCAAATCTGTCTCTGACACATTCACAAAGAGAAAAGCCAAACAACCCTGTGTGGCACAACTGCCACCAAGGGCAGGGTGGTGTTCTCTGATGCACTGGCCCTCCTTTGCCCTCTGTGCCTTTTGTGGCCAGGTTGCCTTTGCTGCTACCCTGTGTTTGCTAGTAGTCTCCTTGATTTGCTGGTGCCGTTTTGCCCCATTTTCAGGCTGTCAGTGAAGCAGGTTTATCTCAAAGCAGATGAGGTGCTGCAGCCACTCCCAGCAGCACCCTGCACAGTGCGCGCTCAGTGCCCAGGACAGCGGTCAGGGCAGCTCCTCCACCTTGAAGCAGCATTCCCATTGCACACCATGCCTGTGTACAGCTCTGGCAGGAAACTGTCAGCAGCATGCTGGGTATCCTCACAAAGCAGGGAGAGTGCCCTCCTTGGTTCTGTTTAGATGTCTTCTTCGGGGCTTACTTTCAAAGATGGCTCTGACTTCTGACCCTGCTGCAGATGGCGTAACTGTTGCCTTGGCAGACTGCCACTCACATCCGGTTTCCAGTCTCACGTTCTCTTTCCTTTACAACGTGGGTAACCCTCCTCCTGGCTTTTAATTTCTCCTCCTTTCCCCCTTCTCTTCTAGTTCCCTTAGCAGGCACAGCTCCTTGGCTCTGGAAGCTTGTTAGGTATTTGTCATCAAAGATTTTTTATTCTTCCTTCCATAAAGTTCACCCATGATGACAAAACTAATGAATGACTGTAAGAAGCGTCATGATATTCTAGCTAAGGAAAGCAAAAAGAATGGCTGAAGTGTCTTTCCTTCTTTCTTTTTTTTCCCCTGGCTGTCAATGTTTTAATTTCTCAATTAACTTCACTCACAACCCTAGTAAGGATTAACAGTCTTTTGAATCTTATGCGGGTTTTTAAATATAAAGAGCTTTGTTATCTTCACAGACTTTTAAAGATAGATTGATAAACTGTAAATAGTACAAATTTGATATGGCATCTTGAATTGATATATCTAGAGGTCTTTCTGAAATAAATTACTTCCAACCCTTTATCTGTTATTAACTCTTTAGGATTCGCACAGTATTCAGCAATGTGAAATATGAAGAGTTTTGAATCTGAAATAATCTGAAAATACATACCCATTACTGTTTAATTTAAATTCAGTACCAGAGAAGTTCAATCTTTTTAATTTTATTTTTTCTCTCTAAAAAAACTTTTGCACCTCAATTTCTTACTTCACCTTTAAAAAATCCTTGCCTCTCTAAATGTCTTCTGCAGTTCTGGATCTACATATCTTCATATTCAAAGGTAAAGATTAAAAAATTTAACTTATGCAATAGTTAAAAATCACATTTTTGATTTCAAAATTTCACTGTGCTCTACATAAATACCCTTGGACTACCAAGAACCAAGCCAGGATTCCTGTTTTCTGGTTTCATTCTAGAATAGGCTGAAGCAGGGAGGGAAAGAAATGATCATGTCCCATGCTGACACACCTTATGGTGGTGGAGAAGTTAATAGAAAGCCTTGGAGAAAATTGTCGTAAAGTCTGACCCACAAATTCTGACATAAAATGGGAGGTGGTTACATGTGTTTTGCTGATCTGAGATGCACTGTTACAGACCCTACTGTTTCTACCTTGGGATTTTCACTTAATCCTGAAAAAAACAAGGCCTGAAGTATTCAAGAAAAGGTAGTTCTTGAGATGAGAACAGAATTTCCTCAAAGAAAAATGAAAAACTTCATTGTGGATTAACCTTGTCCCTAATTCCTATTACCTGGAATATTTGATGCTGTCACGTGGTGTGATTCTCGAACAGCTAATGGTTCCCAAGTAATTCAAAACATTCCCATCTTCTAGCTAAACAGATCTCTTAGTTTAGTCCAAGCCAACTGCTCTGCCTCTATGGGATCATCTTTTCCAGACACTGGGTTTTTCTCGTGAGAATACCAAATACATGTGTGTCAGTGTCATATTTACAGCACATAGATCTGTGCTATGATTGCTTCTTTTTAGATTACTCCTAGACAAAGCACTGGGCAAATAAACAAGGACTTCCCATCTCTTCACCTTATTTATTTACAATATGAGGGTTACTTATGCACAAAAAAACCTAACAAAAAAAAAAAAAAAGAAAGAAAAAACAGAAAGAATGATGCACACTTTCAGGATTCCTCTTTGCAAGATGATTCTTTCATTTATTTGCATTGCCACAGCTGTTCACTGTGGTGAAAACAAACTTTGAGACATCTTTTCCAACCTGCCTGAAGAACAATCTCAGATGTTATGCTACTGCCACTTTTTGGTTTTGAACTTTTGGCCTTATATAGAGCAAGTCTTTCCTTATGTTTGTAGGTAGACAGTAGGTTCTTCTGACATCTGTACGGCCTCCTGGCTGGGATGCATTATATTTCCAAAGACACTGGATTTTCAGAGATTTGTATCTGAAAATGCATGCATGTAACATTCAACAGCATGTAAGAAAACCATGAAAGCTGGTTTTCTTACATGCTGTTGTTCTCCATTGGAGGTAGTACAGCTTGCAGACTGTGATCCCTTGGGGATCTTAGGCTTTAACTGGATGATGTGTACTTGCTGTCCATGTTTCATTTAAACCATTCAGTTGTGTGTCCAGCTATGATGCTACAAATTATTGGAACTTCACTTTGATATTTCAGACAGTTCCAAAACAAATTTTAGGGATGTGTAGATACTGCCTCAGAATGATTTTGGTCTTCTTCCATTTATCCAGAGCAGTGGCTATGCTTAGCCAGGAAGAGACAACTCTGCAGATAGCACTGATGACACATTTCTGCTCTTCTATCTGTACTCAAACTGAGCAAGGGTTTCCACAGGTATGATTAGATGCTTTACAAAGCTGAAGTAAATATGTTTAATGTCCTCATTTTTCTCCTTGAATTTTTGTACAATTTTTGCTGTTGTGTTTTGGACTTTTGATTGAAGACATTGAGAAAAATAGTCTAATAAGTTTCAATGATTCCTTCTGGAAGTAGTTACTCTTTTTTTTTTTCTTCAGCACTACTCTGTTAATTTTGTGGTTTTGCTTAATATAGTCTGTATCAAAAGCAAAGGCAAAGTTTTTATTCTTGTAATAGACACAAAAACTTTAGTACATCTTTTGAAATCTTTACTTTTACTACTTTTAGATCTTTTTGTTCTAACAAAGCTGCTTGAAATCTTGTTTCTGGTAAGATTTAGATTAATTTATACATGATATTTTGAAGTACATACTTTGTTTCTGTGAAACTACATGGAAAAAATGCATGCTCCATGGTTTTCTTCTATGGCTTCTCTTCATCTTCCACTTGCACCTTTCTGTGGGTTTATGATCATGTGAGAAGTTGTGATGGTGCAAAAGTTGGAGCCTTGTCCTGGATGTTCTCTAGGATTTTGTAAAGTGCTACAAGTCTTGCTATTCCACCACCTACACAAATGAAATTTGATTAAATTTGCAGCTTTCAATGACAATGAGAAACACTTTTTTTGGTTTAATTTAAGAATAAATAATTCTGCATTGACACCAATGGTCTCCACCTGTACCTACAAAATTGGTCAAACTGGTCAGACCAACAATCTATTTCCCATCTCCAACAGAGCACTACAGCAGATACATAGAGAACAACATAAGAACAGGGAAACAGCTGTGATACTTCCCAGCTCCCAGCACTGGGATTTATTAAGCCATGGATGGCAGCTTTGGGCTTAATGGTCCTTGATGGATTTTTCTCCCAAGAATAGGAAGCAATCTAAGAATTTCACATTCGTAACATCTTATGGCAAAAATTCTACAACTTAACTGTGTCTGCATTGACATCTCTGAGCTCCCTGACCACAATACACCCTTTCACATAATTTTTGACACCATATGTGTTCAAATACTTGTGTGAATTTTCTGCATTTTTGTATTTGTATTTCATGTACCTTTTTATCTGATAAAACATCTTCTTGAGAAAGCTGTGTTGAAAATAGCTAAATTGATTAACTTTTATCCAGATTCACCATAAACTGTAAATAAATTGTCTTTGTGGAATCCAAGGTTGTGGAGTTTATTTTGTTTTATTTTTGCAAGGATTGATTAATGTTTTGACTTCCATACTTTTCTAGGGGATTTGCTAGAATATTTTGGGCTTCACAGTGTGTTCTCTTTCTCTCCAGGCTTTTGAAGACATTGTCACCTACAGAGTGGTTTGCATAGGCAAAGTAGTCTTGAATCTGCAACAATCTCACAGATACTACATGAGTAGTTCCTTTCTGAACCAAAAGATCCTTTCTGATTTTTCTCCAAGGTGAAATGCCTTATTCTAATTCTAATATCAAGTCTCAGTATTGGTATGCAAACAGAATAAACCTTTTGATTGTTTTTATTTTCTTTGCATGTAACATTTCGTTCACACACTGGATATAACAGATGCTGTCCACATCCTGCCATTCTTGTGGATCTGGGTAATATTTCTGCTGAGCAAAGGGGAAGATGTTTCCTCTGGTTTTTGCTCTGGCATGTCACTAATTTAGTCATATTGTCAGCTGTAAATGTTAGTTTTGTTTCTTCCAGAAACTGTATCCAGGAACATATTAATTATAAAAACTGTAGAACCAAGGTATTTTGGCTTGCTTCATCATTTTCCTTTTCCTTATTCTGTTTTGTAACCAAACAGTATCATTGTTGCTAAAACTCTCTCCTTGTAGGTGTTCTCCAACTGTATTACTCCCACTGCTTCACTGCTTGCCTATGTGATGTACTCAAACATAATGTCTGGTGTAATTATCTTTCTCAGGCATGGGTGTTTCTTTTCCTTTGCATGGTGCAATCCACTACTGTTGCAAATGTGCATCGATGGATTTCTGTCACTCTATTCAACAAAAATACTGCACAAAAAGGGGCATTCCTCTCCTCACTATGAATTCCTTTTTGGTGAAAGTATGTATTTTATCACAGACTGACATTTGCATACTGGTACTTCTAAATAATATCAATTTAGATATCTGGATAAGTCAAATAATTTGAGTATCCTATTGAATTATTTTTCTAATGCTTGTAATTTTCTTTCAATTACTTTTGATTGGGATCCTGTATAGTACAAATTTTATGCATTTCCATATTTTAAAATAGATGGGGTTTATTTCAATCTAGTGAGTCAACCCATTCTTAGCTTTTTTAGTGAAACATTTTTCTATACTCTCTGTTTTCTAATTTCTATTTTTTTTAAAGTAGGAAATGTTTCACATTTTATTATTCAAGGCAAATAATCTCAAATAAGTTAAACAGCCCATATGGATTTTCTCCCTCTTCTTTACTGAACTTACTTCCAGCAACTCATGCACTATACATACTGCTGCCATTCTGCATGGTACCTAATAGCAAATGAATAGCTATTTAGATTTTCAAATTGCTTATTAAGAAGATATGATAAAGATATAATCTCATTTCATTCTTTCTGTCCTTAGTCCTATCTTCTGATTAGTTTCAGAAAGCCACGCTTTATTTCTAACACCATGATTTTTTTTTTTTTTTTTTGTATAATGCTCACATAAATGTGGAATAAATACAGAAGGGCATGCAAAAAAAAATTAGTATGACAAATTTGAAGTACATTTTCCATCTCGCCAGCTCAGCTGAATTCAGCCAAATGGAGAGAGGACAAAGTAAGATTGCTCCATGAAGATTTCTATTGTCAGCCTTTGGCATCTTTTACCAGATATCACTGGTTATGAAAAAGCTGCATTAACACTGTCCTGGATTTGTTATTTATTCAAGTGATTACATATAGGAGATAAGATGTCTCCATATGTAACAGAGTAGATGGTGTGGGGAAAATACTTTCTGTAATTCAATCGAGAGGAATAGGTGGTTCAAGACCACTGTATTCCTCTTGAGGGGCTTTTTTAATATATGCATATGAATATTAATATACATTAATGTGTATACACACACACAAATACACATATATATATGTGTATATATATATATATATAGCTTACTTGTGTATATACATAATAGAGACTGCATGGGTGAACTTCTACAAAATTTCATCAGCCAAAGCTAGTGGATATTATTTCCCAGATGGCTGGAGAACCAAGAATCCTCTTTGTGCTAGGACTTCCGTCAATTCCCAAGGGATCTATACAGTATAATCAGTTTGATATACACGTGCAGTCATTTAGATTCATACATTTTATGCAACTTTGACTCACACTTCCTTTCTCCTATTCTCCATTTTGACAATTACTGTGTTTTGTTACTGAAGCAGCTAAAACATGCAGGATCATTTTTCTCCTATGACACTCAGTTCGCCATCAGTTTCAGAGATGGCATCCTCTGACAACACATAAAACAAGGATGAGCTTTATTTTGGCATTTTGGAGTCAGTTTTTGCTTTTTATTTTCTAATTCTTCATTTCTATTTAGACCTTTAAGTAAAAATAGCTGCAAGACAGAAATGTTGCTACTACGACCTCTACTTCAGAGCTGGGTTTCTTCAGTCACTGCTTCAAAATCTGTTCCATATAACTTTTTCTGCTGGCTAGCCAGGATTTTTCAGAAACCATTACTTTCCATCATCTCTTACGCAAAGGTTTTTCACCTAACTCTTAGGTTCACTCTCTTAAATCAGTGACATTGAAACTGCTGAGCCTCAGATATATGCTTTGTATCTTCCTTTTTTGAAGATGTGGCCATATGAAGACCTGATTAATGACATTTTGCATCTCGTATGCACACCAAATGATATGGAGTGTGACCTAGTATCCTCATAAAGCTACATCTCTTGGCCATCTACCAGAATGCATGATGTGTGACTGCAGCTACAGGGACCCGAACATCAACTTGCTTGGCTTCAGGACTTCTACACATATAAGTGTACAGATCACACCTTTTGATCTCTGCTGCTGGAATTGCAGGAAACCAGTTTTAACTAGGCCCATAATAGGTCAAAATGATTGAAAGGGTGGAAGAAGTGTTAACTAATAAGAGACTGACCCACTGCTCAAGGCAGGTAGCACTACATGTCAAGACTGAGTAGAAGACAGGTGTTAAAAGACCTCAGTTCCCTGTTACAGGTAGGTTTGATCTTCTATAGGTGTAATGATTTCAATCTCTGTAGGATGCCCATTCATCATTGTTCTATTCATCACCACCGAAGATCAATTGGCACATCAGTTTTAGGCCAACACCAGCATATGCAGGAACATACTGAACAAAATAGCATATGAAGAAGGCAGAAGGGAAAACAAAGGGGATATTAATACTTGTTAGCATTGAATACTTAATTTAGGAGCCAATTTTTCTAATCCTCAGTGCAGAAAGACAGATTACTCTGGACAAAAAACTCTTACAGAGGTGTCCAGAGAAAAGCCTTATGGTTCTACAGAGAATGTGGCAAATGACTCTAAACTCCCATTGCTACTATCTGCCCCTAATTCCACGGTGGGGACAAGAAGGAATGGCGACTACTACACACCCAGTTTCAGATATTCAGCATCACAGCTGCAAAAAATAACTGAAAAGAATCAAGCACATATATAGCATTAAGAAAAAGGAGACTCCAAGGCCCCTTCCTTAATCTCTTGCTATAAATACTGTTGCATATATTTTATTTGGCAGCAAGCTATTTCAATATATAAGACTGACATTTTTCAAGCAGGTCAGTTCTGATTTTGAAACCTGAAAATTTTCAAGGATGGTGGTATCTTCACCTTAATTCTTTACTTCAGATTCACTTCTATGATAATGTGTGTGTTTTATTTATTTTTCTTATTTTTCATGCTTCTGTAAGTGAAACAGATACTCAGCTTCATATTAAGAGTCACAAAATCCGCTAAGCACTTACTGATATAAAATCAATGATTAACAAAACCTTTGCACACTGGTGATGCCTTTAATAATTATTTCACAAGTCTGGACCCAGGTGTCATGATAATTACAACCAATAATGGCTCTAATACCTTTTGAATTGATTACCATAGATTTGTTCATACTTGCCAAGACAGAAATAAGCCAAAGACTGCTGCAGTTATTTTGATTTGTACCTGGAAGGTTTACAGCCTTTAGAAAGACTATTTAAAGCAAGTCTAATTGTGTGCATTTTTGCCCAGACTTTCTAAAATAGACATGAATAGTGCATAACAAACAAAATATTTTTTAAAATAGATAGAAATAACTAAAACAATTTTACATACTGAATGGTAAAAACAAGAGTAAACTGTGAAAAGTGGCACCACTTAGGCTAAAAGCAAGATAAAATTCAGGCATAAAAATTAATTATCAAAAGTAAAAATTATCTTTCCTTCTTTTGAGCCAAGTTGCATAGTATTTGTCCTTGTAAATAAGCATACTGGGTACTGTGCAGTGAAGAAGGCTGAAAGGGGTATCAAATTTCAGAAGTGTCTTATTTGCTAGTATAGAATGAAGGAGCAGGGAACCATTTTTCTGTATAAGTGATTTCAGTCATTTATTCCTCTACAATGTTTTTGAGGGTTAGCAGTATTTGAATAATATTTCAAGTTTTTATATTACACAAAGTTCTTATGATTATGAGGGTACTCAGATGAGCTGATATGGTACTATGTGGATGATTTACCAACTGATGAAAAAGCATGTGCACTATGCACCTTAGAAGATGTGGTCTACAACATCCAGCTGTAATATTTGTATTCCAAAAATTACAACAGTCACATTCTGAGTATCAATAATAAAAAAGTCTAACATGGTTATCAGGACTTCCCAACTTTAACTTTAAACACCTAATGAGACAGCAGAAAAAGAGATATATAACATTAATTCATTCATATAATGGGGAAACCAAGTCATTAAAGCCTCTTTTTTTCTTGTCTAAATTTAGAAATCATTTTGGGGTCTCTAACTTCAGGTTTACAACTGTCCCTACAGTCAGTGAGGAGAAAGAGAGAGAGATTGGGATACTCAAGAGCAATTCTGCCATGCAGGAACGTGACATTTAGTTTCTCATCAGCCTCTGAGGAGGAACTGTTGTGGGAGTGCATTTTTCAACTTTTAAGTTTAATTAATAAGTTAATGTTCTTTGTAAAATTATTTGTTCTATGTAACCTTCTTTATTGTTACCCACATTTGATTTATCCCTGTTTTTTCCCCAGTGACAGTTCTGTAATTGGTTCTGTATTGTCCCTAAGTTTTCCCCCCTAAAGAGACAGTTAACTGTCCATCACTTCATAGACAGTCACCTGTTGCTGTCTATCATTTTTGGGGTTGCTCCCCACTTCTGGAAGATTCTGAGAGAGGCATCAAGTTATTGGACAGAATTCTGATTGTCACCTTCTAATGTTCATTGTATGGTTGTTTTATATGTTTGTTTATGATTTGAGCCACCTCCCTGTAAAACCCCATTGGTTCTCTTTCTGTGTAACACCCCTAGTTATAAGGACTCACCCGAGAGTTAACCGGGGTCTTCTGCACGCTGACTCTCAAGGTGAGGACCCCACGCCGGGGTTCCAATAAACTTGTTTGACTTAGTTTCACTGGATTCCCCCCTTTTTATCATCCTCCTGCCAATCGCTGCGCAGAAACAGCTCGAGCGAAAAAGAACTTACGGATAGGAAAAAACTCTGTCACCGGGCAGAAGCTAGCCAGCTTGAAAAACAGGCGCAGTGATAAACTGTGAGGTGCTACCTTATACTAGATAGACATTGTTCTCATTTTTACCTAAAGCTTCAAATTTAATGATGCATACAGGCAACCAGTGGCCTGTGCCACATCTAATTTGCTACCTAAGCCTACAGTTCAGCAGGCCTAATGATAGTCCTTGGTGAAAAGTATTAGAAGAAGCTGACTTTAGAGCCACTAGGTAAATTAAAACCTCAGGACTCATTCCCAGTTGCTAGTAGAGTAATTAATAGATTACTGAAATAAACACAGTTCAAGTATTATAATTATAACTGTAATACTCTCAGGGTGTTCACATAATACTAAGGCACAGGCCTCATAATTCATTCAGTTCCTTCAGATATCAGTAAACCACAGAGAAGATACCACCAGAACAGACAATTAACAGACAGATACTTCATCCTTTGCCATGACCGTAAGGCCATGGTCATGTGCAAAGGCTGTCCTCAGAAGAGTTATGCTGCTGGGTATCACTACAGGTTGATTTGGTTGCCTAACAACATTGAGCCATTTAACATTTTGTTCTGCCTGGCCGTGACTGCTGTTCCAGAAGAGCATCATGAAGGTGTGGATCTCACAATAGACCCTGTGCACCATCTGCCCGCCCCAGGAGAATATTTTAGAGTATCTCAAAACAACAATAAATGCCTATATTTAGGGGAGAAAACTGTACATAACTTTACTGCAAGCCAACAGAATCACTGAACAAACACATAACTACCTTTTGAGAACAGAAGCAGCAGAATCTGATCCAGACATATTTTGTTATTTGCACCCCATGGGATGAATTTGTGCCAAGTACATTTAAAATGCTGTCTGTGGACTCTCTTCCCTTCTCTTGAATTAGAGTGACTGTTTATCTGAAAGGAGAAATGGGATAGATATGATCTAATTTACATTTAAAATATACCAGGATTTGTGGTTAAGGGTGTAAAACAATACACATTAAAGGAAATGTCAAAGCCATTCATAAAGTAAGATCTCTTTATAGGTTGCAATATAAGCAGAGATTGTATCAAGTTGTTATTTTTTCTACATTATGTTTATTGCAAATTTTATAAATTCTCATTTCATATTAATATTCAGTATTTGTACAGTATGTGGACACTATGTAAACATGAATGTTCACATTGTCATGTTGTTATGACAATTTGGTTCATTTTTTATAACTTCCATAAATTATCTATGAAACTGCAAACTAGCTTTATCACTGGCATCATCATTTTCAGAGGCATATTAAATATTTTGTGAAAAGTGTATCAACATAAAGGAACAAAGGGAATAGCTCATCATATTTGATTATTTTATGATATATTTATATAAATACTTAGTATGGTATGTTTGATGACTGCAATCAGGCACCTGGGACAAGATCAGAAGAAAAAGCTTTACAAGTGTGTCAGTTCAATAATGAATTTAAATCACTGAGAATTTGCAAGTGAAAACAATAAGATTATTATATCTGTGTAATTTCTGGCTTTGGTGTGAGTGCTCTGGGACTGGAACCAGCATGCTTTGAACTGCTGCAGTGACCTGGTAGACCCTTTGCTTCTGCAGATTCATTTTAGCGGCCTAATGTCTCTGGATAAATTTACCCCATGAGTCAAGGGTTGAGAAAATTCATTCATGTTCATGCTTGTAAGCCCCTGGGACCAAGTACATGTCAAGAAGAGCCTATGACGTTGCATTAGATTTTAACAGCAGGAGCATCATCACCTTTCTGGCATTTTCTCTTCAAAGAGAGACAAACATAAAGCACTTACTTTTGTCTTACATGAAAAGCCTAAAAATTCTACAGACAGGCCCGACATCAGAGTTTGTCTATAATTGAATGACAATCTCTCCACACAGCAGAAGTTTCAAAGTAACCAAGCATGCCTGTTGCTTGCCAGCAAGTAGGAAAGCGTGAAGCCATACGAATAATCTGTCCAACCAGCTGAATAAGATTTTATTGTTATAAGACACCATTCGGCATGGGTACTTACCCACTCAAAATCGTGTTTCATTTTACAATTTATGTTTTGTTAATTAAATTAATTAATTTGTTTTACTATGGAATGCTGTAGATAGGTTCTATTTGGCTTAGAAAATGAAACACTTCCTGGCTAATTGGCCAGAACTAGTTCATACTGCCTAATTATTAGCTGATGAGACAATAACCATCTTCTTTTTAAATATCTCACACCATTTTGAGAAGTTTTAATGCAGTTACACACATGCATATTCCTTGACACATAATAGACAAGCAAATAAAATCTAACATAATTTTCAACTTTTTTGTCAATAGTAGTATAACAGAGTTCCTGCCCCAAGCATTATGCAGAGAATGAGATGCCAATAAATCTCTTTTTTTCTTCAGGATAAATGAATGAAACTCTGAGGGGTTTTGGCAAGTTAGCATGGTTTTCTACATATCAGTAATTTTCATTGTAGAGGAAGCTCAAACGTCACTGCAAATTATTAGGCACAAAATTAATCTGAAATCAGCAGGAAATTACACAGAATGTCACTGAAGGAAAGGTGAGGCTGTGCCTTAATTTATATTATTGACATATGTTAACTCCAGCTGGGCCTAAACAAAATCTTTCAGGATAAACAAATCAGTATTTGCTTTGCTGGAAACCTTCTGACTAGCTTTACTGCCAATTTACACTTTCCACTGGCCTGTTGCTAGACCAAAATATTTGACAGTATGTGGGGTTCAAACAATAAGTGGGTTTCAAATTTCTGAAAGATGATGTAGATTTACTTGTGTGCTCTTTCTTATTCCACTTTGATGACAGATTCCAATTTGCCATCACCAAAACACAGTGTCTTCAAGATGTAGGTACAGGTCTGGAACATGTAGAAGTACCACTACAGTGCATACTCATTTCACATGACTGAAATGCCCTGTGAAAGCTTAGCCAGTGATTAGCCACCACTGTTGCTCAGGCTGCTAGGAAATGTTTAGTTACAGTGACAAGAAAAGCACCACCAAGCAGACCTTGTGCAACCAAATTCACAGTAGTAATATGGGAACATCTGTGTTTTTAAAGTTATTTCTTAAGGGATGTCACCCCATGTTCAGACATGGACTTTGAAAACAATATTGTTCTAGGAAATGAATTATTCAAATAGTTTGAGTTAGTACAAGCAGTCTTATGGCTTTTAAGTGATAATATGGTAAAAACGATCACATTGAAGAAATACTAGGATGTTAAAGAAGAATACAGCAATCTCTAGGCATCTATGGAAACAGATAAACACCTTTTAAAAACAATGGTCAAAGAAGTTTCTTGTGGAAATCTTTACTAGTCTGCTGTATTGGGTCCGCATAATCAGGTTTTCATAGTAGAGGGGCTACAGAGGTCGCTTCTGTGAGAAGTTGTTAGAAACTTCCTCCATGTTCAGCAGAGAGCCAATGACAGGCAGCTCCTGGATGGATGTACCACCAGTGGTGGTAATGCCTCTGTGATAACACACTTAAGAAGGTAAAAAAAAGTTATTGCACAGATGTAATTGCAACCAGAAAAGAGACAAGTGAGAGTATGTCGGAGGAACAACTCAATGGACAGCAAAGTCAGTGCAGAAGGAGAGGAAGGAGGTGCTCCAGGCTCTGGAGCAGAGATTTCCCTGCACTTTGAGGGGAAGACCATGTAGAGGCATCTGTGCTCCTGCAGCCCATGGAGGACCACTGGGATGCAAAGGTCCATCTGCAGTCCCTGGAGAAGACCCAGACTGGAGCAGGTGGATGCCTAGGAAAGCCACCTGTATCTTGGGCTGCACCTAAAGTGTGACTGGAAGGGCAAGGGAAGTAGGTGATGATCTACCTCTACTCTGCCCTCATGAGACCCCACCAGCAGTACTGTGTCCGGCTTTGGGGTCCTCAGCAAAAGGAAGACATGGAGCTGCTGGAGCAGGTTTCCTTGAAAACCATGAAGATTGGATGTTTCTACATTAAATTTCCTTCCAATTGTTAGGGTTTTAAAGCGTTTGGTCTAAAATTAAATACACTTCATGCTGAAGCCAAATGCATAAATCATGCAAAGCAGGGAAGACCTGCTGGTTTTGACCAGCTCTAATTAACGTGTTTCTACTGTTGGTTACCTTCTTTTTTTTCTTTTGAGGAATGTAATTCAATATTTTGTTAAAATTAGTCTCCTAGCTCAATGCTCATCTGTATTTCCCCATGTTTGATTGTGTTACTAGTTCTACTACACACTCCAAATAAGTAATTTCCTTATAGTTCTATTAATAAGGCTAGAATAAGTTTTTGTTTGTACTGGGCAGGGAGTATAGGGAATGTGTTGGTTTTTATTAATGAACAATGCCAGAATTCCTTTACAAACTCCAGAGAATTTTAGAGCATTATTAGAAACTCATTCACAAGCACATATGAATCACTATGGTTTCCCTGAGCAAGAATGCTTTACTCTGAGTAGGGTATTACACATAATGACTGTGTCACTAGCAAACCTCACCCTGTTGTTTTGCTCTCTATCCACATCTGCTTGCCAGACTGTTCTGTAGCTGTTTATCTCTGCCTCTGCTCAACTATTCTGACTCCTAAAAATCTTAGGGAACTTAGCCAACCAAAAATTTAAATTCCCTCTTGCTAATGCCCAGAATGCTAACACTTTTAATCTGTTTTCAAAAATCATGTGAAGTCAATGAATGGCCCCTTATTTGACATCCTTTCCTCAAAAAATTCTGAAAAATATGAGATATATCCTAATTTATTAATTCCAAAATCCTCGAAAGTTCTGGGAAGAAGCATCCTCATGAGCTCAAACAGAACATCCTTCTCTATCCAAGAGGAAACAGAAATGACAGGCAAAATAATAAGCACAACTATGCAGACTATCCCATATTCATCCATCTATCCATGGGATAAAGTTAGAAAGAGCCCATAGCTCTTGTTACAGATGAAAAATAGAGGAAAAGGAATTCTTGCGAAGGTGATTCAGTCCTCAGCCAGGCTGTTTGATTATTAACAGTCTTTTAGCTTCTCAGCTGCTTTTGGGGCCATTAAAAAAAAAAATCAAACAAAAAACAACAACAAAAAAACCCAAACAAAAACAAAACCAAAAAAACCCAAACAAAAACAAAACCAAAAAACAACAACCACCAAAACTGAAAGCAACAATGCTCTCCATTTAGACATGATGAACCTGCAACTAGGCAGGACAAATCTAGTCCTGAGTGCTGTGGGATGTACAACTTAAGTTGAATAAGCAATGAAAGACTTATTTTCCATTAAGAGCTTGACATTTACAAAGTGACTGCATGACATATCATGTCATGTGTTATGAACTTTTAAAATAAAGATCCAAGCTGAGCACACATTCAGGAATTATATTAAAGGAGGTTTTTATTTTATGTTAAGCTCACCATTACTAATCACCCATGAAAAACCTGGAGGCTGCCTTATATTTTTTTTCTTTTATCACATCATTATGACAGATATGTTTTTGCTCAAAATAACAAATAGTATACTGTTATTATATTGAATTGGTATTAGGTGTTTCCACAGCAACTCCTTTCACTCTCTGAGGAAGATCTCAACCTTGCTACTCCTCAAGGGAGCTCAAAGATCTCTCCCACTCCAGTGTTGTGGAAACCAGGAAATGACTAATCTCGAGAGAGATGCCAAATTATTCCTCCTTTCTAGAGTTCACTTACGTTCCCACTGAGGTATAATAATAATTGAAATTATATAATTCCATTGAATTCCTCTACTGACTCCATTTTTTTCACTTTGTTCTAAATTCACCTGGGTTTTCTTTTAATATATAAAAGAGGACCTATATTCTTTCACAAAATATGTTTGGAGTTCTATTAATGATTTTGCAAACAATATTCCTTTTAAATGCTAGTCATGCAAGTTCTTGCTTTTAGAACAAATCTTTATGTCAATGTTAGACCTGTAGCTGGAGTTCAGACTCAACAAAAATAGAGATTGAATGGGAAATACTCTGTGACCTGGGTTGATAACTTGAAGGTAGTATGACTAAGTGGAGGATCACTGCATCAGGATTCACCATGTCCCCCTGTCCTGAGAAGTAAAACTTTGCTACTGGGTCATGTCAGTCATCATTTACAGAACTAACACTGATACCCAGGAAGATTTGTGAGAGCAAAAGTAGATGATTTTGACATTTAGGTCCTTTCCCTTTCCTGCTACTCTGTTTTCCAGGTGTGGACTTTTCAACTCTGTCACAGTACCTTGCAAAAACACGCACACCTCACATAGCAGAAACTCTTTTAAAAATACTAATGCAGTCCTGCAGATTTGTGCACCTCCAATGGAGACAGCCTCTCTGTAGCACAGTGTAAAGGTGTGATGGGTGCAGGTAGCCTTGTATCAGCCATGGCACAGTGCAAGTGTAAGAAGAGACCTGCCCCATGCTATACACAGATGATGCCAGACACCTCCAGAAGACTCATGGCAGGACCCATTTCTTAGGTTGCAATATGTAACCAAAAGTGTGTATTTTATTCCATCTGTTGAAACAGGTTAGGGAGATGTTTTCTTTATTCCTTGTATAACCTGGTCCTCATAACTCCAGGAGGGAGGAGGTGGGTGCCTTCTGATAATGGGCCAGCTGTTAAAACCAGGTGGGGCATTATTCCTTATCTCTTCCACAACCCATCTTCCCTCTGGGGGATATCTTCTGTTAATGGGCCATTAAGACTCACCACATGACTGACAACATTACATCATCCCATTGTGAGATGCTCCGCCCAGTGGGGGGAGCCAACCATTCCTACCTAGATAAAAACTGAGGCCCAGGAACACCAGGTATCCTGGTTTTCCACTGGATTCCTGGAGGAAGACCTGACCCATCTTACCATTACTGTACCCTTCTCTACAGGGTCATCTCTACTCCAGCAGAACCACATCTGCCATTCCAGGAGGACATACTGTGGACTGCTTCCAACACCCTGACCAACAGGGTTTCAGGTTGTATTTCTGACTCAGTCAGGGTTTCTAGGATTTTTTTTTTATTTGTTAGCACGTTTTTAGGTTTTTTTGTACTACTACATTTGTATTCTTAATATGCCTAGTAAAGAACTGTTATTCCTATTCCCAAATCTTTGCCTGAAAGCCCTTAATTGCAAAATTATAATAATTTGGAGGGAAGGGGTTTACACTTTCCATTCCAAGGGAAACTCCAGCTTTCCCTGGCAGATTCCTGTCTTTCCAAACCAAGACAACCCAGCAGTCAAGCTGGTGTCACCTATGGGAAGAGATACTAAATAAATGACAAAAATTATGGACACACAGAGGGGAGAATTAAAAAAAAAAGTCAGCCAAAAGGGGAGAAGCAGCAGAGATCTGACCAAGGTCAAAACAGGAGGTGGAGATTCTCAGGTTGGGAAACAGTGGATATTTCATGAAGGGCAAGGACCCCCATTGAGAATCCATGCTGGTTTAGAGGAAAAGTATGAAGAGGAAGAGGAGAAACAAATTGACATGTACAGATCATAGTCCTCATTCTCCACTTCCCATTCTACCCCATTACATGAGTAAATGAGATGGAAGTAGAGGAGTGAGGTAGAGCCTGGGAAATGGAGCAGAAAAGTTGTAGCTGTAATGTTTGTAATTTTATTTATTTCTCACTATCCAAAACAATTTTAATTGTCAATAAATTAATTTTTCTGAAGACAAGTCTGTTTTTCCAGCCATAGTAATTGGTAAGCAATCTCCCTGTCTTTACCTCTGTCCACAAACATTCTTCTATGTGGTTTCCTTTTTATCTCCTCTCATCCTACTGAGGCAGTGGAAATGGGTGAGAGTTTGAGTGGGAATTTGGCAGTTATTAATGGTGAACCCATTGCTGAAATCAAAATGTTTTTCAGGTACAAGATCTGCTTTATTAAGGTGTGTAAAATCATCTGGAATATGAGGTGGGGAGGGTGAGCTGTTAAAGGTAATTTTTCCTCCATATAATTGTGGAGGGAAAGATTTTGTCCTGACATAGTGAAATTTCAGTTGATGAATTTACAAGTAATTACAACGTTCTTCTTTCTTCTGCAATGTGCTGCCACACTGCCACCTTTGATTACTTCTGTTTCCACACTGATGGCCTCTCTGACTCTTTAACTTTACCTGACTTCTCATTTCCTTTCCAGTGCTGGTACTGTTTGACATGTTCTTTATCAAATGATGCTTCCACTTCATACTCTTCACTACAGAATATTCTTTACTCTTTGGTCTCAGCCTCAACTGTCTGTCCCTTTATTCGTTCCTTTGCACTTTGTGAAGCTCTGAGGGGCATAACACATCCAAATTGGCCTTGTAAAACTTCTAATATTGTGGGTTGCTCTTGAGAAGACTTTTTGCATACTGTCGCAATGAAAACATTTTACATATACTACTGAAAGTATCCCATGTAAATCTAATCCTGCAGGCAATCTTCAGGACAGGAAAGGCAAAAGCAAATGGAAGAACTATAATGTCTGAGTGGTATTTGTATTACCAAATTTAAAGATCAAATTTATATAAAATCAGTAGCAATCTACTGATGAAATATTGTTTTGACAAAAACACAAGGAAATAGTTAATAACACTGAATAACTTGAAGTGTTTATATTGTTGGGTTTTTTTTTCACCAAGGTAATCCATGTAAAATTTACTTCAAATCTTCTTTCCTAAGTGTCTTTGGATAATTGGCATTATTATATAACATCATAAAATAATATTATTAATTTTCCTCAAAACCAGAAGGAGAAACATCTTTGAGAAGTTTGAATTTGAAAAGGAAGTGGTTTGTATTTGCAAAGTCATGAGATGCAAAGGCAGGTATAAAAGTATAAATGGGGCCAAGAAATCTGAACTAGTTCTGAAACAACCAGTTCATTTTTAAAAGGAAAATGAAATTAATAATTAACATTGTTTACAGGGAATCAGTGTGATCTGTAAGTCAAAAGCCTTATAGTATTTTTTTAATTGTCCTGTGGTACCTCTGATTAAGATATGGGTATGTCTCAGAATTTAAAAACCAAATAAACATACAAAAAGGCTTAACTCGTTATTGAAAAAAATTTTCTAATACAGGAAAGTACTATTTTTCTTATTATTCATCTATTTGAACTTCGCTGGAGAATCTTTCTATACTTCTTATTTGAAATATGAAGCATGCATGCTGGCTGAGATATAATAGCACAAGGAAATTGAGTAATAAACTTTCTGAGCACCAGGGGTGTTTTTTCCTATGTCCTTCTAGGGTCAGTGTGTGGTTTTTCCAAAATTGTTTGCATGTTGTGACTTGCTCCATAGAAGAATTACCATCCACGGTACATTAAAATTTTTTTGATCTGTGATTTTTCACGTTGGCATATCTATGTATTATATTCATATAAATCTTCTGTGCCATCAATAGTTTTTGAACATGAGTCAAACATGTCCAGACTGGTCGGTCCATCCTTGAACTCCCAAGTAGGTATTTGAAAAAGTCAGTGATCATTTTCCCTTTTTTCACTGAACAAACTGAATGGGATGCAGAACCCTTGATGATTTATTAAATGGCTCCATTGTAGTTGGAAATCTTACAGCAGCTGGCCAACAGCTGCAGCGTGCCCCAGCAGGCAGTACCTCAGTCTTCAATCTGTTGGAAGGATTCCACTTTATTCACAACTGTGCTTTTGGTTTTCAGTGGGGTGATCCCAAAATGCACAGGCAGTTTGTTCCATTCATCCAGTCAAAGGCATTAAATAATATAGCCTCAACATTCTCTGAACACTGTCTAACTTCTCTGTGTGAACAACCCCTTCTTGTTTTTATAACAAGCCCATGGAGAGTGCAAGTGTAGTCATTCATAATGTTCTCAGCTTAATGTCCATTTAGAATTTGTGAGCTTTCTCAGTATACGATTCTGTGCATGGAACTTATTTTTTTTCTTTTCTATGTATGCCCAAAATAAACAGGATTGAAACAGTGAGCAAACAATAGCCTGTTCAAAAATCACAGTAAATTTACTGGACTTGTGATTTCAGAGGAAAAAAAAAAGAAAGAGGAAAAGATACTGTTTAATTAAATTGGTTTGGTTTGGTTTTTAATTGGGTTTTGGTAGTATAATGTGAAAACCGGAGGAACATGGACATAAATCTGGTTTGTGCTCATGTGAAGCCCTTAATCTAGTCAGACTTGCAAATATTACTAGCAGAAATAATACTTCGGCTGTGAAAATGGACTTTTGATTGTTCACACAGATGTTGGATAATACGGACTCAAGCACATTCCCATGTGGTAGAGAATGCTGTAGCCCCCACTATTATCTCTTTTTACAGAGTTAAGCATAGAAATCATTGCTGATTATGAGGAAATTTGTCCTTTTTCAGATAGAAATTGTATCAGTCATAATATGTATTGACTCTCTCTCATGTACTTTATTTTGTCTAAAAGCATATGGTGGTACATGGTGTCAGACACAGCTGATTGGCCTTTGAACACTGCATCTGTGCCCATATCACTTTCAAACCCAACTTCAGCAGGTTGAATGATGTTCAGTGCTCAGCCAGGACATACTTTTTCAAGTGTAACTCAAGCTTGCTTGGAAAGAAGGTGTTGCTCAACCATTGGTGACAGACAATTTATAAATTACTTCAGTGCTTTATCTTTAAAATCATATATTAAAGGCACTGGCTTGATGGGGTTTGGCTCTGGAGCATCCTTCCCTCTTTAGAAGTGCTGTAACACAAGCTTGTAACAATTTCTTAAGGGTTGTCTGGGTTGTCTCTGTAGCTTAGCATAAGTTATACAACTGGATCAGCCAGGCATTTGTCACTGGTCCCAAATGTTATCCCTGAAATAAGTCTTTACTTTAGGCAGGTTCACTTGCAGTGTAATGTGAAAATGGTACGTATGATGGGACATCCACTGGATCCAAAACTTTTCAGCTTGTCAGCCAAGTCTTCCTGCTTCAAATTTTACAGACAGCAGAGGAGCAAGTGCGGTTCAGATGTCTTAGATGCAGATCCTTTTGCTGGTCAAGAAACATTAGTTGAATATTACCTGATTATTCACACAGAAAAAAGTGCGCTGGGGAGAGGCTGTGACTGCTTGAAGCATGAGTATGATCTGACTTTCCAAATGCTAATTCACTAAGTCTTAGCAGACCTTTTAGAAACTGCAGAAACTGAATCTGTTTTAAATTATTCTATTTTAAGTGATCACCAGAGTCTAGTCTGACATTCTGCATAAGACAGGCCAAGGAATTTCACTGAGTTCTCCAGACCACAAATCCCTTCTTAGATCCATCAAACCTTCATATCTTTGTCATGCAACTGCAAAATCACAAAGGGTTTGTGGGGTGCTTCCAGGTTGTGTGTTTGTGGTTTCAAATCCTTTAGTTATTTAAGTAATAAAATATTTTCATTAAGACAATAAGTTTTATGGAAAACTGTTGTAATGTGCTAAAACTTCTTGCTATGGAGAAAGGGAATTAAACTATTTCCTGTAAGAATTTCAAGAAAATAATCCTGTGTTTGAGCTTTGAAGTATTGTCAGATTTTACACATATTTCCTCTTCACCTTGTAAGGCATTTTCAATAGGCATCTTATCCTGGCAGGACTGTAGGTGAAATGGACTTCTGAATTCAGCCAGAATGGCCAGTCACTTTCCTGCATGGCAAATGGGAACAGCAACAAAAGAGATACGTGTATTTCTTTATTTAAAAGTGTATTTTTAAATCTTTATTTTTTCCTAAACGTGATAAAAAAAACCCTCATAGAAGTCCAGAAATTCTAAAAAAGATAACACCAGGTGTTTTGAGGGAAAGCTATGGGAACAGATGGCCTTACTGGAGGAGGTAAAATAAAAATTTCTAGATGCTATATTTGAAAGCTGGTGAAGAAGAGCAGCTGAATCTGGAGGATGGTGCCAGTATCTACCCTCTGATTTGAGTGAAGAACTTGACAGAAGTGCAGAACCAAAGCAATAAGGTCTGCATTGCTTCTTACTTCCAAAAATCATACTGAAGGCTGAGACCAAATTAATAATATCACCTTCACATGGAGGCTGTGTTCTGACTTCATGTGTGCTACCATGCATGGCCTTGTTCCCAACAATTGTATAAGTCTAAAAGCTTCCATAGAGCCAGCACATGTAATCTCCACTGCTGGCACCAATTATGCTTGGCATTGTATCCAAACACCCACTTTGCACCAGATCTGTCAGTATCAAAGCCATGAGGCTGGAACTTTTCCTGTGCTCTGGAATACATTGATTCAAATAACTCGTCAAAGCTGTAATTACAAGTAACTGTTGTATCTGCATGCTTCTTTGGGACTCAGTATCATGAGAGCCTAGAAAGTTAGGATTAAGGTGATAGCAATACCAAACATGCCATGCCATGCCATGCCATGCCATATGTAAAGTCTGTTGTGCATCCTGTACCTCAGGCACTTAGGGCAGCAGGCTGCTGCCCTCTTGCCATGTTGGTCTGTAGTTGAAAATGGTAGCATATACATCCTTTTTAAGTCTATTAAAGTCTGTTAAGGCTCCTTGATGATCCACATGGGTAACCAGCAGGATATTTATCTGTGACCCACATGGTACACTTTGCTGTTCACTCAGCAACCTGTAAGAAGTCCTGACGAAATTCATGGGCCAATCATTCAGCATGCAGCTTTGCATGTACACATTTACCAAGGGAGCTCTTAGGGTTTGGTTGTACCTTTCACCCTGGCTGTTGCCGAACACAGTCACACAGCTAAACAGCCCTTTTGTTCACAGCAGGTCTGCACCCTTTCCTGCTCTGCAAAATAGATCCTGTGCGGCAACAAGCACACACATTGACTATTAGTCCTCACCATGTGGCTTGTGCCCCTATATTATAACAATCAGGGAGAAGACATGAATATACATAAAATGTTAGGTCCTCCCTCTGAAAAAAATCTTGAAATGCTCTTAGCAGAATCAAAATTTAACCATAATAGCTATGCAAGTTGTTTTGTAAATTGTTAAGAAGAATGAAAGCTGTATAAGTAAGAATTGAAAAGTGCAATGAGATATGTATTTCTGAAAATGATTTTAGGGCATTCAGTCCAGCTGTGCATCTCTTTCATTGGTTCTAAAACACAAGTAGTCAATTATGTGAAATATTTAAACAAGAGACATTGTCTTTGAAACTTGTAACATCGTTTACTTACAGCTCTGTTCTTTCATATTAGCTTGCATTACTACAAAATGGAAATAAAATATTTTTTATTACAGCTATATATCCACAGTAAGAAAAATGGGTTGCATTGCAAAAAATGGGCAAACTGATGCAAGCTCTTTCAAATTTCACACATGTGGCAACTGCATGTTATGGTTTGATAGACATGAAAATAGCAATCAAAATACCAGCTTAGCCCTCCTGTCTTGTATTACTCACCTCTCTCTTTTGTTCAACTGCCCTCCCTTTTAAAAAGGGCTTGCTTCCCTGAAGTTTTCCCAATTTATTTCCTTAAATCTTGCCTCCCCCTGCTGGTTGTGCAAAACAGAATTTCTGGCTAAAAAAAGCACTGTCCCAGAGATAATTGATGTGAGACAATCGCGATCAGTAAGAAAGTATTGTCCCAATCTTTGTTCTGAAGTAGCAACAGCAAATCTCCATGTATGCAATGGTGGCTCTTGGACCTCTTTCAAGCAGCATCTTTGCTTATTCAAAGAGAGCACAAGATCCATTTTTCTCTCAAACATGCTAGTGGTGTTTTTTGAATTTGCTCCTGTGTTTAATTTGTATGGGTTTTTTTGGTTGTTTGGAGTTATTGGTTGGTTGGTTGGCTTTTATTGGGGGGATGACTAGTTGTTTGGTTTGGTTTTTCTTTTTGTGTGTGAAAAGAGCAGTGCAATAATGTTTCTCTAAATAGAAGGTTCCACCTACCTTTTAATAGTTGGGTAAAGTTAGAAGAAAACATCAGTGGGCAAAGAATTATTTTTGGTTTCACATCCAGTGCATCTTTACAGAATTACTGAAGGCCCATACTGTAAGTTGGTGCATTTTCTAATCTGCTAAAAATTTACGGAACAGTCAGCAATTTATTTCCATAAAGTCTTAATTAACTTTAATTGCCATAGGTCTATTTATACCTATTTTCACCAATTTGTTCAGTCTTCCTTTATGCTTACAGAACCACTATAAGAACATCTAGGCTGTGAAAATGTTTTGCTATTTCAAACATATACGAACCACAGGATGTATAATTTTCAGAACTACATCTACATGGGCTGCAATTTACATTAAATTGCTGTTTTGGTTAAATGGCACCTTAGCTACCAGCAACTCTTTGAATAGTTGTTTCTTTAATTATTATTTAATTTTGTGGTTATGACTGGTTTTCAGTTAAAGAGGGTACTACTGACAAATTCAATTAAAGGAAAATAGAGGACTTAATGGTCCATGCTAATGATTCATTTCATACATAATATTTTATCATTTTCTGTGCAAATTTATAATGAATGCTTAGCTTGTATTAATAAATGCTTACATTTAGTCTACATAAACTATAGCCTTTAAAATATTTTACTAGTGATATCTGTTGATTAATGCTTTTAAAACAATTAGGTCTTTTACCTTAAAGTACTTTAGCAGCAAAAATTTATATAAAAATGCATATTTTGTCATTAAGAAGGAAACACAAGTATTGGAACGTAATAACATATCCATAAACAACACCTTTTGATATTAAAACAGCTCATGATATGCATCTGCTATGCTCAGGAAAACAAAGTTTGAAGAATTATAGCAATCAGTTCAATATGCCATCTGATTTTATAGTATCACATGAAGAAGAAGGAGTTTGATAAATCACCTTTTCAGGTATCTGAAGTAAGAAGAAGTACTTCTCTATTTCACAGCAGAGGCAGAAATTTTAGCTTCTAGTGTTTCTAAGTAGTGTGTGTAGGAGTGAAAGGGTGGGTAAGTAGCTATTACAGTCTCAATTTTACATTTTGCATCCTCACTGATGAAGACAGATTGTCTTCCAAAGTGAATAAAATCATAATTTACAAACATTTAAGCATATTACGTACTTTTTAAAGATACCATACTGTTTCAGGACAATTTTGTTTTCATGGCTTTTTCTTGCACTGAGAAATTAGTGCACAATCATTTGCTTTAATAAAGAAAGCTATTAGCTTCAATGGTAAAACAGACGTATGGTAGTTGCTTCTGCAAAATGCTTGAGTAGTACTATTGGGACTTAAAATAGGGTGTTTTTTCAGGATTAAGGGCATGAGAAAGCAAACAGAAGGGAGGGTCTGAAGATTAAGAGCAAAACAATAATTCTGGAACACAAGTCAGTGCAAATTCAAGAGAAGTCCCATTCCCAAACACTTACATAATTTCCAAATATCCTTGTGACTTCATTTAATTTTAGGTGGTGACAGTGTTTAAGGATTGGGACAAGCAAGTTACAATTAGTTCAGCTTCACGCATCTTAACAGTACTGAAATTCAGTATGCCATTTGGAAGTTGCTGTCAATTCTTCTATAAAAGGTGAAAAAAAAAAAAAAAAAGAGGTGCCAGATTTCTTCTTTGAAGCAAAAGATTTCTTAGATCCTTGCCTGAAGAAACTCTTTATTTTGGCAGTCACAGCCAAAATCTTTGTGATTTGTGTTTCTGAAACTTCAACTGCAAAATCTGTTGATACTGAAATCTCATGATATTTAGGTTTCTCAGTAGTAAATGATAAGAATTTAAGAATGAACAAAGGTCAGTATTATCAGGATCAATGTATGAAAATCAGAAGCTTATTTTCCTTTGTCAAATAGTGATGGTAACATGTTTTTCATATTCCATCAATCAGCAGTGAAGTTGCATTCTTTCCTCTATACTCTTCAGAGCTCCATACACGGTTCTTTTAGTACCCATATGAATGTGAGCAAAAGCAAAATGTTCTTTGGCCATGCTCTTTTTGTTCCTGGCTCTTTCCAGAGAAAGGAGCTGAAAACTAAGATTTGCTTATCAAATACAAGCGAATAGCCTCCACAGCAAAACCTAGAAATGGCCGCACAATCTAGCTCCTACATGGATTTGTTTTTTCACATAGGAGGCCTACAAAAGTAGGTGACATACAAGGACTACAAATAAACTTGTTCTGTGTGATGCATTTTCACCTCCTACTTAAAATTGCATCAAATTGTTTTAATATGTAGTCTCTGATTTCTTGCCAAAACCTTGGTAAGGCTGGCTGACCTGGTGATATCCCTGAAACATCACCATGAGATTGACAGCCCCCAGTAATCTTAATTTCAGACAACAGCCTGAAGGTGACCTAAATGGGGGCTTTGCCACCCACAGCTAATACCTGCTGACCTGCTTGGCTGTATCAAAGCTGACTGAGGCAGCTGGTGCCCAGTGCCAAGTCGCTGAATGGCAGCAGAAAGGCTGGGGGAGAGTGACTTTATTGCATCCTCTGTCTGTCTCTACGGTTTAACCCACAAGTGAGCTGAAGTTAGGAAGACTGTCATTACCCTCATGCACTTCTTGAGGAAGTATTTTAATACACAACTTGTTATTTATCTGTTTTCCCACTTAAAGTTATTCACATACTGAAGGATTCCCAAGTGTTTTGCAAGTAAGAAAAAAAAATCATACATCAAGAAAATTTGGATATTTATTTTTTAAAGTTTCTAAGGCATGGAGTGCTTACAGCTATCAATCAGGGAATATGCCAAACAGGTGGCAGATTTTAAAGGATTCTTAGGTACTGCACAGACTTTAAGTGCTACACACTTGGCAGAGGGGTTATGTTGCATTCATAACTTGATGATTTGGGTGGATCCCTGCTGTAACTGATTGCCAAGTAGTATAAGTTACTGTGTCCTTAAATGCAGCCTTGTAACTTTTTCTTCTCAGCAAAGAGAGACAGTGGTCATGACCTAGGCAGCCTCTAGTAGCAAACTGCATGGAGAAGTGCATGCAAGCATAGCCAGCCCTCCTGCTGCCACTGACCCAGGATGATTATCATAAAAACATTGAAAGGCATTTTTTACTTTTAATATTGACTGGTACAATCAATAAGAGATATCCTGAGGAATATTTTCCATCTGTTTGTGGTTATAATCTTTGTTGCTGTAATTGTATAACACAGTTGTTCATGTTGTGACATCATCCTCTGAAGTTCTCTTTGGAAGTCAGCAGTGTTTATTGCCATAGCACTCATGTTTTCCACGTCTAAATATTTCTTAATATACTTTAAGGAATTTTTTCTCATCACTGGTAGCCACCTCTACACTGAATATTCGTATAGTAAAGACTGTGAGAGAAGATTCTTAATTCTCTAATGTACCTTGTAAAAGATATATTAAAATGTATGGATAACCTGGTATCACAACAATGTCTTTGAAAGAAATAATTTTTAAATTGGAATGGTTAGGGGGAATTTCCCATAAAAACACAGTTTTGCTAAAAATTTTGTCTACTAAGAGATGCCATTCTAAGAGACAACAGAAAATATATTGCTAAAGAAAACATAACCATACTAAATTTTGCTACCTTTACTGAAGATTTCTAAATGTCTATGTTTCATACTTTTCTGATATTGTTGATATTGCTTCATAGGAAAGTTTTCTAACATGGAAAAAAAACACATGGACTCAAATGAAAGTAATGGGAAAAGTCTGCAATATCTCCCAGATTCCAATCCCTAACCTGTTAGATTATGACAGATTTCACAGACTTCTCTGCTCTATGATGAAGTTAGCAGACTGCTCATATGATCTCAGGCCCAGGGATTTTTATAACATCTGGAATTTGGTCTTCTAAAATCTCCTGGGTTTGTTTTTTTTTTTTTTTCTTAGCTTGCAGTTGAAATCATGGTACATTTTTCATTTTGTTGTCTACAGTTATGTGGGATGAATTCCACTCAAAAATTTTCTGGTTAATCCAATACATAGTGCTGGGTTTAGTTCTGAAAATGCTGCTGTCTCCTTATCTTTAAGATGTCCACCTCCTTCTATATCAGTTTGATAACAAGATTATGGCCCAATTTGTGCAAGGTCAATACTTAAACTGTAACATAACACCAGCTACCTCAGACTTATTTTCACCAAGATTGATAATGTGCTTTACAAAAGAGCATGGGAGCATATTGTCTGACTTTATTTTATCTTTCAAGGTATCTATCAGGTATTTAATATGCTACTCAATTTAGTAAAATTGATTTTTTTTGTTTCCAATCAGCAGCCTAAGAAAGTTGGTCAAACCTGCCTGGAAGCTGCAACACAGACTGGGTCATTTGTGTAGCATAAAATTTGACTAATTATTTAATTTTTTAAAACTGTATCATAAAAGACAATTTCAATTATTTTAAAGTAGAAAACAGATGTTAGTGAATTTGCATGGGCTAATTAACTTTCTACAAATACTTCACTGTGAGTTCAGAAAACTTCAATTGCAAAAATTAAACATATCAAAAGAACATGGTCTAATATGTCCAAAACAAAGTAGAATTGTCTGAAATGTGAGCAACATATTAATGATTATTCAGAAAATTAATTCCATTGGGGTTTTTTAAATGTGAGTTGCATTAAAAAGGAAAAACTATAAAGAGCATTTTTTCTTTTTCTACTATAACTACAGCACCACAAAAATCAGCCCAGAAGTCCCATGGGTAAAATATTAATCTGCAAATAAGGTAAGGGACTCTTGTGTTTGTTTCTGAGCAAACACAGTGTCACTTTAGTAGCCCGTCCAGTCAGTGCAGTTGTCTAAAGGGTTGAAATGAAAGTTGAGGCTTTTCCTGCAGCTAGCAGAATCTTTCTAGCAGGGTGATATCTCCACAGATAGATCTTCTCCCCTCTGTTCTTCAATCTACTTGTTGGACCAATGATATCTAGGAAGACAATGATTTCTCTGGACTTTGTGCATGGAGTATTCTGTTTACACATTTAGTTACCAGTAGTTATGATCTCTTAATTTTTACACATAATTTGTTTTGTTTCTCATTCCTTTTTCCTCTTTCAGTCACCACTGTTCACTGGTCCTCCAAAAGACTTACTGTACTGTTTAGATATTGAATGTAGAGCAAACTCAGGATCTCCTTCAGGAAGCCAGCTAGTTGGTCTTTCCATTGGCTGCGTAAAGGAAGGAGGCATCCACTGTAGGATGGGTCCTGCACTGATCACTACAAGTTTCAACACATTTTTGTCCCATGCAATTATTGCCTCGTGGATACATTGGATCCAAATAAGATTTAGCAAAAAAAATGCTTAGTTGAGAGAAGAAGGAAGGAAGGAAGGAAGGAAGGAAGGAAGGAAGGAAGGAAGGAAGGAAGGAAGGAAGGAAGGAAGGAAGGAAGGAAGGAAGGAAGGAAGGAAGGAAGGAAGGAAGGAAATGGGGATGTAGAAGGGCAGAAAACCAAACTAAGGTTTGAAATCATAAGAAAAGAAAAAACTTGGTATTAACATTCAAATATTAATCTTCAAATATAAGAAAGGTGGCTTCAAGGAGAACACCTTCAGATTGCTGTCCATGTTTGTTGAAGATGCAAGAGAGGATAATGATGAAAACTGCAATATGGAGCTTATTATTGAGTTTAGACATGAGAATAGACAAAAGAAGACACAAGCTCTCTCACTCTGAGAACAGTGAAGTAAATGAATAGATTGCCTAGGGAATTTTTGGAATCCCCAGACTGGAGGTTTTTAAAAACGGGATAGACAAACATCTGTCAGGGAAGATTTAGATACAGCTGGTTCTGCCTCAGGGTAGGAGAAGGGATTGAACATTCTTTCTATGTCCCTTCCAGCTCTACTTGCTATGAATCTATGATAAACGACTATAATACTTCAACAGTAGACACCAAGAGGTCACTCAGGTAGGGACAGAAAAGAAAGAGTAATAGCAAGGAAAATCAGTGAGGATTTACCAGTCCTGGGTGTGTCTTGCTTCTTCAACACTGCCTTTTTCAGGAATATTTTCAAAGAAGGAAAAAGATATTATGAAAGCACATTTTATTAATATTTTGAGATGCCAGAATGTAAGACCAAAGTGGGAACATGATGTGGAAGATAGAGCAAAAGACAAAAAAAATCAGAATCCAAGAAGAAACAAGGTAGTTGTCATAGTCAAAGACCGTTATTTCCACAGTGGTTTTAATTGTGCATCAGGCCAAAAAGATAAGACTTTTTACATTAATCTTTAAATGTTGCAGAAAGGCAATTCATCTTTGGGTCACTACCCAAAGACAATTAAGACAGATCAGATAGATGATTATGACAACATTAATGCAAACATACAAAAATGCCACTTTTCCCCCTAGGTTTAGTATGCAAAAGTATGTAATAGTTTGCATTAAAATATCCAAGCTGAGAAGCTGATATATGTGACTATATTTGTGAAACTGATTATATTTAAATACCTTTATTGCAACGCATATGCACAAAGCAACAATGTTAGGACAACCACATTATTTTTTCTTTTCATGAATTTTGCATGTTTTGCCATAGAGAACTAATGCTGTGTTCAACATTACAATGGTATAAAACATGAAATAAAATATTTTTAAATACCTTAAGCCTGTATTATTTTTGCTACATTTTAGCCTGTTGGAGATTCTCTTGCTTTATCTGATTCTTTTTTTTTATTGTCTGGGGGGGAGCAAAGCACAAAAATCACAGCATCCATGTATATACTCAATCAGCTGTCACATCATAAGGATGCTTTGCATTTTCTCTTTCTGAGGCCAAGTAGAAAATAATTTCTGAATCTCATTCAGATGTATGGTCAACAATTTTACTTCAAATGGCACCAAATGCAATATTTTAAATTCAAATACTGATTTTTAAAAGGTTGTACAAATTTGACCATTTTCTCCGACAGAAGTAGGTTTATTTTCAAGAGCACACGTGGAAATCCTGCTTAAATACATATGGAAAACAATAAATAAAGGGTTTGCTTGATCAGCTCTATATTGCTTGCTTTCTTTCTGTTCCTGTTTCACAGAAAACTAATGATTTGAGTGTAAAAATGAAGAACTTGCGTATGTATTAATTCTTTAAAACTGTTCAGTCATCACTGTGCATACATGTAGGCAGTATCATGCATAAATGTAAACAGGGGATATGTTTTTCTTCTCATTTATGCCATCATTTTACTATGCTGTTCTTTACTTTGTATGCAGGCAAGGGGTCAATCACTGGACTTTTTTAAGGGATTTTTTCAGATATATATTAAAATAGAATTTAAGTACTCAGACAAGAAAATTTTTCACTATCTGCTGCCATTTTAATTTTTTGCCCCAGAATGTCATTTTTTCACTAAAAAGATCTGAAGAATCAACAATATCACTGGATCAGCCTTTATAGTACAAGATACTCTCTGATTGCCTTGACTGTTTTGTTCGATGAGAGGGTGTGGGCAAAGCAAGAGGAGAGAAGGATCATAGTAATATCCCAGTAAGAAACAGGATTTAAATGGTATAAAGAGCACAGATACGATGAAAACATCTCCTCAGCCATTACCAGCTAAGCTTCACATCCTGTATTTCTACTCCAGTTGTCCTGCAGCCTGTAGCAGACACAATAAAGTTTGCCAGGATCAGCATGCCTGGGCTGACCACCCCTGAAGGCTCTAGGTCTACATGAGCTGCTCCTGTTTCTGCCCAGATTCCTGATGGATGATGTTGTGCGATCATTTCCAAAATGCAGCATCGCTTGCTGCAGTCACATGTAACCTCAAAGGGGGAATGAAAGTGGGACAAGGAAGGGCTCAGTGGTAAGTGACCATGCACAGCTGGGGGTCGGGTAGAGTGAAGTGGAGCAAGGACAACAAAAGTGAATGGCATTTTGTTTTCTCATGTTTTGACGGCAACTTATTGAAGACGTTCCCACCTTCTCACAGGCATTGCAGAGTAAACTGTCTTTTAGCTAAGATGAGAGCAATAAAAGCCTAAGTGCAGATAAGTTACAGACCTGACAATAACGTGTTTGGTGAAAGAAAGTGTAAACATCACTGAATGATGTATACCAGTTAATACTTCAGATATGCAATTTTCTCCACTGTGGGTTTCTCCTTAATCCCGCTCATTCATTGGCACTCAAACAGATCTTAGCAAAGCCCAAGGAAAAGCAGAGGATAAATACTTTGCTGCCTGTGTCACAAGGAGACTACTTTCAATAATTCTATATTTGAACAAAAGTCTAGATTTTAATATATATAACATAATTTCCTACTGATTTTCTTCACTGTTTGCTATATTTTACATTACCTTTGTTAAAATGGGTTAAGAAATATTCCAAAAAGACACTGAAAAGCCAGAGCTAGCATAAATTCTGGAATATGCACAAAAAAACCCTGGCAAACATTTACAATTGTAATGTCCCAAACCAGTTTTATTAACTGCAGCTGTGATTCATTTCCCTATCCTACTGTTTCAAGATCTGCACCTTTTCTTTCTTCTTTGGAATGAACAAAGATCATGGAACAGATTGTAAGTGAGGCAAATTACATGGCAGTTTATGGTTGTGTTACACATATTATATATATCATTTGCAAACTATTCCCTAAAGAAATGGTATCAAACTTTTGAGGACAAGAAAGGATCTGATGACAATCTGTTTTCATTTCTTTTCTTTCAGATGCTCCATGATAATTGAGCGCTTTATTTTCTTAGATTAATTTCTTGTACTGCAGCTACTGCTTTCCCATCATAGTCTATTTGGGGGTTTTTTGTTTTTTTTTTGCTTTAATGTTCATTAACTATATTATTTGATTGAAGGATGCCATCACAATTGGAAGAAAACAAGTCCAGGTCTATTTGAACAGAATCATTTATTTACTCTGTAAGCGCTCTACATAAAATATAAAGGCTTCTGTATTTCTGAGTTTGGGTTTGGTTTTTGGGAGGGGTTTGGTGCATTTTTGTTTGTCTGTTTAACACACATGCACACACATTTAAAAATATAACAGTATTCCAAAATCCCTAAGTTATGTACACAATTGATCTGCAAATTTCAGCACCATGGTTATTTTACTTTGATTTTTTATGAAGTGACATATCATGAATGCCTTTGCTTTTTAAGCTGCAAAACTTTAAAATAAAATTCTGTTCTTCATCTTTTCATCTGGGTACTCTCTAAACAGAATTGGTTTGAGCAATAATTATTGGGCCATTTGGACTAAAAGATAACTTCAGCTAAACATCACAATTACGAAAGGTAAGTGTTCAGGAAAAAAAGGACAGAAATGGAACAGAATTATTAGCCATAGATGGACTATTTGCCAAAGTATTTGCCAAAGACGGGACTCTTCTCAGCACTTTGGAATACCTTTTAGTTAAACAAAAATCTATCAACATTAACAGAACTTCCTGCCTGGAAGTGTCATTTAAAATGACTGTTAAAATAAAAATTAATCTCTGTTTTATTCCTTTTAAATCAACAGTTTGGAAAACCTGTAAATAAAACAAAAATCTCCCTCTGGCAAAAAAAGAGAAAAGATAACCTTAATTTTCATTTCAATTCCATCAGCATGCAACAGAAATAACTCCTTTAAATCAATAGGGTGTCATAAGACATTTGAAGACAAAATCAAGCTGTTGAAAGTAGATGTAATTTAAATATTTGGTAACACTATCTCGTGATCCAGAAAAATTAGTGTAATGATTTTTTTTATTTATTTAAAAAGCAAACCAACCAAACAAACAAAAAGCTACAGTTCTTAGCTATTTCATGGAAGGAAAAAAAAGGCTAACTTTCAGTTAGCCAGGGAAAACTTTCAGTCAATCAAGTTGCACTACAGATTCAGTCAGTAAGAAGTGTTAGGAAACAAAAACATTACAGTATAAGCTCATTGTATTTACAGGTAATATTTTCTTATTCAGGTAATTAATCATCATGATTAATTATACTAGAAGGTGGACAGATTATTTCAGTAAACCAAGATTACTTGCCTATGGGTAGAGATCTAGGAGCCGGATATGTACACTTTCACTAATAAATGATAAGGATCACTGGTGAGGCAGGTTGCAGAGCTTGGGAAAAGCAGTAAGTTACTAAGTGAAACTGCTTTTGGCAACTATTGACCTTTGAGTTCTTAAACTGGAGCATATATAAACAACACAATATTCTCTGGCAAGTTTTCCCTGATAACCTGCTGGAAAAGGGACAGAATATCCTCTAGCCATTTTGCATGCACAATTTAACAATTATGTGGTCAGAGGAAGGATGATTCTTTTAACGTGCTGGTAGACGAATGGTAGATGTTTACAGACTTTACACATTTACAAAGGAATTTCAAAATCTAACCCAGCGTAATCAATATCAACTCCAATTCTTCTATACTGAGATAAATGATATCGATCACTACTGGGAACACACACACAAAAACAGAAAGAGAGGAAAGATTCAGAAAAGCAGTCACATGGATCAAAAGCGTAGCACTGGCAATGCCGGCTTAAGGACAAAATGTTTAAGTAAGGTTATTTCACTCAGCATGGAAAATCTGAAAAATTATTTTGATGTATTTAAAAGCAGTGCATTCTAAAAAAGAAGCACTAAATTTATTTCAAGTTACTATTATAGTTGAATAAAAATTTTCAAAAGCATCTCAAAAGTTAGTTTTATATAATTATTATAATCAGGAGCTATGCTTAGATTGGGAATATAAATGATTTATAATTCTGCCCCTACTTGAAAATTAAATTTTCATTTCAAACTTGAGTAAAAATTTTGCAAAACGTGTAATGAAATGTTTATTTTGCAAAGTATTACAAACATTGCAATGCAATTCAAATTAAGCTGTGGATGCACATGGAGTTTGCCTTTTGAATTTCTTCTATCTGTCAGACCTTCCAAGTTTTCTGGGTTATACTCAGGAGCAGAGGGTAAGAGAAGCACAGCCAAAATCCAATTCTATTTTTAATTGGGGTTTCCACACTCTTCATGCATTCATCAATCAGATGTAAATCGCAGTATGCCTGATTGGGTCTCCTTCACCCTAACCATTCCCTGCTGACTGGCAGTGCTTGTCAGCTGCTGCAGCAGGCAAGATGAGCAGCAGTAACAGCACCTCCACTGCTTTGGTGCATCTTGGCCACCAGCAGTATCCTAGATAACAACTGCTCACTTAACACCTATTGAATGTCTTGAGCACAATTGTCCCTTTGAAGAATGCAGCTGTCACCTTTCATCAAGCATGAGACATCACTGGCAGCGAGTAATATATGGGAGTAGGTCCATAAATTCAAACACTGTGGCAATTTCAGAGGAGCTCCTTTATTCTGGAAACAAGCACAGAAAAATACCTAATCGGTGTGGAGGGAAGAGGCACAGCAGATAGGAGCTGCAGAAAAGCTTTTTTCATAATATTTAAACCTAGTGAGTGATCAGAGAAAATACTGAAGTCAATAATCCAAACAAACAAGAGGGATGGGTTGTGCACCACTGCAAAATTTTAATAAATAGACAAGTTTAAATACTTGCAGTCACTTTCCAGTGTAGCACCCAGACATTATTCTATAGTCTCCAGTCCGCTAAAGTGCAGTTCTTGTGCTACATAAGCATAGATATTGGGTACTTTAAAGAAGAATGCTGTCTAAGATTACCCTCACACTGACACATCCCCATACCTAGCCCCTTTGAGAGGATGACCAAGTCCAAAAGGAGCCTGAAGAGATGTTTAAGTGAGGGGCAGTGGGGAGAGGGGACAAAGAAGAGCAGTGGTAGGAAAAGGGTAGACATGGTGGTGTTTGGTCCAGTGGAAAAGGAGAAGCAGTCATGGAAATTCATAGATCAAACTTTTTTACTTTTTTAATTGAGGTGTACCAGTTTCATGGCAGTATAGATGGTAGCACTACATATCATTGATCCTAGCAGTATTTTCAGGGAATGAGAATAATGAATCCTGTGGGTGTCATTGACAGAAAGGTGTGAAATGTTCACAGTTTTGTCATTGTGTTGGGTGGAAACAGGCTGCCTTCATCTTCACTGATAGATGCATTTTGTTCTGTGTTTTTCTTGAACCAACATCTTAAATGCAACCTTCTCTTTCTGAATAACTAAGACTGATGTTCCCTCATCACTGCCTGTGGATACTGAAAGTGAATTCATTGTTTCTGTGGCCAGCAATGAGCAAAGGCAGTGGGGCATCCAAAATGGAAAGGCAGTAGCTTTTACAAAGCTCAGGATTGAACATCAGGAGTGATATCTGGAAGACAAACGCCTTCAGCTTAAGTGAGAGGCAAACATACCATTTGGAGCACAGATATTAGTCCCTGTTATGAACTGCATGGGGGTTACAAACATTATCAAATATTATGTAAAAGTGCACAACGGAATTAATCTCATTTAATGAAACACTGAGTTTTGAATATATGTAATGTCCGTAAGTGGCCCTACAACATTTCTAGCCTCATTCACATATCACAGCTAAATCACTATTTTATAACAAAAGACACATTTGTATAATATTAAGACTGTATTTTGTAATCAAAGGAGGTGGAAGTGTGGGAGGAAAGAACAAATGAATTATTTGAATATTATTAAGGGAATTATTAAGAACATAAGAAGATAACTTGAGGAGTGGTCAAATGCTGCCTGGAAAGATGGGTGCTAGCTGTAACAAACAACAGAAACCTTCGTGCTTCTTCTATCTTACTTTCAGTAACACAATTTGCAGTCTTTGTGCCTCTATATTTCCCTTTTCACCCTCTGCTTTGCCTGTCAATTAAGCTGTACCTTATCCATGGACAGAAGTTATAAATGTACATCACACTTAAAAAACCATGAATATGACTGGGATGCATTTCACTAGATGTTACTTTACTAGTAATAAACCCTGTGACTGTTTTACCTTCCAGAGTTTTTGTTTAAGGAGATCCCAGTTTGTGTTGTCTCCCCTCTTATCCAATGTGAGGGTGGTTAGATTATTCCCCCAGGTCATGGAAGACCCAAGTTCAGATCAGCATATGTTTGTCTGAGCAGAGTGACATTCCTTCTGTCACATCTGTAAAAATCATGACATCATATGACCTTTGAGGATGGGTTTCTTAACATGCTCTGTTGTTAATGCTGTTCTCAATGACAACAGGAGCTTCAATTCCAATCAGCCACAAGGCCACTGTATTTCTTTAAGTGCTGCTTTTCCTCCTTGACCCAGTGGAGTTAAACAGCAGCTCCTGCAGTGGGGCAGAGTTTTTTTCTTCTACTTCCAAGTCACCTCATACAGCTGAGCTATCTGAGCTACATGCCTTATCGGTTAGTAAAAAGCCAGTAGCAGTACTTTTTGAACATTTCTAAATGTTTCTTCAGGCACAGTTAATTCACACATTTGAAACTAAAGTTACAAACAGCTCTGAGTTGCCAGAAATTTAATTTCTTCAGCAAATAAATTCTTTCCCCTCCCACAAAAGAAAAAAAAAATCACTGTACTACTCTGTTCCATCACTTTCATAGCTTTATGAAGAGAGTGACTGAATTCATCAACAAAGCATATTGGAAAAGAAACAGATCCATCTAGGGGCCAAAAGTACAGAATTTTGGATTAAATAAACAGAAATTACCTAAAAAGGTAGAGCTAAGCCAAGAAATAGGCAGCCTCTGTCAAGGAGTTCAGGATTACAAGTTGCTCATGCACTTGAAGAGGAAATTCAATGCCTAAAGGAGACAACAAAATGTGCAAGTCATAAATATATGCAGAAGAACTGAAGACAAGTCTCAAAAAAAAAAAAAAAGGTGGCTTAGGAATTAATTCAGCAACCACAGAGGAAAATGAATCCCAAGGGAAAAAGTCGACTATGAACAAGATATGGACAGGTTTCATGGTGGAAGACAATTTTTATCAACAGGGTCCAAAATCATGACTGAGGAGAACATGATAATTTGACTTTGAGAGGGAGTTAACTGTGGCACTTTTACTGAAATGAAGAAGGCAGATTATGGGGACTTCAGAGAACTGAATTATCAACTATGTGACCTATCCTGACAATTATAAGACTAAGTAAGCAATCACAGGAAAAAAAAATTAGAAAAGAAGAAGTTCTGAAACTCTGCATTTCATTCATCTCACTTTGGAGCCGGACAGAAAATGCATTATTAGAAATAAATATAAGCAGGGCATGAAATGGCTTCTGAGAAAAAAAAATAATTTATAGAAGGAAAGTAAAATTTCTTCTCTTCTATTTAAAAAACCCTGCAAACCAGAAATGCAGAGTGAATGGATTTTGAGATATTCTTAGTGAAAGCAGAAAGTCACTAACACATCTGTAATTGCCAGGGGGCCTATTCTTCATAAAAATTTATATTCTCAGGATGCCCATGTCATCACAGCCTGTTACAAGCAAGTACTTTGCTCTTTTGCAAAACACCTGCTTAAATACACAACATAAGTGGCTGTATTAAAGTACTTATCTCCGAATATGGAGAGGGCTTCTTTTTGGGTATGTAAATATTCACTTAAAAGAAAATACAATAGCAGAGTGACAAAAATTTTCCATTATGGCTCAAATTAAAGAAATACCACAGTACCTTAAAAGTAATTTTCTTTGTTTCTTACTTTACAGACCATCCTTCTAGAAGGAGTCAATATGTTGGAGAAAGGAGAAATATGTTGGAACTCAATTACCTGTGCTAGTGAACCACATACAGATATTTAAAAATAAGTACCTCTCACAGATATCCAGTGTGAACCAAGTACTTTTTCATGTGTGCCTCTCACATCTCATTAAGGCTATAAATTGCACCATGCACCTTTTTATGCTGCTGGAAGAAACAAAAAATGGTCAATAAAAGACTAAATGTAACTCAGTGACCAGTACATTTTTTTCCTGGTCACTCAAATAGTTTTCTTTGCTTTACCTCAGTTGAGCAACTGAATGGAGGTCAAGCAGCTACACCTGTCAGATACACTTTGGTCTACCTGGATGAAGCACCAAAAGATGAATCCTGGAATTTTGGTGCGTTGCTATGAAAGTGCCAGAAATCATTATAAGGGAAGCAAAAGCTTGGAGCATCAGTAAAAGTTGTTTCCACTTGGCATCAAAATCCTGTGGAAATCACATGGTTTAAAATGCAGATCAACAACCTACCCCAAATATCTCAAAACCTCTCCAAAGTCAAACATTTGCTCATCCTTACTGGCCAATGAAGGCAGGAGTCAGCAGGTAAATACCATTAAATGCCAGCATCTCAACTTTTTTCTGTAGGTGTTTCAATCCTTACCCAATACAGAAGAGAAAAAATGGCATAGTTTTCAAAGGAAAGAAAAAAGGGAAGGTGACAACTAGAGGGATATGCTCTATGAAAAAAAGGAAATTTCTTACTCAGAGAATTCCTCTCTATTTCATTTTTAACAATTTTAAGGTGTGTAAAGCTATTATGAAACTTTTAACAAGATATCAGACAGTTATTGAATGACTCATTTATAAACCTGCATTAATGCTCTTCCTCTTCAAATTGCTTATTAATTTCTTTTATATATCTATTTATCTATTTAGATACTGTTCTTGCAGCAACACTGAACATTAGTCTCATACCAAAAGTTTTTTTTTCTTATGATATTATAATTTCTTTTTTTATATATATATTCCTGACTTGAAATGGCACATTTTCACTAGAATTTTCCAGTTGTATTCATGTACCCTTAATATAGTTCCCATTGTTTCAGAGTAGCTTCTCCTTATTGACTTATTAGTATGATATTTTTGATAAGGTACTCTACTACTAAAGATAGGAATCTTTTTTAGGATCCACACACTTTCCTTTCTGCATAGGAATCTCTGATCTATATTTACAGTAGCTTTATAATTTAACAGATGTTTGGACAGTTCCAGTCCCCTCTGGGACAGTACTGTGTGGTTTTGAACTACTCCAGAGTTGTTCTATGAATATTTTTCCTCACTCTCTTATAGTCCTGGGGGTATGTAACAGATGCTAATTGCAATTTCTTCTTTGTTTTTTGATAATCTAGTCTTATCCAAATTATTCCACTGCTGCCCTCATCATTACTGAATTGTATCTTACTGATTTTCAAGGTTTCAAGCAATAGATAAGACCACATTATCTACAGCTTATACACACATAGCATAGCTTAAGTTTCATATGTGCATATGGAGATGGTGAGAGCATTCAAGAAATAGGGGCTTTTGGCAGAGAACATCCCACACCTCCTGTCCTTTCAGAAATATGCCTTGGAATAATTAGCAGCTCCATCTCAACTTCCCAATTTGCCACAATGCTCTCAGATATTATGCTGCTGCTCCGCAGTTTTCAGAGGGGCTTATCATGCTGCATGCAGATCTGTTCTCTAAATCAAATGCTCTAAGACATTAATAGCATGACCTTGAAGCATTTTTAAACTGTTTATATTATGTGAAGTTTGCCAGCTTGTACAGGTGAAGGTGCCACATTGTGTAACGGCACACATTGTGTGCCCATGTTCACTGTGCACTACATGTAGCCTGGGACCCCGCCAGAGTAGCCAGCCTCCTTGGTTCACAGAGAATAGAAACATTTCACAAATATCAGCCACAATAAATGCTCAGGTTGCACTTCATCTTTTAGTTCAGCTGAGGCAGAAGGCAAAAACTATTTCGATAAAGTAGCAAATATTCCAACTTAGGACTCCAGTGGAGAATGAAGAAGCAGACAATGCTATCTATTTATAGTACATTTTGCCTGAATCCCTTCTTTGTACACAACAGCCATGGTCTTTCATGCAGAACCACTGTAGATGGACAGCTGTGTGTCTAAACATCTGTGATGAACAGAACTCAGATGGGAGCTTAAAAAAAGAGAAAACGGCATCAACATATTCATAAGTTGGTGTGTGAACAATGAAAGCACATATTGTAGGTCTGAAGGAAAAAGGCAGAATCAGCTTTTAAAAAAATCTATGAAATTCTCTAAGAAATTCTTTTTGCAGATGTCAGCATAAGCTTTTTGCCTGATTTAGTGTAGCAGTAAACTCAGGAAGGGTATTAAAGAAATTGCTTTGACCAACCAGGAGTTTCAAGGAAGTACCTATAAATCTGAAAATCAAAATTTGAACATAACTTGATCCAGAAGAACTATAACACCTCAAAAAAGAAACAAAAGGAAAAAAAAAAAGGAAACTGAATCAGCTCTGACTTGATTGTGTATATTAGAACAAGATCAGCCTAAAGATGAAGACATGCAGATAATAATCTCTGACCCTCCCAAGGTTCCACCTGTGTCTTTTATGGACTTTCCATTTGTGAATAAGGTAAGTTAGACTCTTAAAAAAAAAAAAAATCCTGTACTGTTGACCAGACATCAGCCTGAGTATCAGGCTTTGCTGTCCTCACTTGTACTGATGCTAACTTAATTTTCAAGTAGCTCTAATAATAACTGGCAGAAGTGATAACATATGACTTGAAGGATGTTATCAGAATCTCTCTACTGTAGAGAATTATAATGAAGCACATAGAATGCATTTTCACCTGAATTTGATCTCTCTTGCTTATTTAACTGTTTACATGGTTTCTAAATCTAATATAATTTTATAACTAAAATACATTGCCAAAGTAAGATAGAAGTGATCTTCTCCTTGCTTGTCTTAAAAGAATATTAGTGGTGCTCTAAAAAAAAAAAAAAGACCCTTGTCTTTCAAGTTTCCCTTTCTCTGTTCATATGCAGTTGCCTGGAATTATGAGTGATATTCCTCCTGAGAGAGACTAAAACCCCACTAGAGTTTATTTTCCTTATAGGAATTTCCAGCAGTCTTCAGTGGTTTTGACATGCACAAAAACAATGGGATACTGCAGGCTCCAGCACACTCTTACATTTGAAGAATATATTGCACCTAACTGCATATGCCAGTACATTGCACCATTTCCACTGCATTGGATATCTGCTGTCTCTTTTATTGTAGTTTCACACATGCAAGAACAAGTCACAGCTTCTAGAGTGGAAAAATCTAAAACTTTCCTACCTGAAAGGCAGGGTATTATAAATTTCATTATTTAAAACTGCATGCTTATTTTCAGTAATCAAAAATCTAAGCCCACAGTACAAAAGAATTCTGTCTTATAAGCTCATGCTCCCAAAATGACCTTAAACTTTGAGAAAAAGAGGCACAAAATCATTGCTTCCAACCTTTTAGCTTGCCATAAATGAAAAAGGGGTTATCACAGGGTGGTAACTGTGAGTTATCTGTGAACAGACTAATTTTCTCAAGCATATTTGTTATGCAAAACGAATGTATAAATTTCTGTGAGTGATTCCTAGCTTGATCACCAGTATGAGAGTAGTCTGTTGTAGACAAAATAATGATGGGATATAGAGGTCACACATTACGTATCAGAGTCCCTAAGCAGTAATCTCAGCTCCAATACGAGCTCCAAAGTTACTTATTCACATCTTCTTGCCTTCTGGGATTGAGACAGTCTTGATCGATAAGAGACTTTAAATAAGAAATAATAGAGTAGTAGTCCATTTTCTCAGACAGAAAAAGGAAAATCTGGCAAATGACAATAAAGAAGATAAGCCAGACAATCATTCCTTTGTTAGCTACCACTAGGATCTAAAGTCTTTCCTTGTTCCTCATCTTCTTGACAAATGCTGACATGATTCAAGTGTTTCTTAGACTCTTCTGGGAATCTTCAAAGATGGAGAAATGACTGCCTATAAAAACTGTAGTACTATCTTTACTGGAAGAGGTCGGAGAGAAGAAATATTATAAGTCCCATGTTAGGGAAGCCACTGCTATGAAAATACTTTAGTCAATATCAGGGCTGGGCTCCAGAGAGCACATCCACACATTGCATGCCTTGGGCAGAGGCCAGCATCCCTCTTCTGTCTTATTTTTAGAGTACAGATACATCTGCCCTTTCCTGAATATGGGGACAAAAACATCTGTTCATTGATAAGCCTTATTTCTTACTGGTCTTATGACCAGTACCAAAAATTTTTGTTGCAGCAGCCCTCTTGTTAGAGGGCAGAAATGAGCCCAGACACAGACTTCTTGTTTATCACAGCATGAAAAGGGTCCTGGTTTATTTCTCTTTACAGCTCAGCCATCCTAACTCCAACTATTCACTGACTCTGCCTGCAGCAAGCTCCTACTCTGGGTTTCCCTTGCAGCCTCTGACTGCTGGTTATTTCCTGCTAAGTTATGACTGCCCGTGTTGGTTTGCAGACTGAATGCAGGTTTTTACCCAGCTAGACTATGACTGCAGGTTCCAACAACAGGCTCCAACTGCAGACCCACACTAACCTCACAGCAGTGATTCTCTCTCCCCAGCATCCTTCTTCTCCATCTTCCCCAATTCATAATCTTACCCCCACCAGCTAACCCGCTCCCTTTCATCACACTTATCTTTATTGGCTATAGTTGTGACTCATCAGGGGCAAGGCTGTATTGGATAATTAACACAGCTGTTACTTATCAGGGGCAAGGTCACCTATATTTCCTTCAACAGATTTTTGTTGGATATTGTTGAGATTCAGAAGAACACTTACCTTTAAAAGGTAGAATTAATGAATATGGCAAATTGATAGCTGGTAAGCCATATCAAAACATGACAGACTTAGAACAAACATAAATGGGAATTCAAAATTAGAAATGTGGAACTACAGATTTATTTACCAAGCATTCATTGTGCTAGAACAAGAAGGTGTCTTTTTTTCAGTGAGATGCAGTGACTTTTCTTGGAAAGGAGAATGGTGCAGATAAATAGATCTAGTCTCAAAGAAATCATTAGGTAACAAAATGATGACAAGCTGCTGATCTCATGCAGGTGCCAGAAACTTGTTTGTATTCTGGAGTCTCTGAAGTGAGGAGGGAGATCAACAAACAATCAACAAGTATTAAGACCCTAGCATAAGACCTTGCTTAGAACAGTCTCTACAGGCATGTTCATGAAAGGTAAATTTTAACTAGAATTTAAAAAAAAAAAAAAAGAAGTAGTTGTAATATTATGATAAAGGAATGAAGATGTCACTGTTTAAGAAGAAGCATCAAGATGAAATAATTGAACAATAGGAGAAGGACTACAGGTCTTGTTCATAAATTTAATAGCAGATAAATGAAAGGAAGGAGGAAAAACCCCATCTATTTAAGGTGAAGCATAAGAATAAGCAAACACAGTCATAAAAGCAGGACGAGCAAATATAAATCTGGAAACTACCATGTTCCTCTTTGCTACAGCAATCAGCTTCCAATGAAAATTTTCACAGATTCACAGAATATGATGATTTGAAAGGGATCCACAGGGATCATCAAGTCCAAGTCCTGGCCTTGCACAAGATTATGTTCAAAAGTCACACCGTGTGCCTGGGAACATTGTGCAAACACTTCTTGAACTCCGTCAGGCTTGATGCTGTGACCACTTCCCTGGGAAGCCTGTTCCAGTGTCCAAACACCCTTTTGGGAGAAAAACCGTTTCCTGATGTCCAACCTAAACCTCCTCTGAAACTGTTTTAGGCCTGGGTCCTGTCACTGGTCACCATAGAAAAGAGATCAGGGTCTGCTGCTCTATTTTCACTGTGAGGAAGTTGTAGACTGTGATGGGGTCCTTCTGCAGCCTCCTCCTCTCCAGACTGAACAGACTGAGTGACCTCAGCTACTCCTTATACAATTTCCTTCCAAAGCCCTTTACCATCTTCCTTGCCTTCCTTTGGACATTCTCTAGTGAGCTAATTTCTTGTACTGAGATAACCAAAACTGCACACGAGGCTCAAGGTGAGACCACACCAGTGAGGAGCAGAGTATTGGCCAAGAGTGTAAGGGATAAAGGGAAATTCATGTAGTCTCAATACTGAGGTTGATAACCATCTCAGTGAGATTGCATTGTGATGTTGCTTATTATAAGAACCTTGAAATCAACACACCAATATTCCACTGCTAATCCTATGCTCATCCTGAGAGACTGCAGTCATAAGGACCAGAAGGGATTACCTCCTTTCTTAGCTGATTCTAGAAACAGAGACTCTCTGAACATGGAATTTCATTTCAGAACTGGTGTGTATCTCTATTTCTATTCATCTTGCAAACAAATGAGCAGGAAGGCAGGAAAAACAAGTTATTGTGTAAAGAAATGCATACAAGATATGAAATTTCAAAGTTGCCAGAGTAGGACACTTTCAAGTATTGCTAGTATCACACAAACACAAATAAAAAAATGTTATTTTCATTATTATTTCCACACACAGCAGATTGTGTAATAGAAAATGTTTATTCATTTTGAAAAGATTCTGTTCAGTAAATCCTTTGCATTTCCTACTCTTTCTACTGTTATGAATGCTTTACTGAGCACTAGAAGTGGAATTTAAAATACAAAATCTTAAAAAAAAATAAATTTGAGTAACATTTTTTTCACTCTTAGTTTTTGGAATTACCTCTCATTCATGAATAAAAGGTGAATTTATAGGAACGTATGTAAATATTTTATTTTTCTCCAAGAACAAAGAACCTGTCATTCTGTGCAAAGAACACAAAATTCTGTACAAATGAAAATTATAATGGTAGGAGAACTGAACAGAAAAATATTTGGATCTTCAAAGCATCAAATGTGAAGAACCAGCCAAAGGAGTTGTTTTTGTATTTGATTTTTAAAATTTTTCTTTTTAGCAAATGAAGTAGTCTATTTATCTGAAATTAAGTCAGAAGAGATAATTGCAATCATCTGCAATTTGCTTACACCTTCCAAATTTCTCTGTTGTGTTGAAGGAAGAGGAATCCAGACAGTGAAGTATGGATTTACATGTAGACCCATCCAAGCTTAGCTTGATTTGGATCAGCAAAGGAAGCTCAGTTTGATCTGTATTCTAGTAAAGAAAAGAGGACACTTGTGCAGAAATACTTTAGCTTAGTGAAAGAGGCATAAAAAGTTACAAAAGATAAATTGTGTGCCACAACTGCTAGTTTATGATTCAACAAATGGAATCATTTTAGGATTAAGTTCTTCTCTCATATCTTTGAACAAGGTGCATCTAATCTAAACTTGACCATTCGGGTCAAGGCAGGATCAAGCCTTGTTACTCTTAAGAACTAAGGTTCCTCTTGGTTCTCTTTAGACATAATGTACTTTCAGAGCACAGTTCATGTAATCTAAGTGTTCGCACAGGAATAAATACTGTGGTAGACCACCAAATATTCTCCAGTGTCTATAAAGCTGAGATACCTAGCTTAAACCCAGTGTTGATACTGCCTCAGTGCCCTAAGGTTCCTGTGAAACCATCAGTCTACTATCCCAAAAAGTCACTTAGAAGTCTACAGTCTTCCATCCAATATTTGTCTTCATAGACTCCTCAGCACACTAGATGTTCAGAGCTTTTTCCTGATAAGGTCAGGGCAAAATTACAGTTGCTTTTTGCCACCCATTTTAAATGTAATTTTTGCAGTTAAATGATGTAACATTCCCTAAGAGTCAAAACTAAGACAGGAGAGATGCTCACAGGCATACAAAAAACTCACATCATACGAAAAAACTCCAACAACAGTGGAGCTGAAAAGAATTTCTAAGAAATAAAAACTAAAAGGCAGTTTAAAATTTCTCTTGTTAAAACAACCTGTAACTTTGATATACAAAGAAGAAGTCTTAAACATAATGAATCAGAGATCTATTTCTCTTGATCTGAAGGTCAATTTAAAAAAAATTAAGCTGCTAGCACACAAGCAGCATGCAGAAACCAATTTATAGGAGTCTTCAAGATCAAACGTCCACCTTGGTTTCAGGCACCCCCAAAAATTACGGATTTTCAGACTTCTATTGAAGTCCGCTATGGTTTCTATTGAGCAAAACCTATTTAAAACTATATAAGTTCAAAATAACCAAGTAAATACCCAATGAGCTTAAATATTGAATAATACATACTAATACCTTCTGATTAAATAACCATTTTGTTCAGTGATTACGTTCAGTTTCCCCAGTTGGTAATTATTGATTACAGGATGTAGTCATTTGTTTCTGCTAACCACTTGCCCTTGTAAGTGTAAACATCAAGGACGGGGCCTGCGTTCCCCTATTTTCCATGGCACCAGGCTGCTGTGCATGTTGGACAACAATCCATGACATGGTAATGATGTACCTTTTGTTGCAAAATAAAGAGTTTGTGTTCCTGAAGCTGTTTTGATACTTGGGATCCCTTCTCTCTCCTTCTTGCAGGCTAAGTTTTCATATGAATCCTATAAGAATCATGAATACTAAGTCTTAATAACTGTGCAATAATTTTATATAAGTAATTCTATTTTTCTGCATTTTGCTTTTGTCATTTTCATGTACTTTAATAACCAAAACTTACTCTTTCCAATTTTGTTGAGCCACTAAGACATCTCCTGTTAAAAAAATAGAAAAAATAACAAGAAAAAATATGCAGATGTCTATTAGACGTGTTACCAAATTTGGATGCACAGGCCTTTTTTAGATGTTCTCCTGTAAGGAATGAAAATTTACTCAGTTGTTTCGTGTGGATAACTAATTCAATTCCATGTGTCTAGTCATACATTCAAACAAACTTTGTCCTGAAGGAACACTAGACTGCTCTCAGTGGTTCAAAAGAATTCTCTTTTTTTTCTTTTTTTTTTCCTTTTGTTTTGAAATATAATAGCATTGGTCAGCAGTCCCCACTGTATATTTGCAGTAAGAGTAGTGTTGGTGTATAGGAGCACACAGATATGCACCCATAGATGTTGGTGCAGACTCACAGTCCCTCAGTGATGAGATCAGATTTTCTGAAAGTTGAAGACATCTCCAAAGACATGTATGCAAGAAGTTATGCTTTGCTTTAGCTACAGTTGAGGTTGAAAAGTGATTCTGCAACTTTCTATCTCTCACTTTCTTATAGATCCCTGTTTTTCTTCCAGAAAGTGTCACTACCTTTCAGTTAAAGATGCCTTCTAGCCAAGATCAGATGAAATCTTTTGGTTCTTTCCATATTCTACTGCTTATTCTTTGGATAATTTTGTCCTTTCTTTGCACCTTCTGTCTCATATCTTTAATGTTTCTGAATTGCTCTGAATTTCTAGCATGAAAGAATATTATACTGAAGTTAAAATTATGTCCTGTATATAATTTTCATTATGAAGCTCTACCCATGCAGAATAAAATGAAAATAGTATGTATGCTTTCTTGCTCTTGACATGAAAAAGCTATTCCTCAAACACAATGGTGATTGATAAATATGATTAATAAAATGGTTTTATTTCATTTATTTTGATTGATAGATAACCTGGTAAAAGTTTCTATAAATAATACATTAAAAAGTCATAACACATAACATCTCATTAGCTGATGCTTCTAATTTTATGCCTATCTGAAATAGTATGCCATCTCATTTTAAATCTCTAAATACATACAAAGTGGAAAGCTTCCTATAGGTTGTATTTTTTAATTGCTTCTCCAAACCTACTCCACAATTTCACAGTAACTGAAAAACAGTCATATTTAAATTAGTTAAAAACAGCAATTGATGATAATTTATAATCTTTAACAAATGCAGCTATTTTTAACTATAAAAATATTTTCATCTTTAAAGTAACTAAGATTAATATTTTTCCTTATACAGAACTAAATTTTATATTTCTAGTACTGATGTTGCTTAGTTCTTACTATTCAGACCTCTTTGGGCAATGTCTGCAGTATGTTTAAGTGTCCACATATTTCCCTGAAAATGGATTGAAAATGAATCTTCATGCTGAGGAATCCACAGTGAACTTTTCCTGACCAACCATAATCGTTAAAACAGGTAGAGTGGCGATTGTTGTATAGGACAAAGATCTACTTCATTTTTTTAACAAAACTATAACTCACATAAATTTGAACAAAATAACATTAACACTTTCAACTGAAACCTATTGCAGCCATTCCTTCAGAAAGGAATGAGATGCTTACCTGGCCAGGGAGCCCTTAGTACCATTGTGGATCCAGGTGCCTCTACCACATCCCAGGGTTCTTGATCTTTGAAGTCTGACCATTTGCCACAGGTTGTTACCACATCCATCTTCTGTACAGCATAGCCAGGACATAATCCTTTTTGCGTAGGGTATAATTGGCATTAATTTTAATTACAGTCACATTATTCTATGTGGCCTTGAGAAGTTGCCCCACTCGTATAAATTCAGGCTGTTGCTATAAGATTCATTCTGCCAGGTTCATCAGTGCTAATCCTCTCTCATCTTTGTATCCTTTCCTGGGCTTTTTATTGACCATTGCCCTAAATATAAATTTACACTCTTAGATTGCCTCACTGCCAAACTTGGGCTACTTTTTTATTTTTGTTTATTACTGTTAAGAGACAGGAGTTGGTAGATCACTGATGCAAACATCCACTCTCTCATTTGTTAAACTTCATTGCAAGCACCAATGTGTTGTTTTCCAAGATGTTCATTTCATTTAGACTAAAGAGGATTTCTCTGGAAGATGTATTTAAACTGATTCATTATTCAACTTTCAATTTCTCATTAAGTCACCTTCTGCAGTGCATCTTACAATCTTGATGTGTTCACAGGGTCTGCTAACTAACATAGCAAGCTGACTGCTTCCTTGCATTTGGTTATTTATTAGAGTCTGTTTCTATCGTTGTCCCTGTCTCTGGGGTGAGGGTGGTGTGTTCAATCTCCCTGGCACTGGAGAGTCCTTGTTCCCTATGTAGAGGCAAACTACAAACAGCAACAGCCGCCTAACATTTCCAGAGGTCAGATCTAAACCATCAGCAGCTTCACGGCACAGTACGCCCAGTAGTTGCAGTACTCCAAATGTCAGGATTACAGACCTGGAAGCTCTTTAGCATTTGTGGATTCCAGGGGCTGGATCCAGTCTGTAGAACATATGCATGTTGTACTTACTGAATACTATTTCTTGCTATAATTGAAATGAAGAATGTAACCACCATCTCCATCACTGGCCCACCCTCCAAAAACAAAACCCAATAACCCATTCTGCCCATAAATTGGAAATGTATCAGCACGCTGAACTCTGTTCCATGTATCACTTAAATAGTTCCTGATCAGTACAATGGAGGCTATACATGGCCAACCACCTGTTTTTTTAAGGATTTTATATTTCCCCAGCAAAGGACTTGACTCACAAATTTATAATCACACAGTTTTGAACTACTTAACATAAAATTTTAATAAAAACTACAGCATTTGTAAAGCATGTCAGCTTGGAAATAAAGCTAGGTATTTCAATAACACCCAAGTGCCCTATTTAGCATTTTTTGAATTGAACGTTTATTTCAAAATTTCTTCCCAGAGTGAAATTGCTTTAGAGAAAATCATTAATAAGGAAATCAAAATGAAATATTTAAATTGCATTGAATAAAATAAGTTGGCCCAAAGCATTATGGGGAAAATTTCATCATTTTGTGAGCAAAAAATCTGCTTTTGCTAGTTTTATTCCTCTGCAGTATAGAAAGGATTTTTTCTACTTCGTTTTCATAATAGAATTTCCAAGAGAGATTTTCAGTCTTTAATCTAAAATCTCGTCTTTTTCCCTTTTGCTATACTACCATATTTTTTATAAAACACAGTGTGCTGAATAGGTTTCCCTCAGAGGTAACACTAGTCTCATCCAAAAATCGCAAAACACTCATTCTTTATTAAGATTGATGTGACTCTGTTGGGAATTTTGGTTATTTGGGGGAGGGGGACATGGAGGAATTGAAAAAAGTCAGAAGTTCATTAACTAAAATAGGAAAGGAAAACATCAGTCTAAACTGAACACAGAATTTTGATTTTTCATTCCACCAGAAACAGAGTAAACAACTCAGAAATATTTTGTTTATATTTTTACCTATCCAAAATCAGCTGTATTCATTTGGACACTTCTACATAAAAATCGAAGAAGTGAGGGCCTTTTTTTTCAAAATTGCTAGAAGACACCTTTTCCCCATTAACTAAATATTTTAGATATTCTACACCTATACTATATTAAAAAAAAAAAAAACTATTTAAACTTCCTCTTTTACTAGAAGCTGCAGAAATGTTCAGCTCTTAGATGAAGGTCTACAAATGAGAATGTAAATTTTTCTATGGTGCTGCTAACAACATTGTTGTTATGTTAACAACATTTTCATTGCTGCTAACAACATTGATGATTAAGAGACTGTTCCAGAAGAAGGTGAAAACAGTTAGGACCCCTCTCTGTGGGATAAAACATGGGTAAAAAAACCCTCTAATTGGTTCATGAAAATATAACTCTCCCTTCTCCACTGATATTGACCAATATATAACACTCTCTTCTCCACAGACACTGGCCAAAATTTTTAGCGCATAAGAATTATCATTTTCTTTCCACAGAATTTACTGTCTAAGTGAAAAAAAGATAAAAGGAACAAGTCCTGTGTCTTGCAAGTTGATGAGTGAACTTTCTCCATTGCAAGTTTATTTTGGGCATAGACACTCCCACTCTGGCAATTAAGAACTCCACATCTTCAGTCTGATGTGTTCAATATTCAGCATGAAAACTGTAATCTTGATATCCCCTCTGGTAGCATGATATAGTGGTACAAAATTATTGCAATGTCTATGAACTGTACTGGATTTGATTCTTCTAGAATGTACTCCCTGATTGAACTATAAATGGAGAGCAGCTAAGAGAGATTAATTAACTCTTCATTTCCTAACAAGGAAGATGTGTGATGTGAAGCTAAACATTTTCTGTAGAGAAATACATGCCAGGTGTTATTTTTCATCTTCTAAAAGGCAAATATAAATATATGCATGTCTTCCTAGGAAACAGTTTTCAAATAAAAACCAGGTATAAAATATATAGATTTTAACCATGGATCAGTTCAGAAAATTCATTACAGATTTCTATATGCAAGGGCAATAATATGTGTAGCAAAACACACAAAGAAGCTACAACTAGAAATATTATGGGAAACATGAAGTCTGTAACTACCAGGCAAGTATTGATTTATATTACAGGTGAATGAAAACTCTCACTTCTTTCCTGTTATGTTCTGAAACCTTCCCTTCAATTCAGTTCTCTCTGTAATTTTATTTTTCCATTAAATTTGAATTAAAGCATTTTAAATATCGGGGTCAGCTTTCACATCAAACAGATTGCTCTTCAACATCTACTTATACAACCTGGACAGAAGACTAAAGGGATACTAAGTTTGCAGATAATACAAACCCGGGAGCAGCTGCTGACTCCCTGGAAGGCAGAGAAGCCCTGAAGGGAGAATTTAGACAAATTAGAGAGCTGGGCAACCACCAGTTGTATGAAGTTTAACAAGGGCAAGTGCTATATTCTGCACAGGGGATTGGACAATCCTGGATGTATGGACAGTCTGGAGAACGAGAGGTTGGAGAGCAGAGCTGTGGAAAGACCCCTGGGGGTCCTGGTGGATAGCAAGTTGAACATGAGCCAGCAGTGCCCTGGCAGCCAGGAGGGCCAACCCTCTCCTGAGGACATCAGGGACAGCATGGCCAGCCAGGCAAGGGAGGGGTTGGACGACTGGGGCAGCCTCACCTTCAGTCGTGTGAACAGTTTTAGGTGACACAATATAAAAAAGACATAAAGCTGTTGGAGAACATCCAAAGGTGAGCCACAAGAATGGTGAAGGAGAAGCTGTATGGGGGGCAAACAAGGTCACTTGGCCTGCTCAGCCTGGAAGAGAGAGTGCAGACCTTATTGCAGTCTACAGGTTCTTCCAAAGGGAAGCAGAGGGACCAGACCCCGATCTCTTCTCTTTGGTGACCAGCGACAGAACCCAAGAAAATGGCCTGAAACAGTATCAGGGGAGGTTTAGGCTGGATATCAGGAAAAGGTTTTTCACCCAAAGGGTGTTTGGGCACTGGAACAGGCCTTCCAGGGAAGTGGTCACAGCACCAGTGTGACAGGGCTCAAGAAGCATTTGGACCATGTTCCCAGGCATATGATCTGATATCCTGGATGTCCTGTTCAGGGCTAAGATTTGGATTTGATGACCCTTGTGGGTCCTTTCCAAGTCAGAATATTCTGTGAATCTGTGATTATTTTGTTCCTAGTGTTGGACTGTCATGCAAGACCTTAAACAGACATTAAGTTGAACTAGATTGATCAATTTGATGTAAGAAGCAAGACATTAAACTGCATGGCCTTCACCCAGGAGCTCTGAAGCAACTTAGATCTGAACTTACAGGACTTTTGGCTGCAATCTGTAAGCTACATTATGAAAGGTTACTGTGGCAGAAGACTGACAGATTGCCAATGTACTTCCCATCTCAAAAAGGTCTCAAGAAATGATCCTAGGAAAGGCAGGATTCCATCCCCAATTAAAAAAAAAAGAAAAAGTTTGTTACAAGGAAAAGAGACAGATTTCTGTAAAGAAAATACTACCCTGTTACCCTACCATGCTGACGATATCAGCAGAAATGTGGATGTACTTGGATTTTTGAAAAGTCCTTGACACCAAAGATTATTAAAGAAATTAAACTGTGGCAGGATTGGTAGAGGGGATATTTTATAGATTAAAAGCTGATTAAAGGATAGGATGAAAATGTGCTAACATAGACCTTTATAGACCAAATGTTCTTTAATTTTCTAGATGGAGGACAGTAGGATGTTGTCCCATCAACTGGTGTTCGTGCTGCTGTTTTCCAATATAAATCATCAGTGGTCTGGAAAAGGGTGTGAACACTAAAATCTCCAACTCTACAGACCATACTTTTTTTTTTCTTTATCTGTGAAAATGTTGAGGACCTGCAAATGCTTCCCACACAAAAGAGTGGCCAGAAGCGTGGCAGCTGGGCTTTAGTGGCTAACTATAAGATAATGCATCTGGGGAACGCCAATGAAGTCTACACTATTCTGCACTCAGAATTGGTGGTTACAATTCAGGAAATACATGTTTGATCCTCTGTAAAGAGTTCTCTGTAAGCAATGGTTCGATATGCAACAGAAGCCAAAGACAATGACTATGTGATCCCAGCAGTGAATAGTTTAAATAAAGCACTTTTTTAGGTTAAAACCCAGTAAACTGGTATATCTATCAAAAAAGAGAGAACTTATTTAAAGAATAATCAGAAACAATATCAACATTTTTGGGGTTGGGAGTCTCTTCCTTTCTATTGTTGTTTATAGATGATTTTTCTCATTTAAATTTTAGCTTTCTTTAATGTTTAGAGTTATTCTCCTAGCAAAGACTTGCTTCTAGCTCTCTTACAATATATCTTCAGAAATATAAGCACATGTATAAAAAATTAGTCAGCACATTAAAGAATCCTAAAGGGAAATAAGAACAAAAAGTTTCTTATACCCATGAATAACATCCTGAAGAATTTCAACTGCATTGGCAAATGAAAAAAGTAAATAGTGAAGACTGTCCTACTGATTTCCACACAGGGCTGTGGTAAAGCCAAGGAAATGGTAGGGAGAGAGAGCTCAGGGAGATTGGATGACAAAGTAGAAAGCAAAGTAATGGGGCAACCCTGTTTATCTTGTGGGTAAATGCTGCATCAAGGCACCACATGATTTAGACAATCCCACTTGGAATAGCTAGGAAGTGAATCCACAACAGAATTTGTGTTCTACTTAGTTCTGAAACAAGCCTTATCTCAAAAATTTAACATCAAATAGTTACAGTGAAAGAGTGAGCATAATATGTTCAAATTGAAAAAATATAAATTCAAAAAACACTATGAAAATTCATTAGAATGGTATTTAATATTATGTAGGAGGACAATATAAAAATTAGAGAAGCCAAATACAGATGGTGGATGGTTTAAAGACATTAAAGACATAGTGCTAGAGTAAATATAAATAAAAAATAATATTATCTACTAAAATAAAAGATCTTTACAAGATTGCACACACAAAGAGAAAAAAAATAAAATCTGTCATGAAGAAATAACAGATATTTTTGTCAGTAATTTAATTATAGAATTATCAGATGCTAAGAAGCTTTCTATTAAATTTTTCAAGAATTATTTAATTTTTCAATTATTCAAAATTAGAAGCATTGTTCAAATTAAAAAAAAAATCTTGAAGTCATCTTAAAAGTTAAGACAATCCAAAAGATTTTTTTATAAATAGCTTCTCAACTGCCTAAAACCAATAAGGGTTTTTCCAACAGTTGTAGAAAAAAACTGGTCATCAAAATGGCCTCTGTACAAGAAAAATGTAAAGTGGCAATTGAATTTTTCAAAATAATTTGGGGATGTTTGTGGAAATTAGAATCATCAAACTTGACTCCCATAAAGGAAAAATCAGTAGAAATCAGAATTTAAACAAAAAGTAGACAAGACAAAACAGAATTAACAAACCCATGGATAATACAGAAGGCAGGGCGGGGCGGGGCAGGGCAGGGCAGGGCAGGGCAGGAAAGGGAAGGGTGAAAGAGGGGGAAATAATGCCTCTCAGAAGCTATTGATGGTCTACAGATGGCAGTGCTAATGTGCAAGGATGTGTATTGCTCTACAGCCATCTCTAGCTTCTTAAATTTCTCTGTAGAAGTTTGTGGGGTTATCACTGGGCACTTGACATATTTTTGTACTTCTTTACTTCCTCCACCAACCTCCACTAGAAACAGGGATTGGGGAGCTTTTCTTTGAGCCAGTACAGCTATTCCTATGCTTGCTCATGACTGTTCTTTCTTGCTGTCTCCTGTCTCTACCAGAGAAAATTTATGATCATGGTTGGCCATAGCTCAATCCTTGCCCTCCCACATGAGTATAAACAATGTCATCTGCACTGATATCTGCAGCAGACAACCCTCAGGGGCTGTGTGCAATCTCTGCTGGTACCCCCTCAAGCGATTTCTGTTCTGTATGGCATTGTCAGCCACTGATAGCACCCAAACAGGGTCCAGAAAGTTGTCAAGTAACTGTTTGCTGCATCCAGTTTTGCTTGCCAGAAGCCATCTCTGGCATCCATGACTGAAAAGACTATTGTGTTCGCTTGATTTGGCAATATTTCAGTGACTGTTGGCAGGGAACAGTACAAGCACTTTAGTATGCTATTGAGGTCCTTTGGATTGATGCAGATCATCAGTTTGCCTGTCTTTCTAACTGCCACCATACTGCTGATCCAGTCAATTGGCCTTGCAACTTTTTTCAGCCACCTTGTTCCATGACAGTTTTAACTTTCACCTTGAGCTCTGCTTCAAGTGACAGTACTAGCATTTTATATATAGCTGATGCCACATCATCTTAACCTTGCAGACCTTAAAAACACTCATTACCCAGAAGCCTGATCCCTTCACCAGAAACTATCTTTTAATAGTCAGAAAAGTAATATCTCATATATGTTTCCCTCACCCTCGGTTAGCTCTGTGATGCTCTGACTTTGCAATAAACAGTCCCATGTCCCAGTAAGTTCTCCATCAGGCAATAGATTTCTGCATCCATCCTACTGCAGGAAAGATATGAGCCTAATCTTTATTTACATGTGAGAACTTCATAGGTTTAATATGATCCCACTCTAAAAAAAATCCAAATGGTTTTATATTTTACAAAATATGTATAATTTACCCAGCTTTGCCACAGAACCACATTCCTTTTAGTGAAATCTTTCCTTTGCCAGTTGCTTGTCATTTCTCATATTCAGTTTCTGAACCACATTATTTTCTTGTTACTGCCATTGCACCTACTTACTATATATTATTCAGACCAGCTTCGTCACAGGTGCTCCCTTTTCTCTTTTCAAGCACTTATGCAAATTAAATCACCAGTGTAATTTAGAATCTCTTCACTTGTATGTATGTGGTCCAAAAATTGTCTCATCCAAGTTCCAACTACACACAGGGTGACACCATCACTTGCTCTTAAGCAGGACTTTTAAACACTAGACCTCACACTTTTGTAACAAAAGAGGTCAATATCATTATCACAGTTTTATAAGGGTGCTGTGTAGGGGTGAAGTGACTTGCTCAAGGTCATCTAACAGCTTGGTGAGAGCAGAACTTAGGTCTTGCGAGTTCCAGTCTAGTGCTTTATCCAGCAAGAAACCCTGACTGTGCTGAAGTCTGAGGTCTCCCTGTCCTTGGCCTGTTCTATTAAAACGCTGCACTGGCATTCATATAAACCATTTACAAAGGGTAACATCCATTTGTTCTGCATCAAAAATCAAGAGAGATTGACACATACATAATCTTTTCCTATGTGTGATGGATTGATCCTTGACTTAGGATCATTTCAGTTGCCTCTTTGTAGTCTCTCCATTACAACAAGAATTTCCCAGGCTTTCTATGCAAGATGAAAATGGAAAGCTGTTAAACAACCATTTTCTCGTTCTTCCTGAGGAAACTTTTTACTGCCAATCCAAATTTGCAACACCTGCGGTGTTGAAAATGAAGACTTAAAGGCGTTCACTCTACATTTATGTTTGTCAAACAGTGATTTAAAAACACAAAAATTCATACAGCATTTTTTAAAACACTTTCCAGAGAATTTTTCTTTTCTTTTTTTTTTTTCCCAAAATAACATCATGTCTAAGCACAGTGCAAAATCCTCATACACAGGTTTACCTAGATTTTTGTGACATATTGGGATAAAAATTTCCGAGAACATTTGTGCCACATTTGTGTCCATCAATGGCTTCTTGGTAGAATTCCAGGAGTATAAAATAGCCCACCTTTGTACTGAAAAACCCTAATAATACTTTGGATTTGGAATCTGTGGTGTTCTGAAAACAGCCTTTCATTGGTACATGCTGCTTGTGTTTGACAAGAACTTCACTGAAATCCTGAGGAGGGGATAGTTGCTGACCTTATGGGCAGCGTACAAGAATCTCAGCCTGATTCACACACTGCTTCCCTTGTTCAGGTGATGCCTTAAATAGCAAAGAGGTGTTCCTTCTGTCATTTGTATCACGTCAGTTGTAGTATTCCCACTTACAGGCACACTGCCTGATTTTTGGTGTTTCCAAGCTGGGCTGGCCATTGAAAGATTTAAACCCAGGCCAGAAGGAAAGAGTGCATATCAATGTGGTCTCATACAATAAAAGCCTCAATTCACCACTGACCCTCCCTAGAGTTTAGCAGGAACTTGTTGGATTTCGTGCAGACAAATGACAAACCTAGAAGACGCACACAAACCTTTTCCTGATGTGAGAAGAAGCAGCACTGCTGCAAAGCGCACGGACTTCAGCAGAATTCATACCCCACTGCAGACCACAGCATGCCACCTATGTACATGAACAGAAACTGATTAATGGGCTGTCACTTTATTTGTTGACTGCTGAATTATTTATACTTATAAAGTGTTTAATAATTTAGAGCTGGTATCTTAACAAATTACAGCTGAAAGTGACAAGGGGAAGGTGGCACAAGAGTCTCACTTGAGATCAATGTCCTTGTTCTCAGGGCACTTTGGAACATGATTTCTGCTGACTGTCATCAGCAAAAAAAGGAAGGGGGAAGTATGTTGATTTGATATTACGTGTTAAATAGAGAGAACTGCATATTTCAGTAATCAAAGGAAAAAAGTTGCTTTAAACCAAAAAGAACATGAAATTACTCTGAAGAAATCTACATTTCCATATGAAATGAAAATCATTGTCTTAAAAAAAATAAAAGACTAAATAAAAGCTAATTACAGTGTTTGTTTTTAAAATTTTGTCTCAAAGCATTTTATCCATCTTTTCTTGCCACAAAGAATTTGGATACATATTGATTTTGACCTGCGTACCACATCTTTGCAGAAAAGCAAAGTCATCTTAATGCAAAGAGGTTATTTTTTACTGTATGAGGATGGAAACAAAATTACCATCTACTGGCTCTGTGTGAGTTAAACTTAGAGAGTGCATGAGAAAGAGAGACATAAATTCAGATTTTTAGCAAAATCCAAATGTTAACCAGCAGAAAGGCTGGCTGAGTCAATGCACCTGAAAACAAAATTCTTGTAAAAATCCTCTATATGGATAAATAACATTTCACTCCAGGATGGTTTGTCCTTCACAGACACTTCAATAGGAAAAAAAATATATTAATGTAAATATCCAAAATAGGAAATTCCATTCTCTAAGAAGAAATTTCCTGGGTATTAACCCATTCTATTTCCTTTAAATACCACGAGAATGCAGTGTCTAAAAGAATCATACTTTGGTGAAACAAAAATTCTTAACAAAGGCACAAGGCTCCTATAGCTGAAATTATACCATCGCTACTGCAAACAAATACATTTTTCAGGGTAACCTCTCCAGTGATGAGCACAGTTACATCTTGTAACCCCAATTCTACAATGTCCACAACGGAAAAGCAAGCTGTGCTAACCACTGCTGAATTCCAGTAGCACCGTATATCCACATGCAAGCTACTGTTCACCAGTGCAAGACTGACCTCTGCTTGTATTCAGCTTCCTTCAAGCAAGCACCATATGTCTTTCCATCACAGTAGCACAGGCATTGTGGCCTTGAACACTGTAAATCATATCCAGTTCTATCCCCCCCCACCCCAATATGCTCAGGCAATCAGTGTTTTCTACTTTGGCACATGCAGCTTTTGAATCCTATAAGAAGTAATGTTACACATGCAGTAGTAACTTGCTTTTGTGGTATTTCCCAGTATTAGCTTCTTCAACAGCAATTGCTTTCTGCCTCTCTCTCTCTCTGTGATTTAATTGCTGTTTATCTCCACAGAGACCTTTATATGCACATGCTGCCAGCTGGAGCAGGATCAGTAGGTGGCCATTACTGGACATTTGGGAGCAATGACTTGAATTAAGGCCAGCTGAATCCTACTATCTGTATTTTCATTCTGTCCTCAGATACAAGCTCACCCAGAGTATTTCTTCTGCAATACAGATGTTTACAAGACTATCAGCTGCAGCAGCAGACTTTAGTATGAACAAGATCTAGTGAGCTTTTATTCTACTATTTCTACTAAGGACTTCAGGATAGAAACCTGCCCAACTACATAAGGGACCTAGGTCATATCTATACTGTAAACTGCTCTTGAGGAAGCCATCCTAAGTTTCCCGTAGAGAGCAAGTGGTGAACTACATTACGGGGCCATTCTGTTCCTCAGTGTCCACTCCACAAATCTAAAAAGTTGTGTTGCCTTGAGGAAGGACAAGTGACAAATGCAGTCAATTTTCTTTACACCACTGCAAAATTCATTAGGAAAATAAGTCATATAGCAAAAATTGGTATTTTGTATAGGGATTTCCCTATAGCGGTGCTGTGTTTTGGTTGGAGAGTGTTCATGGCTGACTAAAACTGCTAAAACTTTTTTCTGGTATAGAAATGAAAAGAGGATAAAGGGAGCAGAATTTTAGCATGAATAACAAATGTTAGCTGAGAATTTCTTGTTTTGTTAAAAATTCGTTATCTTTGGTTGTTGATGGATACTATGTCTTCTGAGATATATTTTCTGGGTTTTCTAATACAAAAATTCTCTGTTCAACTCTTCCCAGGGCACCAGAAACATATAAAAATAGACATTATTTTTTTATGTTTTGATGTGAGGATTATAATAGTGAAAAACAAGGATCATTTTTGAAAATTATGAAGAAAAATCAGATTGAGTCGATACTTTTCCAAACATTTTATACTCAGAAATACACTGTTTCTACTGTTCCAAAGAGTATTTTCTTCTTTGGTCAAGATTTTCTAGTATCGAGTGTGGACAATCTATAAAAATGTGGGGTTTTCATGAGCACATTTCTGAATATCTTTCACAATTTGACTAGGAGGCCATATTTATAATTCCTTCCATATTAAAGCTAAATTATTAAAACTAGAGATGAGAATGAGCTCAATGAAAATTATTGTTGTAAGTGTTACAAAAGTGTCCAAGGCACATACACATGGTCCAGCACATGCAGGTGCTCCAAACAGTACAAAATACAGCATCATGTTTCCTAAGGCATATACCACTAAACTACTCAAGGTCTTCAGCCTTATCTTCAGGATTCCCACTAAGATCTCTGCTATTTGGAGGGCAGTTTTTCCTCCCCTCCCCTACAGCCAAGGATAGTAAATATGACCAGCAGGAAGCCTGGAACTGACAGTATCGATGACAGTGTGAAATCTGAAAGAGCATGGCACAGAGGTTTATTGGTCACAGGAGGTAGTCAGCTATGGCATTCCTTTCCTTCACAATTCACATGATGCCCTGACACCACTTCCTTGAAGATAGTATCCAAAAATACCCCTGAAATCTAAGCATAAGAATAACATATCAATTACTTATACACTCAGGAACACGAACAGGATATTAAAAGGGAATTAGAGAAAATGCAGTCCTTCAGGTAGGTTATTGTTCTCTGGAATGCAAATTCATAAGGAATGTCTGGGATTAGTATCAGCCTAGTAGAAATGAGACCTGGTCAGGAGATGGTACAGAAAACATCCCAGACTGATTTCTCCCTGTTTCTTTGAAGCCCACATTTCACTTCCCAGTATAGCACTGTGTGTGCATATTCATGAGTCGAAGTCTCAGTGACCCCTCAGCTCCACACCGCACAACAGAAATTTCAACTACTGTGTGAAATCTTGACCCCAAGGAAGTCAATGGCAAGATCCTTACTCACTTGTTTGGGAACAGGAATTCACCCATGATATCTTGTTAGTTCTGGCAGGTTTTCAGGATTCAGCATGCTTTTTGAGATGAATCAGTAAGCACTGTGCTGCTTTCTTACACCGTCCTCTGCTTGAAATAGAAATAGTGTTGTACTGCACAGATTCTATTACCCTTGGCAGCTAATTTTCTCCTTTGTCCACTCAAATGCAACCCTCCATCCCTTACTTTTTTCCTACAATACATTTTTATATAACAACATAAAAATTGTTATTAAAAAAATCAATGCTCTGCTACCATTTATGGTTTGTGTTCAAGAACTGTGGACTTCTTCCTACTGTTGGCCCAGACTTTTTTCACTGTTTCTGGACAGGTGCCTTCTGAGATTTCAGAAAGCTCACATAAAACCTCTAACTTCCATAAAATTTCTAAATTAGTAGTCTTGGTGGACTGATTTTTTTTTTTTTTTCTGTAAGATGTTTCTCCTGCCAGAACTCTAGATAACACCAAGAGTCATTAAAAATTGAAGTGGACAAAGCACTTCAGACTATACTGTCAGCAACAAATCTCTCCTAGCAGAAGGGAGGAGTTGATGACCAAATAGGTTTTTCCCTATTTTAAACCCTTCATACTTGTGATACATCAGTTCCCTGACTGATCCTTGACAAATCTGTGACAGATAAGAAAAAAATAAATCTTCAGTGACCAATGGTATAACATAGTTCTGCTTATTATATGTTAATAATTCCTTTCAAATTATGCTTACTTTAACTTGGAGTGATAGGTGATGTGGCAAAGTGCTCTAAATGAAAAGTTTTAGTAATTATAGTAAGTAATATTAATTATTTTAGTAATTACAATAAGTAATATTTTTTCCTAATATGGCTTAAACATTCAGATGAATTGAAGATGCACATTTTTGCCTTCTGAGGAAGGTCAGGGCCTTTCACTTTATAGCAATGCAATGGAGACACCTGGCTCCTTCCTGCAGCATCTGGACCAGGGAGCTAGGCAATATTAAGGCAATGGCAATGAAAGACATTTGAGAAAAAATAAATCTCATTTCAGAAAATCTGAGAAATTATTCATATTAATGATAAAAAAATTACTCCCTCTAAAAATTCAAATGATCAGATCTGAATTTTTCTTGGAAAAGGTCAGTATTCCTTCAAATTCACTGAGACTTGACATGAATAGCCCCAGTGATCCCATCTCCAGGCAAAATCCAGAAGCTCCAACATAGTAGATATATTTGCTCATGTGTATTTTCATTTGATGTCTGAAATGAAAAGTTCTACCAAGGCAGCAATCAATGAAGTCCCCAAAACCTGAGCAAACCATGAAGAGAGGAGTAGATTACATGAACTCATGTGAGACATTAGGCCCCTGCTGCTCTCTCCTACTCTGTAACACTAAGAAGTCACTCTGCTTAGGTACTATGCTCTCTGCTAGCTCTTATCCTCTCTCCATCACTTATATAATGAGTTTCTTTCATGTTATGGAAATCATTATTAGATTACTCCAGTTAAGGAAATTATGGCACCTAGACATCATCTGATGAGGGTGCCACACACACAAGGGCCAATCCAACACTCCTTTTAGGACATAGTTAGTATTTGAGCATACAGTCAGGATTTGGCTCTGGATTGCAACTACAGAACTGAACTGTGAGAGCTTAATGAATGTGGGCATTTGAGTTCCTGCACAACTCTATCAAAAGCTGAGCACAAAAATCCAGCTAAAATTATGTAACAACCATGGTAGGAAGGATTTCTTTTCTCTCTTCTTTGAAGCTAGAGAAAAACAGACACTATATAGTACAGAGAGTGACTACAGTAATTAGCCTTTTTTTCCTGAATGCTATAGTAAACACTTTCAGAGTAAAACTCAATGCATAATCACTGCTGATCTAAAAATGACAGCTGTTCTGGAGAAGACCAATGTACACACCAATCCCTCCTGTAAACTATTCCACTTCCTTTAGTTATGTTAAGGGTTTCTTTTCCCAAATGGAATATGACTCAGTTCTTTTATGTGTGTTTCTTTTGATTTGTAGCTATATCTAGATAGACTTCTTACTCTATCACTTTCAGTATAATAGTAAGTGGACAATTCAGTCCAGCAGCTAAGAGATCATAGAGACAAATTTCCAGGAGAAGTTATGAAGCAGGACACTCAAAATTCTTTCATATTATTTCAACACTGTTGTCAAAATGTTTTTCAAGGATTAAAAAGCTTTTTCAATACTAAAGTAAATAACAGGTACCTCACATGTTTCCAATTAGGAACAGGATGATAATTGTCTATGATATTACTTCAAAAAGTCAGAAGGTTTCACTTATATATAGCAAAGAAACATCAGAAGAAGAAGGTAGGAAGAGCTCACTGCTCATCAGAAAGCCTAGAGTTTAATCATTGAAGCATTTTCCTGTTTCTACCAACAGAAAAAGGATGAAAAAAAGGTAAAGGAAGAAAAAATTACCAAAGCTGTAGGCATATCAGAACAGACATTTTAATATGAAGACATCATGAAACCTGAAGGAGACTTGCATTTTTTCATCATTTCATTTCCATTGCTGGGCAACAGCTGTGAGGAGAAAAAAGTACTATATTTTCCTCAAAATATCCTCCCTGGAATTTCAGGAATTATCAACACCAACGCAAAAGGAAACAATGGCTGATCTCATGGTTCTGCAGTCGTCCTCTTGCAGGCTTCCCTCAGCAAAACAAACCCTTCAGGTCACACAGTCCTTGGGGGCCATGCATTAAAATAACTCAGTTATATTCACAGTCTCTGTTTGTCCCTTCCAGACACTTTTGTAGTGGCATCAGCATCCACCTCAGAGGAGACCACTTTCTCATTCTCATCCCAGCTGAAGAATAAGCTCTGCATTCGAGGTTATCAAGGGGATGAACAGTTAAAGGATGAAAAACAGCAACAATAAAGTAACCTTACCATGAGGGCATGGGGAATATCCTGAAAAACATGTAGGCTGACTTTTCTTTGGTATACTTAGTTTTGTCTGTGGGCAGATTTCCACAAAGTGAAAAAAAAGGAGGGGGCAAAAGAAAACCTATACTTTATTTATTATTTAAATAAACAGTTTTATGCTGATTCCATTTTGTGCTCAGTTTTATAACAATATGAGTCCATTTCCCCATCATTCCTTAATATCTATATTGTTTAGGACTTTATATACTGTATGATTAGTTGGCATTGGTACTGTTCAATCTGTACTAATCTGTATGCATTTATATTGTGTGAGCAGTTCTCTAATTGGTTTTCATCCAAGTAATCCCACAGAGAATAAGGTTACACGCTGAAAAGGGCTGAGGTGAGAGAGTGGTTAAAAGGGGAGTGCAAACTCTTTTCCCATCCTTATTAAGAATGCTTTACACATCTGCATTTTCTAAAAACATTTCTAAACTCCCTCTGTGTGAATAAGCATAAAGTCTATTCCACAGCATAGAAACGCATAGAGAGAAAATGAATTTGTTTCAGAGAACCCCACCCATATCTGCTTTATTTCTCCCATGTTGCTGTGTTTCTTGGTCAGCTAAGGCTGTGAAAAGTAAATACTACAGTTTACAAATGTGGAAAAATTTAAAACCAAAACAAATCCAGAACAGAATATGCCTCTTGGAAGAAAATACAAAATTAAGTTTAAGTAAACAGAGTGGAAATGAAAGATCTTTTCCTAAAAGGGTAATAGAATTGCAAAAAAAAGAATAAAACAATAAAAAAACCCCAAAAGTGAACAAGCATTTTGAAACTTAGCCACTTAAAATCCATATTTGGCTGACTTGTGTAACAATAGCCTAAATTTCAGATATTCCTCACACCAAAATTTCTGAAGCATTTTGACATGTGCCACAGGTACTCCAGGTATTAATTTTGTAAAGGCTGATGACAGCACTTGAATTTTAAGAAAATATATATTCAGTAATTTTATTTAATTGTGCAATAATTACACACTTTCATATTTCTGACTGCGAGATCATTGGTTTCATTGAGTTTTTTAAAAGGTTTTATATTATTGGTCACACATTACCTAGCAAACAAAAAAAGTTGTGGAAAAAAATTATGTATGACACACTCTCCTTTTACTTACACATAAAAAAAAAAAAATCTTAGTTTTCTTCATAGAAGTGTACATTGAAATTTATAAGTACCTGTATATGATCACTGTCTTTATCAACTTCAAAATTAGAATTTTTTTGTTACTCAGATCAAGTTTTAGCTTTGATTATACTTTTTTCTTCTTTCCTTAAAAAAACTAACAAAAACCCACTTAAATCAACATACTGAAAGCTTTATGTAAACCACACTTTTTATACATGCCCGTGCCCACATTCTGAACAGGCATTAGAATATTTATTTTAAAAACAGAGGACTTGCTTACCATATTCACAACTTTCAATGGCTGGATTTTAGAGGAGCCTTTTTGAAATGAAAGTCTCCTGCTACTCTACATTCTTGCCAGTGAGAAAATGCAATTTCACTACATACAGCTAAACAAAACCCTTTTTTACTGTTTAAGAAAAGATATTCTCAAGTGTTTTTTCTGGATTTCAAAATGGAATCAAAGACAAACTTTTAGATTTTACTCAGAGACATGTAGGTGACATTTTTTTCTTCAATTAGTTATCATCTTATCTGTGCCTTGAGTATTAGCCTGGGCTTTAAAGAAAGATAGCTGTCCCACTAAACTTAGCAATGATTTACACCGAAGGACAACGTAAGCCTGCTCTTTCCCTCCCCCACCTACGAATGCCACCATGCTTCACTTCTGCATTATCTTCTGGTAACCATCTCCGGAATATTCTTAAAAGCTGCTAACATGATACATTAGAATTCCGGCATGTGACAGATACAAAATTAAAGTTGACCTTCTCTGACAGAAAAAATAAACAGTAACCATTAGTAGCTTTGTACCTCTGCATTTAACTCCCTATTTTCTGCCTCCCTAGTTTGGGTCCATTAACTGACTGGTGCAAAAAAGATCCCCGGCAACACTGACTCCCTGTGGATATATTACAATCTCTTGATACTACACTTGACTATAACCTTTCCTCGGCAGCCCAATTTTATATTTGAAATAATTCACTCTTGACTTGGTCACACAACAATATTGTAGACAAGAGTCACCAAAATTCAGTAAAAATTTCTTGTGTCTGCGTGTCTGTCAACAACTTATGGTTTTCACTGGGAGCCATTAAGAATTCATACTGACAATTGATTTTATTTGTCACTCCATTTTTTTTTTTTTGCTCTGCCTTATCAGTTATAGTAAGAATATCCTTTAATTCACATGAAAATATATTTTAAATATTATTTTATGCAGAAAGTATCCATTAAAATCACTAGACTTCCAAAATTTATTTTATGTTGTTGAATAGAGCAGATAGAAAATTTCACATCTACAAAACTTTTAAAACTTCAGAAACCTTCAGGGTAAATAAGCTAAATGATTGTCATAATAAATTTGATGAAAATAAACACAGGATTCCAGCACCAGATAACACAAAAGCACCTGCTAGGCAAACTTAAATGGAGAATTTATAGAAACAGAAAAGTGATTTTGAAAACATTGGTGCAACGATTCTGTCATGAACTTTGAAAACCATGCAGTATAAGACTACTCTTGCATTGATTTTGACCATCTTCCATGCACTGCAGTGTGATTTCAGAGAGCCCCCATAAAAGCACATCCTGAGTCCTACTAAGTCTTGTAAATGTATTCCCACCTCCATTTTCTTTCATCAGCTGTTTTTCTCTTGCTGTCTGCTGGGATTTCCCCCATACTTCTTTTGTTTTTTTTCTCTTGTCTTGCCTCTCTTTGAAAGAGAGAAACCTACCACACTAACTATCAGATATAGTCTGTATGAAATTGGTGGTGGGACAGGGCTTATCATCTTTCCTAACAATAACATATATATACCCCAAAATCAAAAATTCTCTTCTCCTTTGACCTAGGAAAAGAGAAATTTTATAATTCTCATTCCATCTCTGCTGTGGTGCATGTCATTTCTCTTTATATTTTTCTAAAGAGAAAATTTTGGTATTTTCTTGTAGATTTCATATTTCTTCTGTGGAGTGACAATATTTAAAACTTTCTTCTGTTTTTCAATGCACACATAAATTTAAAAAAATAAACTTCAACACACCCTTTTTATAAATGGATGCAGGTTGCTTTGACTTTATATAAAATATAACATATAAAGAACATTTGAAAGTTTTCAAACAAAACCACAATTTCAATGTGAAAAATGTCACTGTACTGTCCCACGTTTGTAATCATCCTGGTATCCTATAGGATGGGTTTCTAACTACTTCTTAGCATCCCAGTTTGTAATGCTTTATCTGACTGATTAGATACTAAACCACCTTCAGAAGGCTGGTGCAGAACAGATGTAGCAAAAAAAAAGAATTTGTTTCTGCCAAAAACCTCATAAGCTCAAGGGCTGTTTAACTTAGCTCAGTCACTTAGTTTATTTTGCATTAGAGGAACTTCTCATTTAATTTACCAGTCTATAATAGGTAACTTTTTCAATATGAAGCTAAAGGTCACTATTATATGTAAGGAAAATTAAGCCAATGTTCTTGGTTGCCTTACAGTTCTCCTAGTTCAACTACTCCAATAAATGAACATGTACAACAAGCCGAAGGGCTTTTTATTACAAATTTAATTCATTTCTCTAGACAACTGTGAAATTTGCCATTGACATTAGTCATTACCCCAAGGCGAACTAAAAGATGATCTCAGTTAATAAATGATCCTTAACAAGGAACGCTCCTATCTTCTGTGATATTGGCACAGGCACATTTTATTAATGCAGGACTAGCTTCCTGCCAGAACACTAGCATTCATGACTATTTGGTGTGCTTGTTTCCTCTTCCTGCTCCTGATATTAATAATTATGCAACGGGATAATTAGCAACACAAAGAGACAGTACTATGTGCTTGCAGCTAGATTTTCAGCACGTTAACCTTCTGGGAAATAAAGAACAGAAGCAAAGAGTCTAGCCAAATAACCAATGCAGGTTGATTTCACAGTGTGTAAAAGGCTAATTATCTGTGAAAAGTCTGACCTCAAGTAACAAAATTACACAAATGTGCAGGCATTTTATCTTAAATAAAACTCAGATGCACTAGTTCATAATGTGAGGAGTCATGGTTAATAACTGTCTTCCAGAACTATTTATTTCTATATATGTTTATAAAAATAAAAATAAATCCAAGAGAGAAATAACAGTCTACTATAAAATGTTAACCAGTTCCTCAAATAACTGCAAAGGTAGGGTAAAATAGACTCCCGCCATCCCTCAACCATTGCAATGATAAAATAAAATAAAATAAAATAATATACCCAATATATGACAGAAGTAGGTTAAGTGCATTTTGTTTACTGGAGACAGGCTACAATAAGAAGCAGAAAATATTACTACTTCTTTACAGATACCATGTGTAATTCATTCTGATATAAGAATATTTATCCACTAGCAGTAATAACAAACCACAATTTTTGTCATGAAAAAAATAAATTGTATTTGCAAAAAGCAAACACATTACGGAGTGTGTAAAAATGCAATATTCCCATTTTCTAGTCAGAGTTCCAATTTATTGAAGTAACAGAGCAGAAAATGCACTGACAGCTGTTACATTTTATTGCGAATTAGTATATACGTTTTATATCCAGTGAGCAAATGCATGATACATTGTATTCCAGTAATTGCCACTGGCTTTCCAAATGGAAACTGAATGATCTTAGTCCAATTACACTCAGGAGAGTAAGTGTAACAAGCTACAGTTCTACATTATAGCTCTTTAACAATACCAAGAATTTTACTCTGTTTTAAAAAATAAAATAAAAAGGTCAACTGTGTATATAAAGAAAGAAATATATATTTATCCATCTACAGATGATAAAATGAGATTTTCTGCTCTTCTGGCTTAGATTTGGTTACATATAACACAGACCTTATGTTTCAAAAAGTTTGTAAGAATGATACTTAAGTTTTCTACTAGTTTAGACATTTCTTCAGCATCAGTAGTGTGGGGGGGGAGGGAGGGAAGAGAGGAATGGACAGAATGGTTGGAAACTTCGAACACATAAAATCAAAACTTCTCATTTCACATAAGAAATAGATGACTGTTATTTCTAGACTACACCCAAGCTTTCCAGCATCCTTGCACAGAAAATTAAACATTTTCCTTGAATGATTTAACACATTACCTTCAGACGTAACATTTTAAATGTTTATTACCGTAGGTTCTTTTCCCTCCCCCAGTTATCACCTGAGATAGTAACCCTCCTAAGATAGCCCATGTGCTGAGCAGTTAATATTTCAAATGCATTAAGGGGAGTGGGGGCATGAGGGAAAAACATTTTATTTTTATTTTTTTACTAACCTTCGTAACATATTTTAAACCATTTCGTTGGGCAACCAGTCTGGTGACAGCCTCTGCACCTTCAAGCTGTAGCTGGAGCGCTCAGGAAAGCCGGCAGTCTCCTCCCCTCTAGTGGCTACCAGCTCTCTTTGCAGCAAACAGGGGAAGAGAAAGGCCTTTACAGGACCACCTCAGGGCCATTTGTGTCATTTTTCTAAGCTTACAAGGAGACACAAAAAAACAAAAAAAAGAAACCAAAAAAAAAAAAAAAAAAAAAACCCCAAAAAAAAACACCAAAAAAAACCCCAAAAAACCAAAACCACCAAAACCCTAAAAAAACAACCAAAAAGCCTCCTGCAACAAAAATCCCCCACAAGCCCACAACCAAATACAGCAGAGCAGGCACTCTATCACTGCAGCAAATAAAATTTATCATTCATTTAAAACAATATGTTAGTAGTGACTATGACTTAATCAACACCAACCTGCTGACATAGATTTGCAATTTGAGCAGGTTATTAGTGATCGAATTAACAACATGTCACAACTTGTATCTGATTTATTAAAGGAAGCTGACTAATGCAACAGAGCTATAAACAACATGCATGGAGACATTTTTCAGGCATGCTGACTACTGTTGTACAGTCAGTGGAAAAGCAGAGTAAGAAACAATCTCTCTGATTTTGCCTTTTCTTTTCCAGGGGTTATAGACCATTGCATACTGGTGTTACTGTGAAGCATGAGGATCTATGTCATAAACTTTTATCCCGGGAGGGGTCAGAACCTATGCAAAAAACATTTTCACTCCTGTTACATCTAGTAAAAGAACTCAATGGAGGGGCTTGGCACAGGGAAGCCATGAGAAAATACAGGATCCTGGGACATGCTGTGATCTCAGCAATAGAGTAGCCTAATCACTGCCATTTTTTTTTTTTTTCTTTTTCTCTTTTTACTTTGCAGTTCTCATGATGAAGGCTTTTAAGAGGGCATGATGAATACTGAAGGTGAGATAGCTTGGATTTCTGGCTACACTATTTCCTAAGCATATGGGATAGGAGAAAGCATAATTGCCCCATGTACTCCATAAGTAGCCAGCACTTGCAGTACTTTAGCAGGCATGGGCTAACATTGAACCAAATGTACAAGGCAGTTCATATTGTGCATGGATTTAAAATTCTTTTTCTTTCCTTTTTCAAAATTTGTTTCTGAACAGGGCTTCCTTCAAATCCCACTCTTGACTCATGGGTCAGGCACATGCATGTCCATCAACAGAAAACTAACTTTCACAGTTGTAGACAAAAAAATTAAATATTTCAGAGGAGCACTGTAAACAGAGTTAAGCAAGATCTGTACACATTAACTTTGATAGTGTATCCAAATCCAAGGGTAACCTGACCAGGTTTTCTTTTGCACCCACTTTTAATTCTGAAACAATTAGTTAGAGCCCAACTAGAGGCTTGAGAGCATTTTCATGAGAAACAAGAATTTAACATAAATCCACATAACCAAGGAAATTCAGAATTGAGGCTGTCAATTCTTAGGCCCAATAGAACACATAAAGGGGCTTGTTAATGCTGAACTAATTGGCATTCTTGGCTTGACAGTCTCAGCAGAGAGACCAAGGAGTGAATAAGCATGGAGACTAAACTACCCTCTTGCTCACAGGTGGTCCCTCTAGGTTAAGACTAAAGCACATTTGGAGATGAAGAAATGAAGAGAAAAATATACACCAAAAGTACTGTTTAATTTGTGAACAAGAGACTTTACCCAGCACTGAAGGCGACGCAACCTATTCTTAACCAATGTCTACTCTTGCTGCTTCAATTTAGCCTGTAAATAAGCAAAGGTTTTGATTTCCTTTTAACAATTATGTTTCATAATTAGGGGGAGAGGCTGATACCCCCCAGTCATCTCCATCACCATGTTGACTTCTATGAAAATATATGAAAAATCCTTACCTAAAAAACTCTATTCTCTACAAACTAACAAGTATAATCACATTATTTTCAGACGTGTACTTAGGGGAAGGACTTAACCTCTACCTGCTTAAGGTTACTTAATACAGGCCAGGGAGAAAGTGTACCTGCAGTCTTAGCCCCCCAATACACACAAGATCTCACTTTCCAGATCCCAGGTAAGTAGTATTTCTCTGGCATTCACTGGGAGGTAAGGATATGGGCTTATATCATACTTGAGCCCCTATTTAAAGGTATGTCTGTAGTACTTAATGAGCTTCAAAAGATTACTAGTGAATTGCTACATCTGGAAGGGAGCAATAAGGGAGCAACACTATTTTTCCTTCATATAGATTAGTGCTGAGCAGTTCTCCATTGAACAGTGTAAAAAATCTTCTATCTTTCCCACTGAAAATGTTGGATTAAAAAAGAGAGATATTGAAAATAAGATGCACAATATTAATACTGAGGGTAATTAATCACTGGAGTATATCACTGAGGGGCATAGTTGATTCCCTTTCAGTGGGAGTCCTTAAATCAATACTGAATAGCTTTTTAAAAGGTACATTCTATCTCAGCTGCAAGTTATAAGGATCAATCCAGAAATTACAAGATGAAGTTCAATGACTTATGTAATGTGGGAAGTAAAACTAAAATATTGTCATGCATATTTTTGAACTTAAAATGTATTAATTTATTATTTTAGCCCATATGAAACAAACAAACAAAAAAAATAAAAGGATGTATCCAAAAAAAAAAAAAAGGAAAAGTAAAAAGTTGGGAAAGAATGACCGATCTTAACAAAATAGCTCTGCAGCTGATGCAATATCAATGGCAATTAATAAGGAGATCTTGATCCTATGCATTTTAAAATTAACTATTTAAAAATAACACATTTATAACAGTCCAGATTTTTTCACTTGCCAAATTTTCCTGCCATGGCTAAAGTACTCTCAGTGCAGTAGTGAAAAGTGGTGACAGAGACAGTCCAAGTTCCTGCGTCCTTCTTGGGACTGTTCACCCCAGTGCTGTTTTGAGCAACCTCAGGACTGCCCTAAGTTGTGCTAGCTGGAAAATGTGCCCTGTAGCTGTTGTGCTAGCTGATGAATAGTCAGGCCAAAACAGGATCCATAGACATCTACACTCACTCCTCCGGCAGTCCCCAAAGCATGTTTCCCAAAAGAGCCTGGAAAGACAGAGGAAAAGTAGAAGGAGGAGTAGCAAAGAGTCATTGTGATCAGAATCAGATCACCTTATTGCTGCTAAAATAATGTATCTAAAATAAATTCTTTAATTCTTATTAGCAATAGACTTAAAAAATAAAAGATAAACACCGGATCTTCTCACAGGACAGAATTCTTCTTAAAAATGAGAAGAATTTAAAAGAAGTAATTTCACTGTGACACTTATAGATACCAACAAGATCTGCCTTGTGGAAAGTAGACTAAAACCTTTGTAATTCTTCCTTTTCAGAAGAACTCAAGCTACTCAAAACAGGAGAATAAAAGCAAATCTAATTTCCTGAGAAAAACCCACCAATTCTAACGCTATTCTTTTAGAATTATGATCATGATTTTCAAAGCTTTTCTTTTAGCGAGAAATCTTCAAAAAAACCCAATAAATAAACTGAATTCTCCAGTATTAAAAATTACAAGTCACAGCTTTGGCCATCACAATTCCTTACCTTTTCTATGCTTGTTTAATATAAAAAATGAGATATGATGTTCAGATCTCCACCATGCTTGCTGTATATGTCATATGTATATGTATATGTAAAATCATATGTTGTGATTTTTCCCCAATGATATTTACCCTTTGCAGAAACATTTGAAGTTGAATTTCTGATAAAATTTAAAAATTTGGTAGCATTTTTAATAATTTAAACAAACTGCATGGTCTAGCTATCAGCTGTTCAGGAAAATATAAATGCTGAGCAGCTTGTTCACTGTTGTTTTGCTTTCCTTAAAAACTGAGTAAATCTTCCAATAAAGGAAGAGTCATTAAAGACAGATCATAAATGGTTCAAAAATCAATCCACACACAGCCTTAATTTTGGGGTCATTTGAACTTAGCAACCTACATCTGTGATTTTACATACTCAAGATCTAAACCTTCTAATAGCAGATTTTCTGGTTTACAGTTTCTGACTGTCATTTATGTGAGTGCAACACTCAAAAATTGTTGCCCTTCAAGTAGCAATTTTATCTCAAGGCTCAATTCTTTTCCCCCTGAAGAAAAAAATGTAGAAAGAGATGCTAAATGTTGTTCACTTTTTTTCATTGCTTCTTTGTTCTGCACATCAAACCAAATTCTACTTCCACTGTCCGTGGGAGATAAAGAGTTTAATCATTTCAGGAATACCTTGGCTGATGCACACTCATTTCAGCTGAAAGCACCACATGGGATCTGATGAAAGAAATGTAGCCTGGTAACTATTGGAGTCTTGTTGTCCTACCTTAACAGATAAGCATCATATCCCACCTGATGCTTTTCTAGGGATTTCCCTCATTCCTCTCTGCTTAGAATAATTGAGGGTATTCTACAGTTACTAAGAAATAGTGCAAACAGGGAGAAAAAAATTTAGTGGAAAAGACATTAATAGTGAACTTTCAGATGAAATCAGACAGTCTAAGATTGTGTTCTTATATCATCTGGCATGGCTAGAGATAATAATGGTCTTTTCACATCCAGCCACCAATCATAACAGCAACAGAATCGTGACGAAATTAAAACCAGAAAGTAAATCATGAATAATGTGAAGAAGATATATATTTTAATTTATTTAAAATACATCAGCTATTAAATCTGAGGAACTGTCTGTCTGAGAAGCTAAGGAGCCAGATTGCTTCCTTTAGTGCTCCTTGAAACATCTTTCTAGATATGAGTCTTACTCTTCAGAAGACCAACTGGTCAACAGGCAATGCACACCCAGCAGCAGCAACAGAAAAGAGTAGACCAATTTTCAGCTACTCAGTAAGGCATATTATAAATCAGTAGAAATGGAGACTGCTTACTGATATTGTATTTGCGTGAGCAGAGACTTGGGGATGTTCTGCGTTTTTAACAATACACACAAAGAAGTGGATCAAGTTGTAGTTATTGCTCACGGGCAAAAGAGGAACATATTTAAGATTTTTCTGCAGATGAATGCAGAGGAGGCCAAGAAAAATATAATATAGCCCTACAGATGCATAGTAAGTAATTCTTTTTCCCATATTGCGGTATCATATGCAAGGGAACACATTTGCTCCAGGATTGCCAGTTCACAGAAGGATCAACGCACAGACAGGTTTGTAGAACCCCGTGTGAACCGACAGAGCTTTCCAAATTCAGGGCAGATGAAAGGGAGCAAACGATCTATGCAGTGCCAAATTGTATATGGTGCTATAGATAGCTGATCAATGCCAGCCATGTAGCAGACCCTTGCTCTGACAATCTGAAGGTCTGCTCAGGTGACTACAAACAGTAGAAGCAAAGAGAGAACACACGGAGCACAGCGTGGGCGTTATAACTAGAGTGCTGTAAATTAGAAAGGCACACATTTGTAATTGGCATTGCTGACAAAGAAGTGGCACTAAAGTTACAGATGGAGTCAGAGCTGATGCTGGAACAAGCAGCCTAAATAGCTTGTCACTCTGAGCTCATTAAGAAGTAAAATGCAGATCAGGGAACAGCTAAGCAGCTGGGTCAGGTTGTTCATTGGCTAATTTAGTCTAAACAAGAAAGAGGGAAGGCATGAAACATGTTCTGGAATAGTGTAAAAGAAAGCAAGGAACCAGAAGGGTAGGGGTGGCCAACCACTTGCTGCAAGCTGAAACACAGCTTAAGAGAAAACACCAAAGCCAAAGGAAAAAAAAAACCTTGAAAAAACAAACCTCCAAACTTAAATCAACCTTCGCCTTCTCTTTCTTTTTTTTTTTTTTTTTTGCTATTTCACTAAATAAACAAAATGCAAAAAATTGGGGTTTCAGCTGTCTCAAAAAATCATTGGAATCCAAGAATCAAGTAATCAGCAACACACATGCCAGTCAAGCATACAGCTATCCACGGCTGAAGACCGACACTGACATATTCATACATATGTATGAGCGTCAGTATTTGCATGTCAGAGCTAAGCATGTAACAATGCAGGTACTTGGGTTAGAAAATTTGGCAAAAACCCCTCTCTCTTCTCAGAACTGAAGCCAGACCTGCCACCGTTGCAGTCAGAAGGCTTGACGGCAAGGCAGCTCAGCACCCTCTTCTCCCCAAATTATGAACCACCCGCTCACCTTCTAAAAACCGAAGCTTGCAATCAGGATCTCCCAATAAGCACACTTGAACTGAGGACTCTGCAAGCTCAAATTCCTGCCAGATAACCTCCAGGGATGTACCTAGGCTGGACATTTACTACAGATCCCCTCCCAGCTTTGCCTTCCTTGTAGCAGTTCCATTTTGTAGGCACTCCTTTTTCTGAAAGGGCTGTGTGGAATCAGCGTGCAACAGAGAGGAAGGCTGGTACAGCAACGTTAACTAACTCTCCTTTGTAATTAAAGGCGTAAAATCTGCTCCACACACAATCTTTATTTAGGTAAATTTCATGGCCGATAATCAGATCTTCTATGAAAGAGAAAGAAACAAATGAGCTAGAAATTCGTGATCTGTCATATTTAGAAGAAATCATCAGTCAATGCCAAGATGATTTTTATGCATGGGCATGTAGGTATGGGGATTGAAAGGGGCTCTTCTGTGATACCTACATCTTCTGTGATCCATTATCATTCCTCCAAAATAAGTTTTGTGAACGGTTATGGGTTTTATGAAATATTATGTACTATGATTTGGCCAAGCCAAGGAGAGCAGGTGAAGGAGAAGTCGCCAGAACCCCTGTCTGCATATCATATTCTGGCTTCCTGCAGAGCTCCCAGAGTCCCTGGGTGTTTCAGAAGATACATAAAAACTCAGGACAAACCCCCAAATTATCTATAAAAGTGTCATCATCTTGACAAGTTGTTGTGAAACAACAGCCTGTACAGCGGTTTCATACTCCAGGTCCTCTTTCTCGAGATTTTATTGTCCTCTCTAACATTACCAATCTCCCTGACATTTTCCACTTCATTTTCCACCCCTTTGTTTGATCTACTGTGAATAGATTTGTCAGTGCTGCTAGAAAGGAAGTTGATTTTTAGATTTAACAAAAAAGAAGCTAAAAGTTGAGAGCTTTCTCTGTGAGGGAACTGTTATAGTGTTCTATTATTCCTGCAGGGATGGAGAGAAATTCTTGTAAATGTTACTTATTTAACAGAATATTCTTAAACAACGTATCAAACTACTTAGTGAAATCACATGAATATATCATAAGAGACTGGTGAATTGAAATGATTAAGGCTCATTTAATTTCTTGAAGCCAGGACATTTCCCCAACATCATAATATGGATTTGGGTTATAGAGTCTTGAAATAGCTGTTGGAAAAATTTCCTGTCTTGTCTATTGATGTAGTACAGAGTTAGCAGATAAAAAATTAACACACTGAGTAGGACATATCTCTTATTTTCCATTTCTTTTTTTTTCTGTTCTATTTTTCAAATAATTATTTTATTTGTTAAAATAAATTTCTTTCTCTTAATGTGCTCATTGAAATAATTATACTGATATTTCAAATTGCCATTGTTCTCCAGACAAACACTTTGCACAGTGAGGAAGTTTTATCAAGCTCTATGTCCCTTTTAAGACATATAGAGAATATTATCATTTAATTATTCATATTCCTTTTAGTACAGTGTTATAGATTAAAATAAAGAAGACCTGATAAATTTCTACAGAATTTAAAAAAGGCAGGAGGATGATATGTCTCATTTATGGTAGCAGAATGAGGCTGTCTCAAGAGTTATTGCAAAAAGAGGTTCCTTGGACAAGTAGCTCTACTACAAACAGCACAGAGTGATTGAGACTGCACACAGTTGATGTCCTCAAGATACACTGTCATGTTGTGAGCTGGACAGAATGATTTGGTGGATAGAACACAAGACTGAAAATCAGTAGCCCTCAACTCTATTATTTTCCTGATACATGCTGAAGATGAAATTCTCCTCCAGTCCCAAAGACCCAGATCCTTAAGGAAATCAATGATTAAAAAAAGGCATTTTTATTATTGATCAGAATGTTGTATGGGTAGTTCATTCCTCCTTTAGTCACCCACTTCTCAAAAAAAATGTCTCTTTAAATTACTGGGCACTTAAAAATTTGAAGCCAGTTTAAACAGAGATGCTAAGTCCTCCTCTTCTCTCAGAAGTCTTGCAACTAGTTAATATCTGTGGCATGTTTGGAGACAACAAAACGGAAAGTGCTCTAGAAATGCAGATTATTGTTGGTATTATGAACGGATATAATTTGCACTTTCTTCAGCATTATTCTCTTTTTGTGCTATTTTTTCATATTTATGACTTTTGTGTATTTATGTGCATCAAAAATTAATAAAAAGGTTTATTAAAGAAATGACATTGCTATAATTACTCCAATTGGAAAATCAGTACAACTTCACAGACAGCAAAGCAATATGTTGAATTTATGAACCTTGCCTCACTTATTTACATTTAGCATATTTAAAATATTTGAACCATTTAGTTGATGGATTGGAAGCATATTAGGTTAATTAAACCTATCTTGCAAGTATTCTTTTCTGAGTTTATATGCATCTTATATTGGTTTTACTTAGAAGAATATATGTGCTCTGGAAAAAACTTGCATGGTATTTCACTTAAGTTCAGCAGTATTTCCAATTTCAGTTACATCTCAGTCTTTCAAGTAGGTCTGAACTGTACTGAAAAGTTTTACTCTTTTCTATGACAAGCGTGTTATTCTTCATTTTCTAGTTTAACTTAAAAGCTGCAATGACACTTCCTCCAATCTTTTGCCTTGCGACTTCTCCATTAGAAGCAGGATTTAAGAAGGAAATTTTTGCTAATAATTTTTCTCCTCAGCCTGGAGTTTAAGATCCTAAAGATAACTAAGTTCTACCTTGCACTGAGTACTTAATTTCTGGGTTTGGGGGTTCTTTCTTATTAATGTCTTTGACCTTCCCTGGGTGCCCCTGGAGAGATCTGGGCTGATATAAGTGCTGTACCAAATACCCTGAGCTTTCCTCTGCTGTGTCTCATGAAAAGGGTCTAAACAAGCCATCTGTGAATGATGAAAATTATGACTTTGAGCAAAAAGCCTTTAAGTCATGAATTCCGCACCGGAACTAGAGGCTGAGATTGATGCAGTCACTAAAGATGGGTTCAGGTTCACGAGAATGTAAACAGTGATTTTGTTACTGTCTTTTTCAATGTTTCCATAGCTTGGTGACAATTTTAATGGGCAGTCAGATATCCTGGTGGTTTAATACTGAATACTTTGGTTCCAATTTCCTGAAATCATATATGCTTTTGTGTGGTTGTAGCCCACATCGAGAAAAGATATTCTCTATCTGGATCTGTCCTCAAAGATGAGGCCTTTAAATTTCAGTGTATCCCAGGCATTAATCTGGCTCATAGCTGTCACATTTATCACTTCAGAAAGATTACAACAATGTAATGGAATTAATCTTTAATAGAATTAAGTGTTTGTGAATGACTTGACTTTATTTTGCACAGAGACCAAAGGAAATCTATCTCAATAGATCATGTTAACCTACAAATCTATGATGCTAGATCAGTTTCAAGCTAGAAAACCAAACTGAAATCTGTACATTCTTAATCAGAGAAATTATATCTGGCAGTTCAATTATATGTGCAATTACTCATACTTCAATCATAGGAGATACAAAAATTTAGTGTTTCATGCTAACTCTGTAAGAAGGAAATACATATTTATGCAAAAAATATTTTTATCTTTAATTTTTTGTTTAAGTAACTGCTTCAGGGATGAAATCCTAAACTACACTGTGGGAAAAAAACTTGCACATACCTCTGAATCCATCATCTGAACACAATTCTTATTACTCCTGTGCAGTGTTTTTATTAATGCAGGGGTTTTTTGTCACATGTTGATGTAATGACTAGTAGGTCCTGTAAGTAATGATGTTTGGGTACTGTATATGTATTCAGAGCAATAGATGCTAAAATTTGATATGGAAGAAGAAAAGTTCTTTCTGTTTTTCCTAGCATCAAAGTAATCCACGTAATTCTTTCCTCACATCTGGCCAAAGGCTCCCACGTTAGGAAGTTGAAAAAAGGAAGTCAGCCTATGCTGAGGCCCCTCCAAACCCCATGATTAAACACCATCGGTTTGTCTATTCCCCACTGAGATGATAGTTGTCTCCTACAAGGAATAGCAGTCTCAGCTGTGAAGGTTGTAGTTCAAATACTTGTTAGAGCACAGAATGGAGGGTTGTCATAACATATAAAAATACATTTCAGTTTCCTCCTTTCTTCAAAAGTCAGATGGCAAAAATCAAACATTTAAAGTTAGAAAACCCCAAATAAAGAATCCTGAAATATGTCATGGCTTATGAATAATTATGTTCTGTTTTCCAGTGGGGATCTTAATTCATTCAGTACACATGACAAACAGGTAAGGGGGTACACACAATAATTTTAAGGGTATGTCTATAGTGAACACTATTGCACTGTGAGAAGATACCCAGCTGTCTCTGAAACTGGAAACAATCACAATATAAAAAGTGAAGTGACCTAATTAGTCCCAGTGCAAATACCATGTTCACATCACTATACAGCTTCCTATACATGAGCTAGTATACCTGTGTGGCATAGCAGTGTGGCATACACATATCCTCTCTTTTGGGACTAACTTGAATAAACTTATGTGAAGTGTATGTGGATGTGCCCTACATTTCTCAATTATCCCAAGTTCTTAATTATATTCAAGTGCCTTGCTATCGGAACTCAACATTTTTAAAGAAGAGTTTATCAGTAGGTAATTAATATATCTTTATCTGTAGGCAATTAATATAGCCTTGAGATATTAATGAAGAATAATGATTTTCAGTAACCAAGAGTGTTTTAAAATAATTTGCTTTTTCAGAAGATGGGTGTGACTCATTTTTTTTAAATAAGACCTCTGAGAAGCTGTCAAGACCACATCTGAATATTTGTCTGTGATACTTACTGGAATCCTAGAAGGGAATTCAAAAGAATTTTTCTCCTCTTGTGGAGAAAGGGAAGGGGGAGTAGAACTCTACTCCTCTCTCATGCTTTATTTTTGTCATTTTCTTTTTATCTTTTCCCTTTCATATTTCATTAATATGGACAATTCTTGTGAGGCTAATACTTTAAAAAATACAACAGAAAGAAAAATCCTTACACGAAAACATTCTGTTTACTCTTTATATGTTTCCAGTTTTGCTAGAGCCAGGAAAGGCCACTATCATGACAGGTTCTTTGTTTCTGGCAAATTATAAGGAAGTAACAAGGAAGAAAATAGCCTACATCTTGACTAGCCTCTCTCAGTTAAGTTTTCTTCTTTTTTTTTGTGTAGCTTGGATTCCAGTTTCAGTTATATGAAGAAGTGCCAAGTGTAACACTATGAAACAAAATTTTAACAGGGATAAAACTAGTCTAGATGGTTTCAAACCCCTATCATTACCTTTTTTTACAGGCTACTTTTATGAATACCCTTCACAACAAATAGAGGGAAGTGAATCATTCCAATTTAACATAACTGAAGAGGTAATATTTTACACTGTGTTGGATTTTAGTATTTGTATTAAGTACAGAGAGAGTGACAAGTGTTTTACAAATATATATGAAAGATCTTACCCTGAGAGTTTACAATTTGAAAAGGAAGATGGAGAATAATGGAAAAAAAATGCAGATAAGAAAACTTCCTTTGTCTAAAAGTAGCTTATTAGAATCCTTACATTTTAAGAATTAGTGTCTAATTTTCTGTATTACTCAGAGCAACAGAACACATGAGGGAACATCTCAGATGACTGTCTCCTTTTCTGCTAACATGCCAGTTGCTCTCAGGAGCAGATAGTTTTCAGGCACTTTCCCAGTGACAAACACCCTTTCCATTCATCAATGGAGTTCACTTGGAGTCCGGCTGAAGGTAGATATTATCTTACTGAGCAAAGTCAGGACCAACTATTTTCAGACTTTGGAATGAGATATAATGTAAAACTGTTGGATTTTATTTCTTCTTTAGACTTTTCTATCTTACATTTATCATCCACAATTGCTGCTATTTTTTTCTTTTCCTTATGAATTAAATTAGAACCCAATTAAAGTTTCTGAGTTAAAACATTTACTTATTAAATTTACATAAATGTATGACTTTACCTTAACACAATAACTAGCACAATGACAATCCCCTAATAGCGGACTGTTAATCCCCCTTTGCTAGGCACAAGTATTAATTCTGGTGAATATCCATGTGCATTTTTTTCAGAAAAGCATGAGGAGAGGTCAGAGGTAAAGGATACTGATTCCTTTGAAATCACACTCCTCCTTCTAATGAGAAATGTAGGCTTTTGTTCAGCTGCTTTTGCCACAGCAGCCACAGAAGATCCAGCAGTTTGTCTCTAACTTTAGGTAGAAAGTCTTGCAGATCCCAGCCTGGCCCTTCATCTGTCCTCTGCTGCCTCCTCATACTTGATCCAGGGGCATAGTAAGCCCTGAAATATGTAAAGTATAGCAATTCCTGCTCTCCTGCAAAATCAAGCTAACCAGCTAGAAGTGGAAGACATTTTTTTCTTTTGGTCTGGGATTTTCACTGTTATATAAGGTTTGCTGGGGTTTTTCATCTGTTTGTTTGGGGTTTTTTGCATTTTATTTTTTTCAGTCATGATTTTTCCTTCTATTTGCATGACAGACAATGAAATTTAAGCAGAATATCATTCTTTAAAACACAATAAATGTAGAAAACCTCAAACTAATCTCTACTGTGGTTTTCTTCCTACTGTAAAATCTTGAAAGGCCTCATACTTTAAAAAAGTCCTTAAGTATCTGACAATAAAAAGGCAATGGAACCAGAATTTTCCATAGTACAACTCTGACACAAAGTTCAGTCCCCTTACACTAAGTAGATATAGACTCGGTTTTGTCTCTATATTGTAAGTAATTTTTAACCTGTTTCTTCACCAAATGGCCACAATTCTTGGCATATTACCTGAAGATACACTGGAAGCTTCAAAAGGTTTGAAGAGATTTTGCTAAGAGATTATTTTTTGTCCATAATCTCTTTTACTCTTGTCTTATCCCTTGGTTCACCTCTGCAGTCAAACTGCCTTCTAACTTCCTACAGATACAGAAAAACAGAAGAGCTCCTAGCAGGTCACATACATATTTTCAGCTCTATAATATGCAGTACCTTACTGTATTATTAGGGCTTATTGTATGAAAGTAAACAGCAATTATGTCATTCCCTAAATATTGAAAGTGATAAAGCAAAAATACTGATTTCTTCCCCAAAATCTTTCTCTTTGTCATTAGGAGCATGCCTAGGACCTGCGAGTTATGAGCTCTTGTCTTGTAAAAAAAAAAGAAAAAAAAAAATATGGTATTAGTAAGTGAAAAAAAAAAGGACATCCTTTCAGGGAAATAAAATACATACAAGAAAGAGAAGTAAATTTTCTCACATTCTGTTCATTCTGCCTATGTTCATTTATTGCTATTTACAGAAGAAAAGAGACTGTGGAAAGACAGAGAGAGATAGTGCTAAAGGCAATCCTGCCTCTGATATATTGCAGCTGTGTTAATTACCAAAGAGTGGGAACAGCCTTGCCCTCACAGATATGGGTGTGATAAAGAGTGAGGGAGCTAAAAGAGAGTTAGTTGGAGTCTGCTGCATGTGCTGTGAGGAGGAAGGGATAGGAGGTTGTGTGAGGGACAGATAAGGTAAGCCACTGTACAAGGGATAGACAGGGTTAGGTGGCCATGTCAGGGACAGGAAGCAATGAGATGGGACTGAAGAAGGAGAGAAAGAGCCAGAGCTGTGGGGAGCTGCCCATAGGATTGATATACCCGAAAGGTATGAAAAACTTCTAGATAACGTGGTGCTGATACTTAAGGCCTTCTGAAGTTTTTATTGAAGCACTCTGAGTGCATGGCTGACTCAACTATGACAAGAGACCACCCCTTTCTCTATGTTAACTCTTTACTCTTACACCAAATATGCTTTTAACTTCTATTTCTGGAGTCTCTCTAATCCGCGCTTTCAAGCTTCTTATTATCCATTAAATTTTAATTGTTTTCATTTGACTCCAATTTGAAAATTTACAAAACATGTCAAAAAAAAAGGGTGTGTTTCATCTGGTCAGCAGTACTTTAGCTTTCTGATAAGGAGGGACAAAAGCATTTAGAAATAATTTATTGCAATTTCATTCATTTTGAATAAGTGGAAGATGCTGTTTGCTTTATAATTTGGTTAGAATTATGAAAATATGAGAACTTTTACAAAAGCATATTTGAAAATTCATATAAAAGTGCAGTTACAATGGAATATAAAAATCAAACTTATTAAGACAAATTGTAATCTAGTGACCTGTTTTCTGTTGGTTGACTTCAAGAATGGACTTAAGTTTTTTATTTTGTTAAAAACTGACAAGTATTCTCCAGCAAGAGAATGCTGTGGGGCTCTTGGTAATGCAATGAAATGATTTCAACCCAATTTTCTGGAAGTCTTATGGGATCAACACAAAAGCAAGATTTTTAAGAACAGAAAATGAAAACTAAGCTGGACACTTGACACTGTAGTTTTGTGCTAGGACACTCACATCTGCAGTTCAGGTCCTGGACACAATTTTTACATATATACATGAAGATGTAAAATTCAGAAATAGTCCTTTACATGAAGGTCAGAATCTCTGACAACCACTGATAGGGTTGAAATGACAAATCTTTCTGTCCTGCTCTGAGTCTTCCTTCCATCCCTTTCCACATCACACCCACCCTGCCTAGGTGAGGTGCCCCTCCAGAATCAGGCAACATTTGGATTTAAAATTCTTATTATGATCAGCAATAACAAAATTCTTCCCAAGTGTGGATTAGGATGCCTAAGTGTTTGTTTAATTCTAAATTTAACAGTTATTTTATTTATTGACTGATGTTAATGTCCCTTGCTATCCATTTTGTTCTAACTATAGCAAGTTAACCTGGCAGCTAAAATAAAACAAAAATGTCTGTATGAGTAGTTAAATTAAAAATACCTTAAGTTTAGCAGAGGACTCCTTTACTGTAAACCAGGTTTATGGATGAAGTAATTACATGTAAAAATTTAAGTAAGGTTTTGTTGGATGAGAATATTTAAAGTGCTGATATTTACAATCTGTTCAAGGCTACTTTCCATTTCTTCTCCCTAGAGTGATGCTATGATTCTGACTTTTAAGTATGTTCTTCAATTATATGAATATCAGCTCCTGGTGTCCTGGGAGGTAATATTCAGCTTGCAGACTTCCTGACCTTAATTCATTTTAGAAAACTAAAGTTTTAGTATAGTCTAACCGAAAACCAACTAAGTCAGTTTTCAGAGTATCTACAGCCAAACTATATTTGTATCGGACTCAGATAAAGCTAATCAAAGAGTCACTTTAAATATTTTTCCTAGTATATAAAGCACTAAATTTTTTTTAAAAAAATAGCATTGTAATATCTATTTTGAAGTACTCAGGTGTTCAGCTCATTCTTGAGGTGGATTGAAAGTGGATTGAATGGCCAGGCCCAGGGTGTGATCAACTGCAGAAATTCTAATTGGAGGCCAGCACCAGCACCTAGCAGTGTACCCCATGGGTCAAGAGGAGGACCAGTTCTATTCAACACCTTCATTAATGCTCTAAATGGTGGGGCAAAATCTACCCTCACTAAGTTTGCAGATAACACCAAACTGGGAGGAGTGGATGATATGCCAAGCAGCTGTGTTGTTTTCCAGAGATACCTTGGCAGCTAGAGAAATGTATGGCCTGATGGGGCCTCATGAATTTTAACAAGAAGTGCAAAGTCCTGTGCATGGAGAGGAATAGCCAGGAACAAGCAGAGGCTGGGTCTACCCTGCTAGAAAGAGGCTTTGCAGAAAAGGATCTGGGGATCCAAGGTGACCATGAGCCAGAAATGTGTCACTGCTGCAACAAGGGTGAGCAGTATCCTGGGGTGCATTAGAAAAAATATTGTCAGTGGATCAGGAACAGTGATCCTTTTTCTCTACTCAGCACTGTTTAGGCCACAATTAAGGTGCTGTGTCCAGTTCAGGACTTCTCATTACAAGAGACACATGAAAATACTGAAAAGAGTGCAGCAAAGGGCCACCAAAATGATTAAGCGACAGAAAGTCCTCACACATGAGGAGAGGTTGAGAGGCTTATGTCTGTTCAGCCTGGAGAAGAGAAGGCTCAGGGGGCTCTCATCCATGTGTACAAATAACTGAAGGTAGGGTGCAGAGACTTTTCAATGGTGCCCATTGACAGGGCCAGAGGTATTGGGCACAACTTGAAGATAGTTTCTCTCTAAATATCAGGAAACAGATTGTACAGTGAGGGTGGCTCTGCAGAGAGGATATTCAAGGGATATCTGGGCAAGGTCTTGGGCAACTAGCTCTAGGTGGCCCTGATGAAACAGGAGATTGGGCCAGACAGCCTCTAGAAGTGTCTGATAACCTCAACCATTTTTGATTCTGTGCTTCTAACATACTTCCAAGACACTTAATTGAAAACTGTAGAAAATGGATTGAAATCTAGAAAAGAGCAGACGAGGAGTGAAATCTACTGAACCTTAACCAGTAGGAAAGATTAGAGAGACTGGGTAATGAAACCTAATTTATTTCAGTTAGATACATCAGTTAGGGTCAGAGGGTGCCTGACCCTGACAAAATACACTTTCTGTGGCTGAATACCTGGAGCTGCCTCTGTATACTGAAGCTCAGATTTATGGCTTTGCCACACCCTTATCACCAAAATTTTCATTCCACATGACATAAAACCAGCACTCAAGAAACTGCCTAGTCAGCCCAAGATGCTTTCCTAGTGAGTTGCAGGAGCTCACATGAACACATCTTTTGTCAGTATGGCCTCACTGAAGAAACATGACATCAATTCTCCCTTTTACTCATTTTCACTGAACTGAACTTTTCAACTACTAACATGAGATTCCTCAAAGAAGTTCTGTGCTCCAGAGTCACATTCCCACCTTCAGGAGTTCAGATGCCTTGCAATATGAATTGCCAGCAAAGCTATGCAGCAAAGAATTGCACATTTCAGAAATAATAGTAATTCTTCAATAGTGAATTTGCATAACAAAATTGTCACTTAGATACTTCAGTCCCTGAATGGATTCAGTCAGAAGTAAGTCACACATGGCAAAAAAACACTGAAGCAAATAAGACAATCATAGCAAAATAAGCAAAGATACATTGCAAATTTACTATCTGTTGAAGTAAGTGTTAAATAGGTAGTGAAAATTAGTAACTGCTAAATGAAAAGGCTATCACTTTATTATGCAAAAACTGTAAATTTGCTGATATTTTGAATTCCCTTTGTGATAGTCATAATTAATTTTCCTCTTGAGTTTTTATGTGATCGAATCTTGCTCTCAGGAGCGTTTGTAGAAAGATATACCATCATGAACACAGCTACAAAACTGCATTCTTTCCAGCTTAGCATAGGATCATCTTGCAAGTTTCAGAGGAAATATAGCTGGAAAGAAAACAAGTGAGGTTTTTGCAAAAGAAGGAAATTAATAAAAAAGCCAATGAACAGGCACGGAAAGAAAAGTCACAAAGTATGTGAGTGAAGAGCAACACTGTTCAAAATTACAGATATATATACATGGATATTTTGAAACTACAAATACTTTGGTTATGAGTTGGGGTGCTAAACATTTTTCAAAATGTCTTTCTAGCTTTTCAAAATAGAGATTTGCCTTTTTTCCTCAGAAGAACTAGATCCAAGTAAATTTTTTTCACTTTCAGTCCTGTTTCATGAAAACATTTGACTTTCAGTGAACAGATCATAAAAGACAGACTTTGCATTACTTTACCAGTTATACTGGTTTATAGAAAGGCAGATAATGTCTGGCTTCCATGCAAAAGGTGAACTATGACAAAGGGGAAAAAATATTTCCCCAGAACCAGCCTCTCTTTGAAGTCATCACCACATATATAAAGTTGATGGGCAGTTTCTTGGGTCCTTAAAATAGTGGTAAGATGCAGAAGGAAGACAAGAAGCAGTTCTCAAAAGTTTCTGACCAGACACCTCCTCGTGGGGTAGTTAATTATAAGGAAAGAGTTTATTGTGGATCCTGTGTAAAGAGCTCTGTGTTGCAGAAATTATGACTTCTTGGAATAAGAGCTGGATGGAAAATGAACTCTTAGCTGGCAATACATCAGGTTGAAGAAATACTGTAATTAGAAAACTTATAGAATGACTAAGTGCTAGCCATGCTGACACTAAGATTATTAAATCTTTCTTGTGAAATACATGAAATGGAAAGTAAAAAAATTTGTTCTGATCTTTGAGACTAAAATATCTTCCCCTGTAAAGACATCCTACATTATTTCCCCTACTGACTCTACCAACTTATATTATTTAAACTCCATGGAGCATTTTAAAAGTGCTGTAATAAGAAAGGTCTCATATGATTGTTTTTACAGTTATTGGTAATCATATATGAAAATACTAATAGTTAAGAACAATATATTGGTTTTGTTGTCATTTATCTTTGGCAGAGTTATGTGAAAAACTAAGTCAGTGAAATACCAAATGAGTTTTGGGTTTTTTAATTATTATTATTAAATATATCTTGTTTCTTAAAAAAAAAAAACAGGCATGCAGGTATAGGCTAGTTCTATTTGCTCATTTTTCTCACTTCAGGACATTATGTCAACATTAACTAAATTCAAGGTACCTTGCAAAGGAATATACTTTTTAAGGTGGATGTTCAATGTGGGTTTTGGTGTTCACTTCAGCCAGTGAGTTTATTTACTTTTTACATGGATTATCTCCCTCTTTGTAAAGTATCTTATAAGTCCCTTCCTTACAGAAACATTTTTGCCAACCAAATTAGTTGACTTTCACTTTGTGATTTTCTTAAATCACTATTTACTTTGTAGGGGATTTTTATTCAAAATTATAATTTATCTTTGGTTAACCAAAACATATCCTCTCACAATGAAGTTCTTAAAGGAATGAAATGTAAATAGCCAGATAAAAATGTAATGTTTCTTTCCAAGCTGTTGTAAAAATTATAGCGTTTTAATAAGCTGTGTTGTTTTCATGGATCAACTGAATGATCCTATTGCGTTTTACAGGAGAAATGTATTTTTTTTACATTTATTTTGCCAATACAATAGGACAATTTTAATATAAATGATACCAGACATCTCTTCCTTTTCTTTTTTCTTTTTAAGATTTTTCATTTAGAAAAACAATGCTTTACATCACTTCTCCTACATTCCTTTTTATTTTTGTTCATTAGCTGTGTGTTTTCAACTTAGTTTGGGAGTGGCATTTTCATTTCCAGGAATTGCTCTTAATTTAGTTTGACTTAATAATAACAATATTCAAATATCTTGTCTTGAATGTAAAGTTAGAGGTACTTGAATATTTTTCTTTGGAGGTAAATTTAGCTCTAAAATATTTAATTCTATGCTATAACTCAAAAACAACCAGTGCACCAGTGTGACTATCAGAAATTCTACAGCTGTATCCAAAACCATACCCTAATTTCTGAATAGCGTGATAATGTTTAAGAAATGAAGTGTTCTCTTGTTATTAGACCAAAGGTTTATGTTCTCAGTCAAATAAAACTATAACCAGTAGAATTGGCAGACATGAATTTTCTCATGATCACTGACAAGTGACAGTCTCTTTAACATGAAGGATCCGTGGAAATAAATTGCAATTTCTGCCACAACTCTTGTGCTACACATCTGTGTTAAAAATAATTTCTTGTTGGGATTTGCTTCAAATTTGGTTAAAACCTCAAAATTGCTGCTGTGCAAAAGACTGGTAAGAGTCACCAGCTTTGCTCCATTTGCTCTTGGAAAAATGAGATGCATAAATACAGGAGCACTGATTACAGAACAACTCAGAGGAAGGATTCCCCTGCTGAGTCAACATCAGATGCTAATAGACAGCCTAGATTTTCATCCATGTCTGTTTTACTATTTGCCCTGTGCTACTCATTATTGGTTTTGAAATCTTGAAGTTTTCTCTTGAAAATACAGATGCATTTTATATTGTCGCATTGATGACATTTCCATATGTATCCCTTTAAAGTCACATCCTAAATATAAACTAGTTTCTACCCTTCTCACCTTAGAAGCAAGTTAAGGGTTCCCTGGTTATTTGGCAAGTAGAGATGGTCCTCAGGAGAAATTAGGAACCACCTATTTTCACCACTCCAGTGGTCCCATGCACTCACATTTTGAAGTGGTGGACAGGAGTACTTTGGATCACCTCTCTGTCTTGGTCAGAGTTTCTTCACTGAGAGTGGTTGAAGCTGCCACAGGGATAATTTTGAATAGGGAGACTGAGTGGAAAATGATAGATAGTCAATCAATTACATTTGCATTTGAAAACCAAGGGATGTGGCAATGGTAAAAGTATATTTTCTTCCAAGGAGAACACCACAATCCATAAAAGCATAGCATACCAGAATATCTCATTGCCATTGTTATTAAGAAGTAATGCCAATGCTTAGAGTGGGAAAGGCAATATCATAAACTTACATTTTTAAATATATTCCATCAGTTACTCAATGAGCTCACCCTAAGTTCCTATCATGTAAAAAAAGGAATTTCTACCTAATACCCTTTCTTCACTGTAATACAACATTGGAGGACAAAGACGTGAAGACATGTTTAAAAGGGGCTATTCTCCTTCAAGACAGTTTGATGCTGAGGCAGCTATTTAGTAGGACCATTTACCACAGCCTACTACTTACACATAATTTATTAATGTGTAAATCTTAAATTAAAAAGAATTGAAAACAGCTAATGACTGAGTATTCTGGCAAGGAAGACATACAAATTATGAAGCCTAATATGAGCAGTGCAGAACTAAGTAAATCATTATCTGTGTTCGTTGTGGAAAGTTATGGTTTTGCTCTTATTTCCAGTGAGTGAGGAAGTCATTTCCACAGACAGTTTAAAAAAAAAAGAATAAAAACCAACACAAAACAAAATCAAGCAAACTTCTCTTTAAGGTTGTACCTTTAAATACTGTATAATGTCTAAACTAAACCAAATGTATTTAAATAATAAAAGTGTATCTAAACTGTAGCAAACTATTTTTATAGTCCCTCACTTTTAATTGCATCTACTTTTGATATCTCTGTGACTTATTTTACTTCTTCAGATGCTTTGTGTTAGTGCATCTCCTACCCCATCCTTTAATTTTTCTAACACTAATTCAAACCCATAAACATAGAAGCCAAATGAAGGTTCACCAAACCCCTTGTGCACTCAAGCTGCCAAGTTTTGCACAGCTCTACTTAAGACTCACATATGTGATCACTCACTTTGAACAAGCTACAATCACAGCAACCAAGGAATTTGCACCAGTTTAGAACAAAGCCTGTTTCTTTCACTTGAGCCAAAGCTATTGGCAAAGAACACAAAGTACTGGATTGGCAACTCAGCATGGATTTAATCCAGAATTCAATTTGAAGCTCCATTACCTACAAGCCTCAGCCTTCATACCAATTGAGGAAATGCCTCCTGCTTTTGATAACATAAAGGACCAATTCCCAGTGGAAATATATAAAGTTGTGCAGTGGCTCAAGAGCAGCTATGCTAATTCAAGAGTCTTACAGTCTTTCATGAATGGAACAGTTGGCAGTTGACAACTCCACTGCTCTCCCCCAAATTTTTATTGATGTACTAGAGTGGCAGTTTCCCATGGCCAGCCTGGATAACCAGAGCCTGTGTTTTTGTTGGTCTCTGAGAGAAAAAAAAACAACTTGAGGTGGGTATTATTCAGGTATTATAACTTCACATATTAGTAAACTTCTAGCTTAGTTTTGCTTACGTCACCCAAACTTGGCTTTTGCAGTAGCTGAGGGTATAAATCTCTTATCCTTGTAAACACCACACTTGGGTTATTGAACTGCTGTGTTTATCACTGCATTTTTATAATTAAACCAGTCTGAAGAAAACACCTATGATTCTCAACTTGTCTATGTTTCCTGTATTTCATTTGCTGGAATATTTAAGGGTTTCATATTTAATTTTTAATTTTCCTCTTTTGCCCCATCATCACATATGCAACCAGCATAAGAGCAGGTGAAGCAGGAACTATTGTACTCAAACAGGAAAAGTGTAGTTTTAATCTTCACCTATTTATGAACAGCAAGACACATCTAGTAGAAACATAATAATACAAAACATATGCCAAAATAATAACCATTAGCATAGCTGCTCTTGCACAAACTATTGCACAAACATTTGCCAATTCTTTGTCAAAGGGAGCAAATAAGAAATTCAATGAATTTAGTTTGCCTTACAAAGTGGTACAAAAATTATAAAATCTCAAAAATAATGCTGCATACATGGAGGCATGAAACATTTTGAAATTATTTAATTCTCTAGAGGAAAGAAAAATACTGTACCATTTAACTATCAGTGCTTGGCTAAACTATTACAACCACCTACAATCTCTTTTAAGCCTGGTAGGTAAGAGTCAACATGGGAGAAGTCCTGGCCAGTCAAGCTGCTCAATCAGACAGATTTTCAGAATGCATTGCCTTGCCCACTTCCCAGCAGTGCTTCCTTATTCAC
>JANPWX010000052.1:467749-729161 GCA_024734555.1 Trochalopteron elliotii
CAGAAGCTGTGCAAGAAGTGGAGCTAGGGAGAAAGCAGGGCAGAACTAAGAATATTGGTGGTACGTGGCTAAGAAGCACTTGTTGTTTTGCAGATCCAGAAAGGACTTCTTAGACCTCCTGCTGAATAAAGCAATCATATCCTGAAACAAGTGTTCAAAACATATCCTACCCACTGGACTCCCTAAGCAGAGTCCTGATTTTGGTTGTTCCTTCCCCCAGACTCCTCTCATTGCACAGAGACCCAAAATGTAGACTGACTTTGGATGCCAGCACAGGGAATAGGCAATTGAAAAGACATATCTGAAACACTCAGGCATGCACTGCATATTGTCAAATGCAAACTTTAGCCTAGGGGAACTAATCGTCCCAGGATGACTTCACAAAGTGAGACAAAGAGAATGAAACTCAGGGGGTTGATTCAAAGCCCATCTTCAAGTACTGAAAATCATACTCTAGAAATGTCTGACTACAGCTACCTTTTGTGAAGAGTCCTCAGGTACCTTTTAGTCCTTAATCTCTTTCCTTCATCTTTGTAAAACAGATCTAATAGTATTTCTTTCCCTCAGAAGAATATTACAGAGGTGCCCTTATTCATGGCCAGAAGTCAAGTTTTCAAAGTATCCATATATCAATAGATAAATATAATATATGGATTTATCCAAACACCATTTTTGTTCTTGCAGATTTCAAAATGCATAACACTTGTAAGAAGAAGTACTTTCACTGAAAAAAACCATAAGACAAACCATGGCCACTCAGTATATGAAATCTCTAATTCCTCAGTAGATCAAACAGAGAGACAGTGACTCCATGGAGAGAATATTTCTGTCTTTTTAGTAGTTATTTTGTCCTTGAATAACTGCAATGAGATTCTTACCACACAGAATGCTTTCTTTCTCAACGAAACAATTAAAATTCTATGATTAAAAAGCTAGTGATAAGATCACTATCCACCCAAAAATCTTTTTGATAACTATCCACCGATATGAAGCAGAAACTAAGAAACCAGGTTGAAATATGTCACTTTACTCATGATATACATGAGCTTTATCCTCTGTACACAGAAACAATGACAAATAGCTGGCTGCCTCTAGTCTTTCAGGACTGTGAACAGTTTGCACACATTTTCTTCAAGTCCCCTTAGTACCAATAGTACTAATATTTTCTTTGGTGTCTTTATCATTGATCTGGATGAGGGGATTGAGTGCACCCTGCGTCAGTTTGCAGATGACACCCAATTGGGTGGGAGTGATGATCTGCTGGAGGGCAGGAAGGCTCTGCAGAGGGATCTGGACAGGCTGGATCAATGTGTAGAAGTTTCAACAAGTTGAAGTGCTGGGTCCTGTACTTGGGTCCCAACAGCCCCCTGCAAGGTGCTGACAGAGGGGCTGGAAAACTGTCCAGTGGAAAAGGACCTGGGATGCTGGTACACAGAGGCTGAACATGGTCCAGAGTGTGCTCAGGTGGCCAAGAAGTGCAATGCTGAGCTGGTCAGCATTGCTAGGTACCAGCAATAATGTGTCCAGCAGGACCAGGGCAGGGATTGTCCCCCTTTACTCAGCACTGGTGAGGCCATGCCTCAAATCCTGGGTTCAGTTCTGGGCCCCCACTACAAGAAAACATTGAGGGGCTGGAGCATGTCCAGAGAAGCGCAATAGAGCTGGTAAGGTGTCTAGAGGGTGAGTCACATGAGGAGAGGCTGAGGAATTGTTCAGTCTGGAGAAAAGGAGATACAAGGGAGACCTCATCACTCTACAGGTATGTGAATGGATGTGATAGCCAGGTGAGAGCTGGTCTCTTCTCCCAGGTAATTAGGAATAGGACATGAGGAATTGACCTCAAGTTGCAGCAGAAAAGGTTTGGATTGAATAATAGGAAATATTTCTTCATGGAAAAGGTTGTTAAAACACTGCAACAAGTTTCCCAGGGAAATGGCTATGACAGTCCTTGAGGGTATTTAATACAGGTAGATTGTGGTATTTAGGTACATGGTTTAGTGGTGAACTTGCTAGCTATACTCAGTGATCTAAGAGATCTTTTCCAGTTTAAAATATTCTGTGATTGTATGAGTCTATATTAGGAGATGCAGGCTTATGCATTGAGAGGGTAGTCTGTGCCCTAGGGAGTTTTTAAATATCAGAATAAAATTGAGAACTGTTTTCTCCTTCTTTAAAGAGAAAAAATCCTTGTTGAAAGCATTGAACAGGGTACAGATATTACTGACAGAGCTGAACCACTAGCCAAGAAATCAAAAATTGTGGCATCTCTAGTAATGTTCCCTGATTATTATTCCATTTTGGAAAACAGCCACAGAAGGAGTAATCCAAGAAATTGAATTTTCTGTACATTCTTTGAAGTGAGTTGCCACTGTTTCACAGCAGTTCCTGTATGTCAAACAGGCTTGCATTATCTTACCCTCAAGAAGAAAAGGACTGGTTTTACAGGTAGATATTGCACATATATCTGATATTCTAGATTATTCAAATTTTTAACCATTTCAACAGACAAAACAATTGCTCAATTAAGTTGCAAAGGAAAAGAACCTTTTTTTCCCTTGTTATTTTATAATCCTTAAAACACTTAAATATAAGAAATTCCCTATTATTTCTGGCTTTCTTCCCAACCACTACCTACACTCATTGTAATTGCATTAAAAAAAAAACCTAAAAAAAACCCACCAAAAAACCCCAAAAAACAACAAAAAAAATCCACAAAAACCCAAACAAAGAAACAAACAAACAAACAACACCAAAAAAACCCCAAAACCAGACAAAAACAAACAAAGAAAAAAATCAGAAAGAAAACAAAACCAAATAGGAGAAAAAATTGCTAAGTCTTGAACTGAAGCACTTTGACTTCAGTCAGTCATTTTAGAGTATGGTCTATAATCTATAATCTATAATCTTGAATGTGATTTTGGGTATATTTTTTGTTCATTGTACTGAGATTTACTTAACCATAAAATGGAAACATAACAACAAAAAGTAGAATGGAGATCATTGTGGCATAGATAAGATGATGATTTGCTATCTCCAGGTTAGCCTGAAGGTTAGGTAATACAAATTCTTTTTACCATCCTATTACATTTTTCTTTTTGTACCATTCTACTACAGGATAATCTTTATTATTTCACAAATTTTGTTTATTTGTATGGATGGATGACCTTCTTAAATGGTAATCCAAGCAATGCACTTTTAGATCTCTTACTGTACTGCTCAGCTGCAACAGTCAAAGATTGGCAGTCTTTCACAAAGCTAGGCAAGGGAAGAGCTGATTTTCTGTTCTGATTTCTTTCATTTGCTCAAAACTTTTTTCAGTTTTATTCTGATCTTGTAATTTTCTTTCAGAAGTCTTTGGATGATTAGCATCTTTTTCTGCAGAACTGAAATGCTGAACACATTCAAATCCCCCACTGAACAGCAGTACATGCTGGGAAAGATTAAATAATGCAGCTAATTGCACAGCTAGGATACATACCTCTTAAGTGACTATCACAGTCTTTGGTCAGTTAACAGTTAAAGTGTATAATCTGAACTCATTTCTGTCCCTCTGGGCAATGTTTTCAGAAGTCAATCAATTTCCAAACCTAGGGAAATTTGCATCCCTATAGAGTTTCTTCAGACACTGAAGGCATTCACATAATATAAGCAAATACGCACAAAAATGACTATTGCACTTGCACTTATTACTGTTAGCAATATTAATCATGACTTTACAGCCTCTACATTCCATGTTCCATAAAATGAAATGTCGGTGGTATTATAAAAGGTCTAAGCCTATTTAAAAACATTAATACCATCAATAAATATCACTATTTGCTCATAAGGCTAGACACTGTAAGTGCTAAGTTCAACTCGTCACTTGATTATGATAAGCTTCTTCAGTTTCAGTTCACAGTTGAGGGAAGAGAAGAACCTACTTCTCAGTTTGTTTTCTCGGCTTAATCTTCAGTTAAATACTCCTTTCAATATTAAGCCTGATTAGCTTTATTGATGTTTAGAATATTTGGGCCCAAATGATCCATTTGTCTGAAGGAAAGGTGTTTCTTTTTAACATGAATGCAATAGCAGGCAAAGGCAGAGGTTTTCAAGACCTAAAAAAAAAAAAACCTATCAGATCCCATTATGTTATTTCTAAATATATCATATATATGAATTAATTTATTATTATTTGTATAATAAAAGGTTGCTTGCATAATCATAATAAAAGAAGCAGATTGGCCTCTGAAATCGAACCGCACAGAGTGTTACTTCTGATTTCCAAATCAGATGTTTCAAATCTTTTAGTCTCTTGAGGCAATGTCATGTGGGTACTTCTTATAAGACTTCTTTTACCAAAAATCACAATACCTTGTAGCTGCTGGCCACATTCGTTTAGGTTATGAAGTTGAATGACCAGCCTGTAAGAAATTCCTTTACACATCTATAAACAAACAATCAAAAAATCAATATACTGATTTACAGATAACTAATGGACTTGTCTGAAGGCTCAAGTGATCAAAGCACATTCTTTTATCTCAAGAAAATACAGATAATCAGAAGTGTTATACTGAACCATGTTTCTAGAGTATTACAGTAAGCAACTATGATCAGATGGAAATTGTACTCTTTGGGTACAACTGTATATCCCAAGCACCACATGCTGCTTTCCTTTGCGTAACAGAGAATACTGCATGTTTCATGATAAAAAATAATGATAATATGAGTAAGAAAAGGTTTCATAAATGTTTTGGTGAATTTGGTTCTCTGTGACATGTTAGTCTACTACATCTGATGCAGTTAGACATTTGGATGACTGCCATAGAGTAATGGAAACAGCTGTGGATTCTGGAAGTTTCACATGCATGGATGTCCACTGGCACTGTCAAAAACAGTCTGTGAACTAAGCATGCCCTGCTTGACTGAAATGATTAACAGCAACTTACAAGGAAATCACCATACTATCATAACCTAGCAGAATTCAACCATCTCATGTAATTACCTTCATCCAAAGTGGTCTTTTCAAGCCCAGAAAGAAAATCAAAAAACTAACTAAAATATTTTAGGTGAGTTCCATCCAGTTGAACATAGACATATCCCAAATCCCCCAAAACAATGCACTAAGTTCATGTGAGTAAGTTATGTCTCTGTAGTGATACTTGCAAACAGAGGCTTGTCTAACTGCTTGCCATTCACAAAGTCCCATGCTTGGACTTTGGGTAAGTTGTCACTCCTAAAAAGCTCTTGACACAGGGAACACATAGGAGAGGGCAGTGGATATTGTTCACCTTGATTTAGCAAGGCTTTTGATGCTATCCTCACTGATAAGCTAATGAAATACAAATTAAATAATCAGGTGTAGTTATAAGTGACTGAAGTGCAAAGCTCAAAGAGCTGTAATCACTTTCATGAAGTCCAGTTGGAGGCCAGTCAACAGCATGGTACCCAAGAGGTTGATAGTGAGACCAATACTGGGTAACTTCTTCATTCCAGGATTAGGACAGAGTAGACCCTCAGGAAAGTTGCAGATGATATGAAGTTGGTAAGAATGGTTCATACACCTCATGCCTGTGTTGTCATTCAGCAGGCTGGAGAAATGAGCTGACAAGACTAATTACAAGTGCTGCATCTGACTCTATGGCCAGTACAGGCTGACTGACTGGAAAGAAGTCTTATAAAAAAGCAGTGACCTGTGTCCCCTTGCAGAAAAGAAGGCAATTGCTCTCCAACTGCTTCCTGGGCTGCGTAAGCAAAAGGATTGGCAGCCAGTCAAGGGAAATGACCCTTCCCCTCTGCTCAGACCCAGTGAGATCTGGGTCCATCTCTGCACTCACAGGTACAACAAAGACACAGACATACAGGAGATAGTCCAGAAAAGGACCACAAAGAAAATTAAGAGAGGAGCATCTTTCATATAACGAGAGGCTGAGAGAGCTGAGATGGTCCAGCCTGATGGAAACACGACTCAGAGGGATCCTATTAATACCTGATGTATTAATAGCTGATAGGGAAGTAAAGACTATAGTCAGGTTTTTCTCATTTGTGCTCATTGACAATACAAGATATGGCAAGCATAAATTGAGATTGGGGAAATTCCACAAATAATGTTTTTAACTGTTAGGATAGCTGAACACAGGGACAGGTTGCCCAGAGAATTTTTGCATCCTTGGTGGTAATCAAAACCCAACTGGACACAGCCCTGAACAACCTGCTCTAGTTAATGCTGGTCTGAGCAGGGAAGGTGGATCAGATGATCTCAAGAGGTCCTATTCAGCCTCAACTATTTTGCGATCTGTGATTCTGTAAACAGATTAAGATAGAAGAGCACCTCACCATTTCATAAATTTAAGTGAACCTCTACTAAATGGAATCACTTTCTTTCAGATGCAACACTTGCTTTACAAATGCTGTTTGCTCGTTATTTACATTTTACAGCTTGCATAACCTTGACCACATCTAGTTTTCACTGCTCTTTTCACTCCTGAGATCTATTGATCTTGGAAATAATAATTGGGAGTGTTTGTTCTCCAAAAGGTGAGTACATCCTCTAGCAAATCAGACTGGAGGCTCATAATCATAATCTTCAAACCTTCTTGCTGTATCTTTTTCTTATCACTCGTTTTCCTTTTATATTACCCATTGTTGTAATTGCCTCATGGTCTCTATCTTCCCACAAATAAATTTCAGCAACAATTAATTGTAACTCTTTATTACATTTAGCTCTGACCTTGTACAGATTTATTTTTCTTCCTTTTAAACCAAAGAGACTGCTGGAAAATGATAGTTGTTGTGTTTATTTGTATTTTTAATTCCCATTGCTTTGCTTAGAAATTTGTGTTAGCTTTTGTTTAATGATTAGGTCAGTTCCACTCCTGTGGACTTTAAAAAGTTACTTCAATTTAAGCTCTTTCAGAAAGAACTATCCCCTCGGGGAAGAATGTCATAAAAATAGATTTAGGAGTAGTGGATTGTTTTCAGCTCTTTTTGATATTTTGATTTGAATATTGTGGTGCCTTACCCCCACAAAATAAAAGAAGAAACCACAACAACCCACCAATGCCAGCATGAATGACCAAACACTAAACAATTTCACAAATTATTTGAGTGAAAGATTTATTGGCTACATACAAAATTTTCATTATTGTAGTCTTAGTAAAGTCACTTTAGGTAAATGCATTCAAATGTGTTGCTAATTCCTTTCTCTGCCATATATTCTGTTTGTTGTGTGAATATCTTCCCCAAACCCAAGACTTGAGTTCTTGACCATTAGACAACAGTAAAAAGGTTTTTGTTTTCCTCAGCGGGCTTTGTTTCAGCCTTTTGGTTTGGCATCAGAGATATCAATATGTAACTTTCCATTGGCATCATGGTCATTCACTCAAAATAATTTACAGTGTTCAAGGGTGGATGGAGTTTGTCCAGGCAATGTCTTGATGCTGATGATTGTCTTTACATTCTACCTGTAAGGAAATGTTATTCTTGATGCTCCCTACAAACCAACAAATGCTCCAGCCTACAGAAAACAGACTGTCTTCACTAAGAAAATGCACCTCCATAAGCAGAGAACATCCTACCTGCAGCTGAAGCATGGTGCAAGTGTAAAATCTGGCCTCACTAACAATGGTGATAATGGACTGGATCAAGATCTAGACATATTAGGACTAAAATGTTGCAACCAGAAGTTTTGCTTTTTACTTTCAACAGCCATAAGAGAACAAACCATCTTTCTACTGTCATCTACTGGATGCAAGTAAATATTTTCTGAAGTTCTGAAGTTCTTTTATGAAGTATTGAGCTTCTTAATAAGAGAGAGAAAATCCTTTTCTGGCTGACTATAAGTGCACATGTGACAGAAGACCTTTGAGCAAAACCAGAACTCTACTCACAAGCACAAAGAAGGAAAAGAGAGAGAGATGGATACTTCCATGTGTTTATAAAGATTGTCACAATAGGTTTTTATATAGCATACACTATTGTCTCTTCTTCTGAGTCTCAGAAGTGTTGGTTGCAACTTGAGTGTCCTCTGTAACTAATATTTGTGATTCAGTTCTCCACCTATGAAATAGGGATACCACAAATTACCTGGGGATAACATAAGCTACTTTATTTGTAAAACATTCTGAGGTCACTGTTGGAAAGTGCTACAGAAGAACAATTCACTGCTCATTAATAAAGCCTTTCTTGCTGAATTTTTTAAAGGGGTTCCCCTTTTTCTTGCCACAGTTTTTTGCAGCATGAGCACGTATGTAATTATTAAATATACATAAATGGAGTGAATTTCAAGTGCCACGAGTGGGCACACAGTCTCCTTACTCAGAATTTCATAAAGGGTGTTAATATGCAGAGTTGGTGTGTGCACTTGGCAGCTGCACTGACATGATAGAGTGTCAGCTCCTTTGTTAATGATCCGCATAGGAAAGTATCCCACATAGGCCTTGACAATTGACATACCATTACAGTCTATTGCGCCAATAATCCAAGCATTCAAGTGCTCCCCACTCTTCCAGGCAAGCCTGACACAATAGTCTATAATAGCTCAGTGCAGCATGTGCACACGAGGCCTTGATATTAGACTGTGATGACACTGAAAGAGACGATGTGGTCTAGTGTATAAATGATCCATGTATGATGATAAGTATACTGATCCTCAAGGATCTCTGAATCTGATACAGTTTCAAGGAGGGTCTTCCTTCTAAAAAAAAAAAAATTACACAGAATATTCAGATTTTAAAACAAAAGCTTTTCTTCTCAAAAAGTTACAGAAGAAATGTAGGCAGACATCTCTAACTTCTGTGCAGGGAACTAGAGCTGGAAAATGGTACAAAGTACTGTTCCATCTTGATGACATTAAAATAGCACCTTCTTTCTCCGTGACAGCTCTCTGTGGATTGAATCACACATGCTGGCTGCTGTGCAAAAATAACCTGTGACTCTTCTAGTGCTCCACAGACAACAAGCCAAATCTGTCTCTACACCACCATCACTGCTGTGACCACAGCAGAGGAGGCACAACGGGATTAGTTATTATTGCTACCAAGAGCAGTTTAGCAACTCCACATAGCATGGATCTTTGCCTGCCAGAGTGGTGGGTGAATATTCACTCAGGAAGTTCTTACTGAGCTCCCTGTTGTTCCAGCTAGGTTTGTGGCATCTGAATTGGTTAATTTTTAAGCTAGTTTTCATATGTTGACAGTACATTGCAGTGCTTGTACTGTGGTCATACACAAAGCATCAGTGATGTGACAAGGCTTTATCAACTGTGCCAGCTTTAAATCAATAAGTTCCTATATTCTGGGTGTTACTTTCCTAGCAACAAAAAGGAACTCTCAAAGGAGTGAAAAAAGAACTCTATGTGGATTCTGTCTTTGTTACAGCATCCACAGAGAAACATACAAAGTAGTAACACCTGGTGGTAACTGTAGGTGAAACTAAAGCTCCCCATTTGTTTTCTATCATAATATAACAAGACACCAGTTTACTGTTTTTGCTGGATTTTCTGCATAACTGTCAATCTAGTTTAACGATAGTGCTATTTAAGCATCTACTAGAGGCACATAGTGCCTTAAAAGCTTTCATGGGGCATCAGCCTTTGATTCTGTTCAGACTTTACGTGTTATGTTCGTGTGTGTATGCTTTGCAGTGATGTGATCCTTTAACACAAGAAGAACAAGTATCTAAACATGGACCATTAAACAACTATCAGAATTTATACCAAGTAAGAGCAAGCCTTCAGACCTTTGTGCAGTATGTATCCTTTAGTGCATTACCTTTCTGTCATACAGTCCAAGTGAATTGCAATCATTTTACTTGCTTACCTACTGGCTTCATAAAGTTGAAGCTTCCTGACAGGTTGAGTTTTTGTGGGTAGTTTTTAGTTACTTTTTTCAGAAGAAATATGTTGGATGGTCATTCAAGTATGCCCTCTATGTTCTTAATGTTTAGGAAGTGGAGAAAAGCCAATTTAAAAAAGCATTTTGTTTTCCCCTTTCCCTGTTTTATTTGAGTTGGGTTCTTTTCCTATGTGTTCTCTGAAAAAGGACATTTCTGTAACCCAGACTATACAGGAGGGAGGTCAGGAGATTTCTTTCTCCATTAATCCTTCAAACATTTCCTTTGGTCCTTTATTTGTCAGTTACTGTCAGCAGCTTTCCTGGCATGGAAAGAAAGGTGCTGCAGGACCTACATCTTACCTTGGATGTTCAGCATATATGCCTCTCTCTTCTTAAAAAGAAAGCTGAGAGAAAATGGTTTTGGTGTCATTTACACATATGCAAAGTGGATGTTATATGGTACAACTCTGACTTGTTCAAGAAAATGGCAATACCTATTATCTACTCAAACTGACTACCTTATTATTGTAACATTCATATGATCATTGTTCAGCAGTCTTTGGAAACAAAGGCTATTTTTAGTTAGTGACTTTTGACATTGCTTTAATATGCATCAGGGCCAGTCAGTATGTTCTTCTGGCATTTGTTGTAACAAAACTATAATCCTAATCATGCTGGGCAGGATTTGACTCACCTGACTACAACCCCCTGAAAGTTGGGTATCTTCTCCAAGCTCATCTTCTAGTCTCCATTTAGAGTCAGCAAAGAAGTAGGCACTTTCAAAGGACATTTGATCATATTCTAAAATAGAGATATAAGACAGAATTAACTGGAAATGCTGATCTTTTGCACAGTTATATTTAAGGGAAAGGGATGCTGTGCATTTTATTATTATCCATACACATCACACTAGACCCTCAAGGTCCCAGTTGGGGCTGAGTTGTACTGAACACTGCACAGACTTAAATAGATGGGTGAGTCATGCCCTTATGGATATCAATAGACTTGGGGAGGTTCATGCTGTCTAATTTTAGGCACATTACTAGGGCACTTAAGTGCTTTAGGTCAGTACCTAAGCAAGCAGAAAGATCTGACTCCTTGGAGACACTTATCCCCCTTTGTTTATGGTGGAGAGAGTCTGTTGCTCTCTGAAAAGTTCTATGTGTCTGTGGTTAAACAGTGTGAATGCATTTTTACCCCCCTTCAGTAGGTACTCTGTAGGAGATGTCTTGAAGTTTGTTTGCTGGATCAGGGCTACTAAATATCCCAGGTTCACATCCCAATACCTTCCCAAGGAGGATCTACAGGCCCACAGCCACTGTTTGAAGGAGGAGAGCTCATTTAGAACTCAGAAAATTGACATATAAAAGATGACAAAATGGGTGAGAAATAAATACCCTCTGTCTTGCTTTGGTTTTTCCCTCTTTAAATATATTATTTTATGCAAATAATGACATGAATATTATGCCTAAGATTGAGTTTATAATTGCAGAAAGTCAAAAATTTCAGATTTAATCTTCCTATCATAATACAATGGAATATCAAACACAAAGTGACAAAATTCCCTACGATTGTTGACCCTGAAATAAGGCATTATTAACTGATTTTTTTTCTTTTAGAGCCACTAAGCTGTGCTTTCAATACTAGTAGACCAGCTTGTTATCTGTATAAAATTGTTTAGAGTGCTTCTGAGGTCTGCTTTTTCTTAGAAGATGAAGACCCTTCAGTAGGACCAGGATCCAACCAGTAGAACACAAACAGAGACTGACTGGGGAGGGAGTGTGTGGGATGAAGAAAGAAGGAGAAGAAATGGCGATTGTGAAAGTTCAGTCAAATGGAACGGAACTGAAGATTTTTGGTGCATTCTTTTTTTGTTGTTTTTACTAATTTTTCCTTCAATTAGAGTGTAAACATTAGTGACATGACATTATTCTGAGAAGTTTATTGAATTAAGCATAACCATGAACTAACACTTTTGGAATGCGCAACTCCTTGGCATGGACCTTGGGAAATTAAAATAAAATACAACACATATTGATGCTACAATGAGCTTTACTTAGCTTTGAGCATAACACATGTTATTTCTTTTTCATTTGAATTATATGGTGGCAGATTGGTAAGAATGGAGGAAATATCAAAATTCAATTTCATTGAGTATCATCATGGAGTTCCTGTACTTAAACGCATAACAGTAAAAGATAACCATCACAGATAAATTTATAGTAACCTGTTGAGCCTGTTCGTGGTGTTTTATATTATTGTGTAACAAATCTTCTACCATCTAGGGACTGCACTGTTTTGCTGAAAGCTTTACAGTCTCATTGTTCAAGGCGCAGTGTGAGTCAAAATAAAATTCAGGGAAATTATGTGATGATATTGTTCATGTCTGTCTCCATGACTTCTCACTAGGTATGCATGATATTAAGTGTGGCTATTGCTAAACAAGTAAGCCCTAGAAAATGGTGGAAGCTGTAATTACTGTAAGTAGGCCTTAGTTCTGTTACAGGTGCTTCAGATGATGTTAAGATGAGCTTCTCTAGATAAAAAAACTAAAAATGGTCTGATAGCTGATAAGCAAGTATAATTTATTGTCGTGAGTTACAGTTGAAGCCTACTATTATAGATGGAGCAGCAGTCTAATTAATAATCCTCCTCAGAAAGAGATGTTGCCTTCATGAATTGTGGCTGGGTTCTACAGAAATAAATTAAAGAAATAAAGACAGCTTTCCTTGTTTTCTCTCCCTGGTCTTTCCAGAGTAAACCTGAAAGTATGGAAGATATGAGTGATTCTAATTCCATGGGTATCTTTCACAATGAGCTTTCATACTTACATGGGCACTAAAGCTGAGTAGTTAGAATGAAGAACTGAAACTTATATTGGTTCATATGTAACTGCATACAAGGATTTTGTTGTGTTCTGATCTCTATGGATAGTTTTAAGAACCTGTTATTTTTCTGAAGCTCCTGCCATATGTTCGGTGGTATCATATAAAGCAAGCTGAAAATTATTAAAATTAATCTGGGATAGCAGATGACTATATGGAACATGCACACTGATTTTCATCACCCTGCTGGTTTCTGAAATGCAGTCAGGCTAAAAGGCTCCTAGGTAGTCATACAAAAGGGTAAGACATAACAGGATTTCAGTATTTAGTAAGAATTATTCCAATACTATACATGGGAATTACACCTGAGATTTGCTTTGAATCCTGAAATGCTTGTATTTGTACTTAAAATGTACTTATTTGCTTATATTATGTTGTGGACTTTGACAGAGTCCATGCTAGGAGACAATTACCTGTAAAAGATGTATATAAAATCTCTAACATATAGGAGATGTCAGGTAAATACTGATTAAAAGAGCAGCCCCTCCTCACCACCACTACACACCAATCTCAACTCATCCAATATAATTTGAAATGACAGCTGTGTTTTCTACAGCATTAATCCTAGACTTCTTACCCTTGCTCAGCAACCTGTATTGAGATACAATGCACTAAGGATGCTGCTCTGTATAAAACATAGCATTCACTGGCTCATTTTATTCTAAAAAATCATAGTTTTTCTTGCTATTTACTTGATGTTTATTTACTAACTGCCCAATAATGAGAGTTAAAATAGCAAAATGTGTATTTACACCTGCACAAATATGCATACATGCATGTATCCCTCTGTAAATACTAAGTAAGACTACATACACATTATATTTTTTCTTAAAAAAAATGAACTCCACAACAAACCCATGAAACAATAGAATTAAATGGACATCACATCCAAAATAAATTGGCCTAACAGCCAATATGCCTAGGATCATATAGGATTAACTTTGAAGAAAGTTAAGTGTAGTGTAACACAAGCTGTGGAATGAATCTGGGCTAGAACATAAAGACATCCAAATGGTGGCTCACTCAGAACACACTTTCCTTAGGCGTACGCGAGGTTGGTTCCTTGACAATTGTTTACTAGCAGCTTTTAAGACACAAACAGCTGTGAGTGACAACAGTCTGTCACAAAATTTGTCTAAGTTCATGGCACAGAGCTGCAAACTCTGACACCTACTGAAAGAGGTATCGTATTTGCAAGCAGTCAAAAGTGATTGAAAACCAGATGAATCTGTTAGGATACCTCATGCCATTGAACACTGTTGCCTATGCCAAATATGCATTTGTAATCTACAATCTGTTATCAACTAGCACTGATGCTATAAGGTAGTATTGTTAAGTTTTCTAATACATAGCCATCTACTCTGAAATAAAAACTAATATTTAACCAAAAGGAAATAAATATGATTCATAAGACTCAACCAACATATACCACAGATGGAATATTTAAACTACTCTCTCCTCTGAGTTGCAACACTTTTATGATTTCTAACAGAATATAGGGAAAAAAATCAACAGGAGGATTATACATCAGGGGAATATGCTGGAAAATCTATTGCTTTTAATTGTATGGAATTATGCTTAGGATAACCACAGTCGTAATTACTTTACATACATAGGCACTCTGATTGCATCCCATGACGGGCAACAGATTTGGTAGTACTGTTTCTGTTATTTAATTATTAGAGTTGGCCTGGAAATGTTCCTCCTTGATTGTAGTTAGCTTAATCAAATATGACTTGAGCATTTGAGTTGGCACAACTGCAGGAACCCACTGAAATGACAAGAAAGTGAAAAGCTACTCTTTCATCCCTTTATATCTTAATTTGGCAATTTCTGGAAGGACCAAGGAACCAGGACAAGTGCCAGGAAGAGGCGAGCTCTGCAAGCTCCTTTAATGGAAGTATAAGTAAGACAGCAGCATCTGCTCGAGGGCTTGCTGATGTGTCAGAAAGCAGAGTCAGTGCAACAGCCATGCAGATCCCAGGTATTGCTGTTGCTTTTGCAGTCAAGGACGTTGGAAATTAAGGCCATGGGTGCCCCCACTGCAGAAGAGGAAACACCCGAGAGCATGACTCATGTCACAGCGCTGGTCCTGGTCACTGTGTGGATACTGTGTCTCTGTCAAGCTTTCTCTGCATGACACTTTGCATGTGGCAACTTTGCTCCCTCTGCTTGCCAAATCAGCAGTATTTTATTTACAATCTTATGTTCACTGTGCCAAACACAACCATTACTTGTGGATTTGGGTGTTTATGGCAAGGCGTAAAAATTGTACACAGATTTAACTAAAAATTAAAATATTTTCTTTTTCAATGTTTTATATCAGGAAACCAAAGAAAAATCTTTATTACTACCTCTCTCACTTTTTCCCCCCTTCATTTTTTAATTGATTGTCAAAAACAATTTAGCATTTTCCCTCTCTTACCTATCCATTAATATTACCTGTGCAGTACTGCAATCAAGATTATTCTTATGGTCATGGACCCACTCTGGTGGGTGCAAAGGATGTTATTAAATAGAGAAAATCAGCTATAGCAAGAGAAAACCTGTTTGGTCAGACAAGCAAAGTGATTAGAATAATAAATTCTTCACAGATTATTTTCACATTTTCATTTATAATATGTTATTTTACTTCCCACAATAAGGAAATAACAGAAGTGGGTAAAAAAGAGCATCACCTCTAAAAGTTGTTCATTTATTGAATGCATCTGTATTCTGTATGTTACCTGAAAAATGTTTACTACTTTTTATTAGTGTTGGTGACTGGATCAGCTGGGCTAATTTTGTTTGAGTTTTTTTGTTGTTTTTCTTTTTTTTCCCCATTACATTTCCTGAAGCTTTTTTAATGGAAAATCATGAATTATCTATAATAATAGTGTGAAGCTTCCAGGATTATTGATATGTTTTAAAAAAGATGAAATATAAATATTTTTACAATAAGTCATTAGAGAGTTGCCAAGAAATGTCTTTTGGGGCACTTGAAATACCCTGATTTTTCATGTCACATTTTGTTTATTAATAGCTCTCAACTGTTTGCTCAAGAGACATTTCAAGACTGCATACAATTTGCTCCATGTTTAGCAGGAATAAAAATTTTGCGAGAATAAATGCTCAGTCAGGAACAATTTTTCTGATGATGAGAAAAGTCTGATGAGTGTAGTCGGCAATGTTTTGGGGATGAGTGTTGATGTAGTAGTAGTTTTTTAGTATTTAATGATAGCGATATAAATTAGTTTATGATAGTGATATAAATTAGTTTAAGGTACTAAAAATTCAAGCTTTTTTTTTTTGATGAGTCACAAGTTGGAATGATCATATACATTTTTAGCAATATTTTAATTAATAGAATTTTCATTAAAACTTAGAGAGTTAAAATATGACTGTATTTTAGTGGCTTTTAGATTAACTCAATCAACTGCTGGTATAATTTTGCTCTGTCTACAGTCACATGACAAAGATAAATCAGGTATTACAAAAATTGGTTTCATGTATCTCCTTGACTTTCTTGTGCTTTCTAGATCACTACAAATACAAATTTTTCTCAGTGCTTTGAAGGACCTTTATTTACTTATGCCAATATTTGCAGCTTTGTTTCTGTCTGTGACTCCAGAATATTTATTAAACAGCTCAGAACTGCTTGCTAAAATTGTTGTCCTGATAGAAATGAGTATTCAAAAGAAATTAATATTTTATTGGGAAAAAAAATCATATAAAAATTTGGTGTCCATCTTTTCATTGTTAGAATTTGGTTAGAGCAAGGTTTCCATGTCTTTAATTTAATTTGTGGGAGTACTGACTGGACATCTTCAGTGCCTTTATGCAGTTACCAGTTTCTATCTTGCTTGTAAACACCTCCCTACTTGCACCTCCTGCAGATCAAACTCTATGTTTGAATACTTTGAATGTTTCAAAACTAAATTACTAACTCTGTAGCCCACCCCCTAGCACCCCATTAATTTCTCCCTCCATCTTCCACAAAACCATTTTTACCCAAAAGTATTTAACTTCCACAAGAATATCTGCCATGATCAACAATGGCTTTTCACAGCTGGGTTGATACAGGGTGCACTCAATGCTCTTGGGCAGTACCGCCATTGTGAAAACTCTGACAGAAGATAATCCCATCAGAACTCTTAGATAAAACACTGAGATAAAATATTTTTAGTCTGAAAGAAAATATGCACATTACTAAGCACCACAGAAATCAGGGTTCTTTTTCTTTTATGGCTAGCTGCAAATATGGGATCTTGCAGGTTTATCCAGTTAGAAAACGAAATAAGTAATAAACGTTCTCAAGTATAGTTTTAAAATGTCTTTGCAAATTCAGTTGTGTTTCTGTTTCTGTCACTGACATATGCTGAGAGACACCAATTATTTCCAGATCCTTCACAGAGTTTAATGCATTTTTTACAACTATCTAAAATGCTGAACTACACTTTCAACCCTCAGTTTCAATAAACTATTTTAGACAACGGACTAAGGAAGCAAGAGTAGGAATAACGAATAGGCCTGTCAGGTAAAAATTTTAATTCAGGGTAGTGATTTCTATTTGTTTTTAAATAACTGCATTTTATTTTAAACATATGGGGGAAAATTAATTTGCTTGTATTTCTCTATGTTCTCATTAGAGAATTTACTGCTAACATTACTATCACTTATTATATGCTAAGGTAGTTTCCATACTACCTAATCTAAATGATCTTATGACTGTATTGCACTTGGAATATACCTACATGAAAGTGACTGCAGTGTAATTTGTGGTGAAAAGCCTGATAGAGATAAGTTTAAAATATAAATGTTAGATGTCTTTGAACAACTTGAAGATCCCTTTTTATATCCCTGATGTTCATATGCAGTCTCTCTACATGAGGAGGGTATGTCTTGTTAGAAGACATTCCAGTTTAAATTATCAAAGCTAATACTCAAACAGAACAGTAACCTTAATTGACTAGTTCTGAGACTGGAGGTAGAGACAGAGAGTAGCCTTCCCTTCTTCCTTAGTTAAAGCCTAGAAAGATCTGGATACCTAATGAATTTCTAAGCATAGGATTGTGGGTCAAGGCTGAATATAAATCTCATGTTGCATCATCTGTATTTAGATGGTTGAAAGTGTCTTTTTGAATGTCTGAATGTTTGCATTTATGACTTTAGCAATGGAAAAGTACAGTCCTTTTTTGTCACATGACAAATAGGATAAATACAATAGAATTCTGTGAAACTTGTGGTGTAATGCTCTTTCTGTACAATGATTATCTTTCCTGGTTTAATAAGCTTGTCACCTGCACAGCAGTTTATAAAATGTTTAAGCTAATGTTACAGAATAACAAACTCAAACAATGATATTGCAGATACATAATGGTAAGCGAACTTCAGTATGAATAAATTATGGGAGTCTCAGGGAGCACCAAATTAAGCCATTGTTAGAAGAAAATGGTCTGAATATTTCCAAGCAACAATATTTTCATCCAGGTTCTCCAGGGTGAAGAGACCAGGTAAGGATGCTCTGTTACATCCATAATATTAGAGGCCTTTACAGACTCATATTTCTCAGTTCTTCCTTTGGATGAAAATTGCAAGCAGAAAGGAGTAAGGTGCCAAGCAGGACTCAGGGGTCAGAGCTGTGCCTTGATTCCCTACCCCAAGGACATGAGACACACCACCCCACCCTGCTTTAGAGACAGAGCTGTAGAGACAGACTGCAGGGCTTGGAGCATCTAGGTTAGGATTTTGGTCTACATTACAACACACATGTTAAACTGACAAAGTGATTTTCCTTCACTCCACTTAACCCTGATTCCGACCAAGGGAAATCTTACTGTCAGTTTCTTGCCAGGATGAACACCTTGGAAATATAAATAACTTACTGTGGCTTAAACTTCTAAGCTTACTTAGCTTTTTTTCCTTTGTTCTCTTGCCTGCTTGAGTACTGTGCATTATACCTTGAACTGCCATCTGTTTGATGTATGTCTCACATTATATAAAATTTATTGTCAAGCCTTTACTAAAAAGGGCAACATAGGGCTTCTCTGACCCAGAAGCAGAAGTAGTTCTGTGTCCTGACTCTTTCACTTTATTCATTGTAGCTGTTGAAGGAAAATAATAATGTAATGATTTTGTGCCCAATGGGTAGTACAATTAAGGTACTGAAGAAAAAGCTCTTTCATTTTGGGGTTTTTTTTTCATTTTTCCTGACTATTTATTCTCTCATCTCTTGTGAAATATTAAGTCAAAGTGGTACCCTGGCAGGGTATTTCTTTGTTCCTGAGTTATTTGAATAAACAGATCAAATAGACAATGCTGGCATGGAGAATGAATCTATCAACTGGCAGACACTGAGACAGCATTACAAGTCTATACTTCCCATACTGTTTTTTCAAAAAGCAGTGCCAGCCTTTACCTGAGACATGAGAGGAAATTCAGATAGACTCTTGGTTTTACCTACTATGGCCATTCAAAATGATTGCAGTGAAGTTGTTTCAATCTCTTCTCCCAAGTAACAAGTGATAGGACAAGAGGAAATGGCCTCAGGTTGTTCCAGGGGAGGTTTAGATCAGATATTAGGAAAGAATTTTCACCAAAGGGATTGTTAAACATTAGAACAGACTGCCCAGGGAAGTAGTTAAGTCACCATCCCTGGAAGTATTTAAAAGATGTGTAGATGTGGCACTTGGGGACATGGGTTAATGGTAGACTAGGCAGCACTGGGGGTTTGGTTGGTTTGATAATCTTAAGGCGTTTTTCAACTTAATTATTCTACAATTCTGTGCTTGCAGTGTTACACTGTAACAAGCCATAGAAATAATTACTGATGAGCAAAGTATCTCAAGGGTTCTTTGTGCCAAGACATCACTGTTTCTTTATCACTTTTCTTTTGTTTTGTTTTATTGTTACTTGTACCACTTGAAGACCTCCTTGAAAACTTATTTTATTTTATATTTTGCCTGGCATATTGATATTCTTGTCCAAATGCCTGTTCCCCCCAAAATGAATTTCAAGTGTGTAAACAAACTCTGGAAACTCTTTCATGGCTAAACACCATTGAATTGAGAAGTAGGAAATGAAAAAGGCGTGAGGAAAATTGCTCAACTCCTTGGGATGAAAAGCGTCCAGCACTAATCATTGTCCAGTTAGTTTACACACGTTTCTTGCTACGTTGTTATTACTTCTGTCCTTTTTTTAATGAAGCAAACATTAAAGTAATATTATTTCAGTTGAGGGTCGGTATCTATAGCTTATACCTTGTGATGTTAATTAAAAACATAATTTTTATGTACTTATCACAAAGGAAATATCATTTCATTAAAATCCAATTAGATTCAGACAATATCTGTAAAGACTACTGAATAACTGCTGTTTGAACATAGTCTGCTTTGTTCTATTTTCATCACCCGAATAAAAGCAACCACAACAAACAAACCAAAGGATTTCTTTTATTAATCTCTGAGGTTACAGATCCACTCGCATTTAGAGCAGTGTTTTATGTGAAAAACATACCAAAGATTTTATGTTTCACAGACTGCAGCATGAATGACCTTATTTTAGAAAATTCTTATTTTCTTTCCCATATTTATGCAGTAAAATATATTTATTTTGTAGAATAGATGTCTCTATATAAACAATTTGTCTACGATAAAGTAAATCAGCATTTTCACTATTACCAGAATGCTGCATAGATTAATGAATTGCTGCCTGCAAGGTAGTGGGGACTCAGGATAACACATGGGGAGTGAAATACAGAAGAATTGTTCCTCCATTTTGTCTCACTATAATTAGCCTCTTGCTGCATAGGCCATTACCTTGCCATTGATTTACTCACTGAATTTCCCTGAATATTCTACCCTATGAACTGAATGAGAAAAATGTTTTAAAGCAGGATGTTTTTTCTGCATGAGTAAAATTTTGTGGGATATTTTTGGCTTTCAGTCATGGGAGAGTTAACAATCAGTTGAGTCAGGTTGTCAGACCTCTTTCAAATGGATGAAGAAAACAGAAGGATGGAGGGGAATGTGCCACTGAAATTGGGATTTGGCTAAATGGAGTTTTGTGTGTTGGCTCCTGGCTAAAAAAATGTTGATCCCAGGTGTAGCTTCTGTATTGGATTTTGTTTCTCTGTTTGCTTGTTTGTTTGTTTGTTTAAAAGTTTCTTTTTCTTCTGCTATCAAAAAAAAACCCCAAACCCAAACATCCTAAGGGGAAGAAGGCAGCTAGTGAAGAAGTCCAAAGTGTCTGTGTCAGAGGGCTGTCTCTTCTGATTCAGCAGTTAAGCATGAGTGTCACAAAAACTAAGGTGCCCACAGAGGAATAGCAGTTGCAGCGTTTTTTATCTGGAGTATCTGTAATCACTGGCACAGGAATGCTGATTCAAGAAGTTTACAAAGAAAGACACTGATGTTGATAAGAGCTGGGGGTTTTTTTGTGCTAAATAACTGAAATTACAACCAAATAAAGATTTGAAGAAAACCTACAGAAAGATCAATGTTTGTATCTTAGTATTTTGCAGACAACAAATACAATATTCGTTGAAGTTTGCCTCATCTTACTAAAAAAATCAGTAATTCTATTTGAGAGTAGATTGTACTTTGATGATCTACATCATCGGGGAACAAGGAAAAAACTGCTTTTTGTCTGCCATGGCAGGACTATGTAACAAAATGGGATTTCCTAATTTTGGAGGCACTAGTAGCCTGGTGGGAATGATGTAACAATATCAAGACAAGAAAAGACTAAAAGGGAAGTCTGTGTATGCTGAGCTTGAAGAGAGGTGCAAGACTGAATTAAATAGGCTTTTAGTTAAATAAAGTGTTTGATATAAAGCCAAATGAGAAGTTATGAGACCAAACTTCTTCATGGCTAATATAGAAAAAAAGATGATAAACAAAAAAAATGTTTTAATGGAAAAGCAAATCAACATAAAATTCTATCAGAAGATATTTTAATTGTGCACGTATTTCTTTTGGTCTTGTCTGAGCAAGAGCACTTGACGGCAAAAAAAGAGCCCTTCTCTTCTTTCCAGCACTGTGCCTTACAATTTCTGAAATTAGAATCCTCTTCTTCTTTCTTACAGTATGCCCCACACTTATAAAGTGGCAGATACTTTGATTTTGGCCTCAGTTCCTAACTCCTAATAAAACTTTAAAATAACTCAGTTCTAGACCTCAGTTTGAAATCTGATGTTTAATTCAGACTCAGCAACTAAGTTTGTAATAGCAAAAGATTAGTGGACAATTTCAAGAACACTATGGGATGTACCTCTGGCAGAGTCTGCTTGATTTTTCTTTGACAGTGTCCACAGAGAAACCTTCAGTGAATGATCATGACATGTTTTGCTGAAAAGAAGAGTAACAGAGAAACATCTTCAAAGGTGAGACCCATGCCTGATTCCGCCATCATGCAAAATAGCTATTTAGAGGAAAAAAAAACCCACACCGTACTGCATATTATTATTGTAACTTCATTCCTGGAAGTCAACATGGAACTGGAAAACTACTGCACCATTACTCTATAAATAAAATCTAATAGATGGGCTTCACCAATCATTACTGGCAAGAAAAGCTACATGAAACCTAATGTATTCTCTGCTTTCATTTAGAGAATTCTAGCTTGTGTTCGCCTTGCAAAACTACATACTTTGCCAAAAATCAAGTTGAAATGGATATTTAATAGGAGTCTGACCTGCTAGAAATGGTTATTATGTATTGTCAAGGCAGAAATAAACCCTGGCAATACCAGGATAGAGCCTGATTCAGTTCTCCTGATAGTCCAACTTGTCTTTTTCATTTTTACATCAGTGGGTATTTTTGCTGCACAAAACCCCTCAGAATATAATCAAATATTATAATGGGGACCCCATTACAAAACAGTAGCGCTCACACTGACTTCTTTGAGCAGTAGGCAATTTTTCCATTAGCAAATTAAAATTGGAGCTGTGTGAAACTTGCATTGTTCACGTATTTGTGTGAGAGAAGTGATAATTTCATTACTACTGTATTCAAAATTTGATTCAAGGTGGAATGACATTTTCCTTTCTTCAGAACTGTCATATTTTATAGGGTATGACTCAAAGCAGAAATGACTGTGGTTCTTTCTCTCATCTTGTTAAATCTTAGGGTTTCCAGAGTATGTGATGATTTTGTAAAGAGAAGGTATTTTTCTCATAGGTCATACTGTGAATATAAAAACTTAATGAGAGAAAATAACATATTTTAGAAAGATCCCTTTTAATAGTAGAGGTGGTTGTGTTAATTCAGTGGAGTTACAAACTTATTTTTTTAAGAAGGACAGTGTAGTGGTAGTGGTACTGAGTGCCTTATATTAATACAGAGCTCTTGCAGCCAACAATACAATCAGTAGAGGGTTTTTTCCACTCTCTCATGCCCCAGTTTGTGGGTGCCAAAAAGTTGTAGTGGTTTAGGGCAAATCTGGGAGGAAACTTCCTAAGGGACACTCCCTGCCCTCCCCCAAACCGGTTCGAAAAAGAAAACTCCTCGGAGAGAAGTGGAAAGAATCCTGTTTATTAAACAGACAAAACACTCCCTGGCACAATAAAATGAACAATACCCAATGATAAGAACTTCGTGCTGCTCTGGAGAGATGACAGATTTAGGAAAGAAGTCCATCCTGTAGGTGATTGCTCTGTCTCAGTTCCTCTGGTGCTGGGAAGCATTGCTGTGCAGATCTTGGTGGGTTCCAGATGCAAGCCCCCACGGCGCTCCGCTGGGTCTGCAGTCCAGAGAGATTTTTAACAGTTCCAAGGGAAGGAGAAAAAAAGGGAAAAAAAAAGGAGAGAAAAAAAAGGGGAAAAAAAAGAAAAAAACAGGAGGAGAAGGGAAAAAAAAAAAAAGCAAAGCTGCTCCTCCTGCTAGCTAGACACTTACTAACTAACTACTAAAAAAAAACAACTCTCCGTGTGTGTTGAATTTGACTCTCAAGGCCAGCCAGCAGAGGACAGTTTCTAAAAAACAAACTGTGCACCTCTCCCCTCTCCCAGCTCCCAGAACAAAGAGATGATTGGGATACAAACATGTCACCCCAGGACAAACAGATTTTCTGTTGCTGCATTTTTCTTCCACCAGCCCAAAACATTTTGTCCATTAAGTTTACTCTCTCTGTAAAAGAAGGAGGACATGGCTTGAAGGTCATAGCCACAAGAACCCAAAATGGTAAGAATGGCACACTTCAGGAGTCAGTTACCCAGAGATGAATCAGCAGATCTAGCTAGTTTATCTCCTCTCTTCAATTCTGACAATTGATCTGCATTTTACTGTTGAGTTGAAATACAATCCAACCAGAATATTTAAGAGAAACTGAAAAACCTTAAATAAATTCAGTTCAGGTCCTCTTGAGAAAGGAAACCTTAATAAACTATTCTAGTGAGTGCATTTCTGCATTTTAAACTTTTGATTTCGTGGTCAGTTGCCTGGTTTTACCTCGCTCTGGTTAATGACATCTTTGATACCAAAGCAGAACATGCTGTAAGAAAATCTCTGAGCAGACGTAGAAATTACTGGAAATACTTCTTGAACCCTATTCCTGTAAGGTTTTATCCATTATAAATGGCCACTGGTATAAAAACCTCCAAAATTTTGATAATTATACCGATCTTTCAAGGTATGTTCCTCACTAGAGGGAAGCTAAGAAATCATGCTCCATGAAGGAAAAATACAAAAAAAGTTAAAATAAAATCTTACCAACAACAACAAAAACTATTAAAAAAAAAAAAAATCTATTTTTTTCTTGCATTCCAGAGCAGTTACATAATCATGCTTTGGGGTGTATTTTTTGTGATGGGTGTGATGGTTGGTCCTTGGTTTTGGGTGTTGGATTTCTTTTCAGATGCCTTGTAAAGGAAACATTCCTCAGTTAAAATTATCGTGGCAGAGATATCACCACAGATATGTCAGAACATACAGGTTAGTTTAATATTGTGCAGCATTAAAGCATTTTTTTAGATATTTATTTAAATTTCCCCTTCCCCTTCCCTTCCCTTCCCTTCCCTTCCCTTCCCTTCCCTTCCCTTCCCTTCCCTTCCCTTCCCTTCCCTTCCCTTCCCTTCCCTTCCCTTCCCTTCCCTTCCCTTCCCTTCCCTTCCCTTCCCTCTTTACTTTATTATTTTATTATTTTATTATTTCATTATTTCATTATTTTATTATTTGTGTTATTGTATTTTAGTATTTTAGTATTTTATTTCATTTTTCTTTCTTTTCTTTTATTTTTCTTTCTTTTCTTTCTTTTTTCTTTCATTTCTCTGAAAGAAAAAGTAGGCAGCCTAGAAGAAAGAAGAGGCAATTTGAAAAGTTGACAGATGGCAAAACAGTGTGTCAGCAAATTTGAAGAATTGCTGATGTGGAGAAAGTTGTAAATGCTCTAACTAAACTTGTGGCATTGCATCATAGACAATCAAACGGTTTAACAATATTGATGGCCATGAAAGTTGAGAACATAGAGTTATATCTGAGGAAAAAATACATTCCAGAAGATAGTAGACAGATTTTGGAAAGAAGTTCTACTTTAAGGTATATTTGACAGGATGTGTTCCCTGTTAAGTGTATTAAAGATTTCACAAATGTAAGAAATTGTAATTTCTCAAGGTTAGAAGTGAATTGAAGTGTCTATTTGCATTATTCCTCCTGCTTTTCCATGGCCATCAGTGGAAAGATGAACCACATTTCACAGTGAGTAATGTCAGGACATTTATAATTTTCCCAACAGTTTCCTGGGACTCCAAACAGAGCTACACCCAGTACCTTCCAGTGACCAAGGAACAGCAAAGTCCTACAGACCTGTAAGGTCCTCCTGCACTCTTGTCTGTGCTCATTCTCAGAAGTCAGGAACTATGTAAGTGACATGATTAAGACTATTTATTTTTGGTCAAACTCTTCCCTTCACATGATTCTGGTGGCACTTCCTTACCATGAATAGTTATTGCAGCATTTTCAGCCTCAGCTGTTTCAGAACCAGGAGAACGCTTGCATCCTGTAAATTACACTACAAATTGCAAGATTTTTCTGTTACTAGGGATTTTTTTGTTGTTGTTTTTTGTTGGTTTCTCATAGAGAATTTGTATAAAGTACTTTACAGATTGCAAGATATTTCTATTAAGTAGGATTCTGTTTTCATTTCCCATCTGGGTTTCTTTGAGCCTTACATATTCTGTGGGGTTCTGCTTTGTTTTGTTTTTGTGTGGGGCTTTTTTTGTTCTTTTGTCACACTTCTAAGTCTTAAAGCTTTGATTTTATGTATTTATTTATTTTTAATGAAAGCAGAGATTCTAATGTTACCAAATGAGTACTGGAGCTAGGGTTTTAAATATCCTGAGACTCGTGATAAAATCACTGTAGTTGGCAACACTGCTTGAATTTGGCACAAGATCCTAAAGCTTTAAAGAAAAAAGTGTGACTCATCAAACTTGCCTAGAGAGTTAAGGGAGCTGGGGGCAAGGGCTAATGCGGGTATCCTTCCATTTTGGTACTTCAGAGACAAATCTACAAGATACAGTCCAGTAATTGTGCCAAGGGAAAAAAACTGCTTGCTACACAGAGAATAACAGTTTCTAATTATGTAATGAAATGAGGGGGAATGTAGAATGGCAGAGGTTTTTTAAAGAATACAGGTATAAACATTTCCAATCATACAGAAATATTTTAGCAAGGAGTTAGTAGTTCACAGGGTGGAAAAGTGCCTCACCTTTATGTGATATAAAACATAAAATTCTAAACACTCTTTACACATTTGAAATGTTCTTCTCTAATGATCTTTCCTTTCCAGATGAAGTGAAATACAGAATTTGATCTTATATTTTCTAGGGGGAATTGTATATATATTTGTCATAGTTTTGATCTGCCACCAGAAGCTATCCTTAACTTACTGAATTATACATGATAAAGCATTAGATTAAATACATTTACATGTGTTAAGTTATAAAAATCAAGTCAGTTACTTGCTGCTTTACCTTTCTGTAGGTGCTATGGTCTTTTGTTAATAAGGCTACCCTCCTAAGCTAAATAAGTCAAACTACACAAGATAAAAATGGACAGAGACCTTTCATTAAAGTGGTTTTCTTCATTCTCAGTTCTTGAATTCTTGAGATGAAGGGTTTTTTTGCTAGAGAATTTATTCTTTATCAAAATTTCCACTGAGAAATTTTTTCCATGCCCAGAATAAACATTTTAGTGAAAAAAAAATCATCATAGTCAGGTCTTTGTAAGAGCCTTCTGGCTAAGCCATGCAAATGGTAACCATCTCATGTTCTTCTACTCTAAGGTAGATCAACTGATCTCATTTCTGATTTTCCTTCATCATTAGACATAGATAGAGACTCTCTAACACAAAACCATAGTGATTTGAAGGCCAGCTGGTTGTTAGTTTGCTATTTTGGTTTGGTTTTGGATTGAGGTTTGTTTGTTTGTTTGTTTGTTTGTTTGGTTGGTTGGTTGGTTGGTTGGTTTGTTTAGATGGTTGGTTGGTGTTTTTTGGCGGGTTTGGTGTTGTTTGTTTGGGGTTTTTGGTTTGGTTTGGTTTTTTTCATACTGGACTTTGTACTTCTTTTGCAAAGCACTTCAAAAGACTTAATTTTGATACCATATTGAGTTGTAAAATCAACATTCCAAGAGGAACCATAATGTATGGTTCCCTAACTTTTGTAGTTTTCAGAGTTCTCTGTATTTAAAATGTCTCCCTGCTTTCAAAGCAGTTGAAACACACAGGAGCTTGTAGGTATATCCCATTAATTTTCTTTTTTTTTAAAGTCTGTGTTTCAAAATAAGTATGTTTTGGGGTTTGTAGGAGCTTGTGTAGTTTAGTCTGCTAATAAGCACCAAAATATAATATAAAAGTCCTACTGTGGATCTGAAAGGGAAGATGTTGACTCTGTTCCTAGCTCAAAGGACTCACCAAAGAGTTTAAAGGATCCCTCTTTCCAGGACAGTTACCTGACACATGCCAGTAGTCTGGGGGTTGTAATTGACTGCCTGTCTAGCTATAGGCAGTCTCTTTGCTGGGTTTTTTACCATCCCACCCTCCTGTAGGTGCATGCCATAGGTCCTGCATGGGCAACAAGCAGTTTTTCCACACAATATAGGGGAAGAGAAGCTCTTTTTCTGGAAGGGTAAGAACTGAGAGCTCTTGGTAAAGAAGTACTTGCCCCTAACATCCTGTTTCTTTGTGTGGCATGTGTTTATTCCATGCTGTGGGCTATTGACCTGCAAAATGTCAGTCTGAATAACTGCATTTTTTACTTGGCATTGCACAGAGCAACATTTGAACCTGGAGGAAACAAACTGGTTTTGCATAATTAAAAAATACTCAATCAGTTTAGTATGCATAAAGTTTATGGGGCACTTTCTTACAGCCCGGGAAGTTGTATGTACCCAAATTTCAGACCAGTGTGAATTTTATGACTTCAGTTTTCAAGCCTAGAAAAGTCTCATCCAGTGGAAGTGCTGATAGTACTCTTATCACAGACACTGTAGAAGGTGCCACTGTAATAATTCCTGCTTCTATAGTCATAGTCAACTTTTTATACCCTATAGAAGTGGTAAATAATATTGGGACAAAATTAGTTAGGATACTTAGGATTCACTGTAGCAAAGAGAATCAGAACAACAAAAGCACTCTCACTGATGAAATTGGAAATGTTTTTTTTTAATTAACACTTCTAATTAGAATTTAACATCTCACTAGCTTCGTATGGGATTTTTCGCTTCCTTAACCTCACGGAAACCTATCTATTGGCTCTAAATAGACAGTCACTTACCATGCACCACTTGAGGATTTCAATTAATCCCAAATCCTCTAACTTTGGTGTGTGAACTTGCATTTTTCTCTGCAAGCCATTCCCTCCTGTTTCGATTTTCTTACTAAGAACCTTCTCAACAGTATTTTTCTTCTTCAATTCTTTGCCTCTCTGTTTATCTTTCTATTTAAAAATTGTAGTATTTTGATTTAAAAATGATGGGACAATGCCATATATATGTAGGCACTGGTCAGGACTGCTTAACATAGCTCTGGAAAGAAAAGCAGCTTGAGAAACTGTGCAGAAGCCAGAAGAAACTAGTCTCTGTCAACTTTGCAGTGGAAAAAAATTTAGGTGCCTTGAGGTTTTTTGGCTAAATTAATAAAAAGATACATTTTAAACAAGACAAATACGTATTTTTAATTACAGTTCTCCTTACATGATAAATTTGAGTATTTTTCTACAGCCATCTTTGGCTCTGATGAAACTTACCCCTCAGCCACTAGCTGGGTTTTGGATTTATCATGTATAATCTTAGTTTACTTGAACTCTCACTGTGAAAGAATCTACTTTCTCTCATCTGAAATAGAATTTCTATTGCAAAAGGAAACAAGTACATTAATAAACCAATAGAAAAAATTGGAAATGTAAAATAGTTTAGGTTAGAATGGAATTAATTGATTCCCTGTTGTCCAACCATGGCCATTTTAAACAAATAACAAATTTTTCATTCTGGAGATGTGACAAATTATAAATCTCCCTGTAGCAGTGGGGAAGAAAAGAAAAAAGACCAAAACTCACAGTTTCCTTTTATTACTAATTTACCTTCCTAAAGTGTTGAGTACTCAAGTGCCTCACAGACGGATCACTAGTCAGTCTTCTTTCTGTATTAGCTACTTTTGAAGTGAGTTTACTTTGATGGAAAACAAGGAAAAACTCTTGTGTACCAAGGGTTCTCTATGACTCATTATTAACAAATATCTTGGAGTTTGTCTTAGAATTTGCTTGTTTGTTAAAAACGCAATCACAGTGGCACTAACTAGCACCATTGTAGACCAACACCTAAGGCCCTTTTCTGAAGTAACATATTTTACAAAATATACTCTGTGCTATGAATTTTCTGGTTTGTTCTCAGTTGAAAAACTCAATCACCCATCCAAGTAAAACAAAAGTCCTCTAATAATATGCATATGAACTTCCAGCTTCAAAATTCTCCATAAAAATAGTTACAGGATGTCATAGAAATCTTTTTGCTAGGTATCTTACAATACATCCTGAATATTCAAGAGGAAAAATTAACTACAGGTAGCTGTCTATAAAACACTGATGTAATTAGATCATGAGAATACGACTACAAGTGAAATTTCATTCTATGATAAATAGTTACTTCAGTCTGCTTGCATCTATTATAGTCAGAAAAAAAAGACACAGAAATACATCTGAAATACTTATTCTTAGATAATGAGGAAAATAAAAAGGTGAGGTTTTATCCTTCTGCTGTTAAATTGCTTACAAGAGTCATACTAGCCTGGAGATTGTGGGCATCCCAGTCTACATCCATACAAAAAGGTCTTCATCTGGAGTAATTTACCTGACGCAATATATCTTGAAATACGTCTTCTTCTTTCCACTGAAAGTGGTAAGTCACTTCACTGAGTCTAGATCACCATTGGTCTCTACACAGAGATATACAAGCTGTCCACAAAATGCTGTATTAGCCTTCCATTTTCTTGTGTCTCTAAGGTTTTTTCCATGTACAGAATATTCCTCAAATAGGGCAACATCCACATTCTTGTCACGAGAAAGGGAAGACATAGGATCATGTAAATTTACTTGTAACTTCCAATGCATTACTTTGCCTTGCACTAGAGGTTGAGTTTAAAAAACGTAATTGTTTTTCTATGTAGGCACATTTAGGCAGGCTGATCACAGGAAATGTTGCACTAAATTGTCTTCCATATGCAAAAGGACCACACAGCAGTATGTGGAAAGGTGCTAACACAGTGATCTAGTGGCTGTTACACAGCCCTTTCCCTCTGAGAGATGGATGACAGCTAAATAGGCAACAAGGACAGACAACTGAGACACAAAGTGAATTCTAGAAGACACTCATCAACAGTGTCACAGCGATTTCTCATTTGTCTTTGCTATGCAAAGGTATCCATTGCACCGTGTTGTGTGGACACTCCATGTTAGCACAGAGTCATACCAAAGCCAAAACCAAAGAATCCAGTGGTCCAGATAACACAGCATGCTGAAGGGAGAGAGAACACTGTGTCTTGACTAGAGCAACATGACTGATGTCAGTTATTGTACCTTCTCAATGCATATGAAGAATGTCTCATTCTATCTTTAACTTACAGGACATTTCCCACAGGTCAGTAGAAAGCAGCTATGGATCAAGTCACTTTCAAAAGTAGTCACAGAAAGGCAAGAGTTAAATCTAGACTGATCTTTGCTGAGTATTGAGAAACTTGCATAACCATGAACAGAATATGATGTATTGATAGAAGGATTATGACTGCTTCTTATTTTCCATCCTGAAGAAGCAACAGGGTCATTTTGAGGATGATATGGACCACAATAAAATCTGGCTGTGGAGCAAGACAACTTTGTCAGGGTTGTATGGTGCTTTCAACCAACCTTCCATCATTATAAGCCTGGCATCTTCAAGGTTGGACAGATCTGTAAATATCCAGAACAGGTGAGACATGAGGCAGTTGTACAGTTCTAGCACTATGTAGAAGACATTCCTCTATCTAGAGTCTGTGAATACTGGTCAAGGGTACTGGTGCTGCCTGTTCAAAATTCATGGTTGGAATGGTCACTTCTGAATTTTCAAAGAGTTGTGTTCAAATTACATCATCAAGCACACTCTGATGCAGTTTGATCTGATATAATATGACTGTCTCTATTTCTATACCTTTCTATACCTTTTTCTATACCTTTCTATACCTTTTTCTATATCACTTACAGTTCCTGAAGTCAGAGAAGAACTCTTCAGTGAGTGTGGTTTCAACAGCATGACTGTTCATCGTGCTGTCTTTTTAAAAAAATATTTTGGTGTGAGGTAATCCAAAGAAGTAGGTGCACCATATTGAACACTCTTTTTCTGTTCACCCTGGATTCTCAACTGAAATTTAATATTAAAAGTCTCTTTCTGACAAGTTATAGGCATCCTAACACAAAACTCTTCTCTGAGTAACAGAGAGATGTTGGAAGTGCTAGCTTTGTTCCCCCCTCCAAAAGGCATACCTTTTAATCAGGCAATGAAACTCCTGTTTAATGCATGTAAATTGTATTTTCACAATTCTAGCTATTTTCCAGCTAGCCATCACAAGGGTGGATGTACCCTTTAAGAATAATTAGTCAGAGATTAATAGATAGAGTCTGCTGAAAGAAAGCCTTCAGCAAAGGCATGCTGGAGTCAGTCTTGGCATGAACATATCAGCTCAGGAAAACCAACCTGCAAGATCAGAAAGCACATCCTTCTTCTCTCACCTTTTTCTATCTCCACTCAAAAATCATTAACCCATTTCCTATAATGCTAAAAAAGCAAAGAGTAAAGAAAACAGGTCCAGTAGTTCTTTCATATTGATCAAACTCTACCCAACACATTCTTTCATTCCTCCTCTTTCTTATTACTTCACTCTCCCTGTTTGCTTTCTGCTCCTCTCATGGATACAGAGACTCTCTTGTCATCCCATTCTTTCATTTCATTTTGCTTACTTGCAAGGAAGAATAATTTGCAGCTTCTTGTTGAGGACCTGTTTTAACTTATACTCAAGCTCTTCTAGATGTTACAAGTGTCCCTGAGAAAGCCATCAGCACAGTAACAAATTCATTGGGCTTATAAAACCATCTGTATGTAAGCCTGTGTTGTCTACAGCTCTTTTGGCTGAACACATTTGCACTCCATGGGAAGGCTGGGCCTGACTCTGTGCATCTAAGGGCAATATTTGCAGATTCAAAAAATTTGCTACATGAGGAATGAGAGGTGAAGGACAGGCACTGCAAGCCTGACTTGTCTCATGTGCAGAGACTAACCATGCCACCACGTTTCCTGATTCATAGGAGGATGCCTGTGCTGTTTACTAGGGCAGCATTTCAGGCCAAATTCAGCCCTGCTGTGAATGGGCACAACTCCACTGGCTTTGTACAAAGCCTGCCTTCCTGAGAGCAGAACAGGGAAAGCTCTTTGAACAGTGCCAATAATTGCTTCTCTCTTTTTTTTGTTTTATTCATTTTTAAAAGACAGTGGAAGATCAGAGGCAGCAGCTACAATCCACAGTCTACAAATAGCATTAGTAAGAACACAAATGAAAGGCTTTGTGCCACAGTTATACAGCACATCTCACACAAATAGCTAGGCAGTGAGTGGTTGTTGATTAGCTATGAAAGAGTGTAAAGAGCACAGGCGAGAGCTCTTCTACATAAGTCTCCTGTGCTGGGGAAGTAGATGCCATTCCTGATGAGGGGCCACTGGAGGGATGGGATGCAACTATAAAGTGTTTCGAAAGAAACAGCAGTGGTTTTAAGGAAAAAATCTTTCCATTGCTAATTTTGGAAGGGCTTTGGACTGTGTTTTGTTCAGGGCCTGTGTAAGAAAGGCATGCTCTAGTTTAGTGAGAAGAAAGCTAGGGAAACTACTAGTGGGAAGTACATGGAAATTCTCATCACGTGTCATTCATATTCAGCTACTTTAACCCAACATATCAATTGTGTAATGCACGTAAGGCAAATCCAACCACACTGCTAGTGTAGACCACCAATCTATTGAGGGTGGCTGCACTGAATTTTGCAAAAATTATTTAACATTTGACCTTAAAATAGCCAATCATTTTCCTTTTGCACAAAAAGCCAGTAGAACTAAGATGTTTGCCCTTAAACAACATTGCAAATGTGATTGTTTTCAGAAAGAAACAAATATTTCACAAAGTTCTTTCAGGTATAGCTCTGGATCCTAAAAAAATTGGCATTATCATGAAAAATTAAACATGATTTTATACTTTTTTTATGTCAGCCAGTGCATTATTTTGTGTAAACCTTATTATTAAAACCAACCTTATAATGAACTTTATATGGGAGTGTGCTTTTATCAAATATTATAACCTCTAAAGGTGCAATTAAGTCAGTAAATATGTACAACAGCTTTTCATTTTTATTTGTGCATTTTTTTTTTTTTAAATCTTTATACGTCCTGCATGCAGCTATCCTCAATCTGTCCCAGACAAGTGGACCTAGAATCTAGAATCTCTCATGATTTTTGATATTCTAGTTTGCTGGAGTTCAGAACTCTGGGGGGAAATTTGTTACAGCCCTCGTTAGCAGGTGATTTACTGTCCTGTAATTTTCTCAAAGACTTTGCTAAAACATACAAGGTAAAGCATTGTTTATCACAAACAGTGATGCATAATAGCAGGAGCTGACCAAGTTGTAATTATGTCACCAAAAAAATCACACAAATTTATCAGACCATTAGTGAGGGTATGCATTTGTCTGCTGTGTGTATTCATCTGCCACTGAAGTCATATTTATAGGATTGCTTTTTAAAGGGAACGTAAAGAATGTCCGGGAAACCTGCACTCAGATGAAAAACTGCATGACTGCTTTCATTGTTGCCAGCTTCTGAACAGTGGACATCACAGATTTTCATTCAAAAGCAGCCAAGAAGTCTTTACAACTTTGCTCACAGATATGTCAGGGTTTAAAGGAAGATTTGAGGGTGGGATAAGTCATGGCAAAGTCTTCCTTTTGGGAATGAATGACCCAGTGTCTTAGGTAGTATAGCTCTGCAATCACACTTTTTATGTGTGAACCTGATCACTTAGAAAAATTTCTTTGCTCCGGTTGCTCCCAAAGGATTATTTCTTTGTAGACTTGAAAAACTTCGTAGACTTAAAAAAAATAAATGCATGTTTATGTTGCATATAAGGTGTAAGAAGCCTCAACCCCAGGTCTATTCCAAGTTAATGGAGAAAAATAAATAATTAACTGGAATAACACTAAACAGTACCTGATATGCAAGAAAGAAAAAGACCCATCACATGCTGCTTCTGCAGGAAAAAAGATTAGCACCATCTTAAAAAGCTGTAAATTCTTCCAATTTAGTTATGCTAAGCCACGTAGAACACAGAGCCATCAGAACTAAAGTTCTTCTATCCTGGAACATTTTTTATAATAATTATATATAATGCAATACATTGCAGAAATAATGATACATTTTGATGCCAGACCATGCGGAGCCTCTCTCTTCCTTGCTTTTTTCTGCTGCTGCTTTCTGATTTGTTCATCACATGCTCACAATCCTTTTTCTTGCAGGTCTCAACATTCAACAGTAACCAGGCACGCTGAGTCTGCTCTATGCTTCCTGTTTGCCTTGAAACACCTGATGCTAGCTTGACCTTGCCATAGCTCAGCTCTACAGCTGTAGCAAGGTATCCTGTGTTCACCTAACACTGGCATTTTTTATCTCCTTAGCACTGCAGATAGTTGTATTATAAATACACAAATACCAATAAAGTTAGGATTTTTTTTCATCAGGGCAAAAGATTGGTTGGCTTATGCTTCTTTTGTTATATATTATACCATGCTGAGCTATACAGTCCTGTGGGGAAATTAAATTATGCATATAGTATTGGTAGGTGTGCTAACGTCTTCAAAATGCTTTGGAAGTGCTCTCCTTCATTCCCTCTCCCTCTGGATGTTATTATTTTGCTTTTAACAAGGGCCTGTGCAGATTGCCTTTACATCTCAAATTCTCTCCAGCTGGAATGTCAGACACTCACTTCCAGCAGGACTTTCTATTTCTCACTATTTTTAGGCTACAGAAAAATATAACAACAACTTTTTATAACAGTGAGTTTGTAGATAATCAGAAAATATATTACAGAATATTCTTGCTCTCGGGAAAGAAATAAATAGTGACAAAAGTGACCTTGAAGTCCCATGAGAAACTGAGCATACTATAAGTAAGAAAAATATGTGTAAAGGAATCTGACTGGATTAGGATATGCTACACTTAACACCTGGAGTGAACACATGCATCAATCTCTTCGGTGCTGTTTGAAAGTGTTGTAAGTGATAATAGCAATATTTTATTTTCTTCAATAATATAAATGATGTAGGACTTTTGCGAACACTATTAAGAAAAGTTCTATATCGAACCCTTAGTAGCTCAGAGTTGGAAGTAACAAATCTAAATTCCAATGAGACAAGCAAGTGTAGGAAACACATGAAAGCATTAAGAAAAAAGAATATATATTCTTGAAGACTTCCAAATTTAGATGAAACAAAAGTTTCATAGACATGCCATGAGGTCTCATTGTTATACAAGATTTGCTGATTTTGTGGGTGAGACCGATTTAGTCTAACTCGCAGACAAAGCTGATGTTGAATTTTGGCCTTCTGACTCTCCACAGCCAGTGAGGTATTAATTGCATTATTTTCTGTTTCATTAAGCAGTAACTGTTGTGCATTTTTTTCCTCCTCTTTGTGAAGATTTTTTTCCTCCTCCTTGTGAAACTTCAAGAAATAACAGAAGTTCTTATGTCTCATATTTGGAATATGTCCAGAGTGTTCAGAGTAGGGTTTATGACTAAGTCATGTTACTCTAAATTTAACAGGGCAAATTTGTCAAGGTTATCATACTTGTTCAACAATGAATTTTTTTCTGGATGCATCAAATCCATCTCAACTTGAGACAGAACAGGGTAAAACTTCAGAGAGATTTACAGAATCACAGAATCACAGAACGTTCACATCGTGTGTCTGGGAGCACTGTTCAAATGCTTCTTGAACTCTGTCAGGTTTGGTGCTGTTACCATTTCCCTGGGGAGCCTGTTCCAGTGCCTGACCACCCTCTGGTGAAGAACCTTTTTCTGATATCCAGCATAAACCTTCACTGATGTGGCTTTCAGGCCATTCCCTCAGGTCCTGTCACTGGTCACCACAGAGAAGAGATCAGTGCCTGCGCTTCTATTTCCCCTCACAAGGAAGTTGTAGCTGCAGTGAGATCTCCCCTCAGTTTCTCTTCTCCAGGCTGAACAGACCAAGTGACCTCAACCACTCCTCCTATGGCTTTAGATAGAATAAAATTCTCTAATTTTTCATGTTTAGAGAGCTGAAGAAAGGTGTTCCCCAGGCTTTCAAAAAACTTATTAATGATTTTAATGTAAGTGATAGTTTTATAAATTGCAGCAAAATTTTCTGAAAATTAAATCCCCATTTAAAGTGAACCAATATGAAGCAGCTCAAAACTGCTACTTTTGAAAACATAGTTCAATGACCTCACACTTATGAGAATTCAAAGGAACTTCCAGGCTCTGACATCTAGAAAATCCCAGACATCACGCTCTCCAACTGTAAGCCGCAGTTACATTAACAATTTGGCTGTAGTTGCACAGTGAATGCCCACAAGAATTCCATAAATACACCGTCCATCTTCAGTTGGACACAGTGATTCACTCAGTTCTTGGCCAGATTGTTGGAAGCAGAGGCCCCTGTCATCAGTTCTGGACAGTTTATATGGAATTACAGCTCCTCCTTGGACCATTTCTCCCATTTGAAAAATTGCCATACTGAGTTCTCCAGCCTGCCAAGTTGGCAGACTCCATCCTCGAAGCTGGAGAAGAGCCAGAAATCTCTGCACAATTGTGAACCTCCAGTCTCAGTCAGTCATAGCTTCTATCAGCACTCTTGTTTATGTTCATATAGGAACTTCCTGATCCTAATTTGGGCTCAGCCAAAATCCATCTTCATTTTAGGAAAATGCTGAGCAGGATCCTATTAAAATATTTGGATAGACTTATAGAGTAGACCTAGTCTCTTGACAGATTTCATGGAGAGTAAAAGAGACTTACTAATAAAATGTGCTGCGGATTTCTTTTCTGGTATCTTTTCAGCATGAAGGGACATAGTCTAAATAGCAATAAAGGACTGAGAAATTGCCTGCCACTATGACTCTCATCTGTTCATTTATAATAAAGTCAATCAGTAATTTTGTTAATTTCAGCAGCTAAAAACTTTTCTGGAACTTCTGCATGCCAGCTTTTTCTAATTGTTTAGATACTACAGGGGCATGAAGAGCTATTGGAATGCTAAGTGATATACAGGCACATGCAAAACTCATAATAACATTTTTCCTTATCCTGAAATGCATAGGTAATTGAAAAGGTAAGGCTTGTAGAAGATTAAGAAAATGGGTGGAATGGTGGAGATTACTAATAAAAATAGTGGGTCTAGTTGAGAAACTGTGAAGATGGAATGGCAGATTTTCCTCCTTCTGATTTAAAAAATGCAGGGAAAGGAATTTTCTGTGGGCATTATTTTCTCCTTTAATTCTGCACATCTGCTTTCTCAGAGGAGGTGAGGTGTGGGCCAGTGGATACTCTGGGAGCAAACTGGCATATACTTATTCAAAATAATTGAGTCTTCACTCAATTCAGTAGCCAAAGTTCTATACATTTCAGTGAAATCAGGGCTGCATTACAGAGTTAGGAACAGCAGCAATTGCAAACCAGTCAGCAGCTAGAATGCTGCAGCCTGCAAGTTATTTAACAAAGCCAGACAAATAAAAAGATGAAGATTACTAGTGTTAGGTTGTGTGATTAGAGGCTCATTTCAACAAAGACAGAGGGTCCTATGAGATACAGGGGCCCCAGGAGCCCCAAGCACCCTGGCCAAAAGAAGAAATGTAATTCCCTGCCCTGATCCATCACAGGGCTGATCAGAAACACAGGCAGGGTGAAACCCACCATGGTGAGCTAATGGACACTGTCTCCCCAGGTGTCAACTTTGCACAGCTGCTCCCTCACTCCCCCACCAATAGGATCAAGGAGAGGATCAGAAGGATAAAAGCTGGAAAACTCATGGGCTGAGATAAAGACAGTTTAATAGGGAAAGCAAAAGCTATGTGCAGAAGCAAAGCAAAACAAGAAATTTTCCACTTCTCACGGCAGGCAGGTCTTCAGCCATCTTCAAGATAGCGGGGCCCCATTACATGCAAAGGTTCCTTGGGAATGCAAATGCCATCACTCCAAAGGTCCTCCCCTTCCTTCTTCTTTCCCCCACTTTATATACTTAGCATGATGTCATATGGAACATCCCTTTGGTCAGTTTGGATCAGCTGTCCTGGATGTGGCTCCTCCCAAACTCCCATGTACCCCCAACCTCCTTCCCAGCATGGTAGTACAAAAAGCAGAAAAGGCCTTGGACCTGTGTAAGCGTTGCTTGGCAATAACAAAAAACATCTCTATATTATCAGCCCTGTTTTCAGCACAAACCCCAAACACAGCCCCATACCAGCCACTGTGAAGAAAATTAATTCTACCTTGGCCAAAACCTCAAAAACACACCACCTCACGGAATGGAAGAGGACTGTCACTGAGCATAGGGCTCCTTGTGGGGTGCTAGGGGAGAGCATTTGGGGATTGTACCTGACCTATGATAGGAAGTTTAGGTCAGGAACCAAAGGTAGGGAAAGGAAAGAATAAAGGAATGGGAAACGTGGGGCAATAGAGGAAAAAAGGGGTTAAAAGAGGCTGGCCTCCTGTAAACTGGGGCTGGTTCAGTAAGTATGTCTGGTAACACCCTGTGCCTGATCAGCACAGTTTCTCCTGTTTTCTCATTGAAGTTCACTTCAGATTATTTTCCCAGGTGAAGTGACTCTGCTCTGTGTACATGTGAGGGTGTATGAGCATCAGTAATGGGTATAAAACCACAAGTCAGAGGGAGTTGTGTGCCAGCAGCTGGACAAAACAAGGAGGGGTGTATTGGGGGCTGTGTGTATGTGTGAGCAGAGTGGATGTGTCAGTGAGAAATCACTAGCAAACATCAAGCTGGCCTAGATGCTGAGTAGTGTAAGAGGATTATAAGACAAGTACTGGAGTGTCCACGAGTCTGTGACAGAGACTGGGGAAATCAGAGTGTCTGCATGATTCAGAAGGTCCAGAGCTGAAGGTCCAGTCTGGCATTGGCTACAGGTAAGACTACGGTCTGGATTAGGTACCAGAGACACTGTTTTGCATGCCTGCTTATGAGGAAATGAAAGGAGACCAAAATATCAATAGGCCAGCTACTGGCAATCTGGATGTCTGTAAGTCTGCTACCATGGGAGAGTGCATGTCTGTGTGCTACATAATTCTGAGATCCAGCAGCTGCTGTTGGGTCTGTCCCTGTGGGTTCACATGCTTGAGTAGCATCAAGTAGGAAAACCAAGGGTCCAAGGCCAGCTAGTGGATAAAGTGTGAGTCTAAGGCCAGCTATTGAAGTGATCCACGCTGTATAAATGTGTATACTTTCCACTAAGAGCCTATTGTTCTGATCAGCCAGAGAGAGGACCAGGATAAGACAATCAGTGCTCTTTGCTTATGTGTGAGCACTGTGCCCGGTCTGTGCTGCTCTCTGCGCCTGGCTATGTGTACATGTGCACTGAATTATGGTGTGGGGCTGCCAATTGGGAATACCTGCTCAGCCTCTCTGCTTGAACGGACCAGGATGCATGGAGCTGTGGCAGCCTGGCCTGGTCTGCACTTTCAGCAAGTCCTTACTAATGTTTTTATGTTAAGCAAACATTACTGTTTACCTTCGGACATGTGATAAGAGAAAAAAATAAATAGCAACAAAATTATTTAAGAGAAACATTTTTAAAAGCCCTTTAAAAATTACTTCATATTCCTACAAAACTTGTAATATGCTACAACTCTTAAACATAGTCAAGACTATGCTATCTACCTCCTAAAGAAGTAGAAAAAGTATTCTGCTTGCTGCTGAAAGTGGCCTTCAGAGCAGAACCCAGCTATAGCTTATTTATCCACTGATTTATTCATGCATGTCGGGTCCTTACATCATTTATCCACATGACTTTTGGCATTCCAATGCACTCATGGTGCTGCCAAACACAGAGGATGTTTTTCCAGGGCTAATGTCTGAAGTTATAGCACAGGGTGTGCTGGCTAAAGACTGCCAAACTGGCACACTCCTAACTGATTAAAACTGTTACAAATACAAATGAATATTGCTGTTATCTTGGCTGGTCCCTCTTCACCCTCAAAAAGAAGGTAGAAAACAACGTAAAATTCTCATTTTTTTCCAAAGCCTTCTGCTGAGGTAAAAAACAGGAGTTGGTTCTTATTAACTGTTTTCTGTGTCATTAAGTCACTGTTTAAATTCTGCCCATAACAAATTCTTCATGCCGTAACAAACTGTTCAGAGAAATACGTTTTTAACAGAGCTATTACAAAACTCTCCTGACAACTCCCGCTGGAGTGAAAGAGCATCAGTCTACAAAAAGGCTGGAATTTTCTTCACAGATTAAACACCTAAATCTGGTGTCTACCTGTGGGTGGCATGAGCTAGAGTATCTGCTTTGTTATAGGCAATAGAGAGCTTTTCTGAAGTTGAGTTACACCTCAGCCGCCTTTACATACACCTTACATCCATCTAGCTATCTACACTGTGTGCCACTGCCTGTACTACTAAGTGGAACTATATACATGCATCAGTCTATTTTTAGTCCTGTTTATTTTTTACCTGATAGCACACATGCCCTAAAAATAAAAGAAACCTTATTTGTTTGGTACCAGCTTCTTCCTCATACATTTTTCATTCAGACCATTCAAATGCTCACTTATTTTTCTGTTTCTATGTCTCTTAACCAAAGATACAAGCTGCTGTTATTTTTCTCTGCATCTAATTGCTTTGGATCTATTTTTTTCTTTCGCTATTTTTTTCCCTGCCCTGGCTTTACATTGATGCCATTCAAGTTCTTAAAGAAAAGTAAAATCAGAAATTAAGCACTATGACAGTCAGGCCTGAGACTGTTGTGCTCACTGGCACATCTTCTTAGCTGGCTGCAGGGATAGCAGAACTGATTTCACATTAGAATTATGGGATTTATAGGAGCATGTTTTTGATTTGCATGCTATAATCTTCTACAATTTTCTTAACCAGGCAGAGAACATATTTTTCATCAAATTTTCCTAATGATTTCCTATTTTGTAGAAACAAAAAATGAAAATCTTTCCATATCTTTCAGTCTTATTCTTCTGCTCTGTCCTCACATTCAGACAGAAGTTTTGAAATTTGTCCACTTCCCAATTTCTGCTGCTCATGCCAAGGCTCATAATTCCATACCATGCACCTTCTGTTACATCCAGCATATAATTCTGTGACTATGATCTCCAAATTCAGGTAATTCTGTAGGTTTATTTTTCATGCTTCCTGTAATTTTGTACAGATACCATCTTCACCTGTCAGATACGGTGCCAATAAAAATCTATCTGTTCTGTTTGGTAGAGTTAAAGCCAAATAAATAACTGATTTACCAGGTAAACATAACATTATCCATTCATCCTTACAGAAAACCATTTAATGGTTAATTTTCAAAGCAGAATTATTTCTATGTTTGCTTGTCATTTATTATGTTCTTCCAGGCTGAGATGGCCTTGTTTGGGCCAGAAGTCACACAAGTCAAGAACAGAACAATCATCCTCGATTCCTTTTCCTGTGCTTTAAAAGTATTCTGATATTTGTGATACCTGGCTTTCAAGTTAATTCCCTGCTCTATCCATACATTTTACTGGATGCTTTTATCATTTCTCAGCTTGCTTGCTGACTTGTTGTTGTTGTTGTTGTTGTTTTAAAACCTCTTTACATCAGCTGACTTTGACTACTTGTCAGGGTCATGATCTACCTATGTCATATTTTATTTTGTAACTCAGAGAGACTCTTTTTTTTTTTCCTCTGCTGGGGCAGATATTGGTTATGGAATAATTCAGTTCATGACAATATTACCTTCATCATTTCTTTGACATTTCCATCTGCATTTGGGAGGCATCCAAGTGTTCATGCCAGTTGTGTTCATTGCACAAGAATTTTGGCATCAGAAACACTGATGACACTTTTTTTTAAGGAAAAAAAAGCTAAAAAACAAAACCTAGCCAGTTTGTCAGTAGGCTTCTTTCTTCTTATTTTCAGTTCTGGCTGTCAACCCATAATATCATCAAAGTAGCTAGGTCTGTTGAGGATCGAATATAGAGAGAAAGAAGTCAAGAAATGTCAGAGGAATAAAAAAATCTTAGTGCAAAGCTGCCCAGTCCAAAAGACTGGGCTGGAAGTTTAGAGAAGAGGGACCTAGTTATATTCCCAAGAAGAAGAAAGGGGATATGGGTCACAGTCTGGGAGATGGGGCACTTCCCTTCCCTTGTCCTTGTAAACTGAAGTCCGCGGGGACAGCACAAGAGCAGAGTTATATTCTAAGTAACTGAATTTTTTAAATATTTGCAAATGCCCTTTGCTGAGGTTTCTGACTCTAGGCACTTCTGTTTGGCTGCCAACAGAGATAGCTGACTACAAGGATTGTACAATATTTAAAGCTGTATTGCCAAATTCCCTTTTACCACTTTTCTCTTTTCCTTCTGAAATGAAGTGTACGAAAATTACAGCTGTGTTGCCAAACTATGCTGCAGTGCTTCAACATAAGTAAATTTGGGAAATAATATATATTTTCCATTCAAATAACATCCTACAGCTTTTATAAGAGTATCTGGAACAATATCTCCATTTCATTCTGTGGATGCATTGACAGTCTTTCCTGCTCAGTAGTAGCTCAGCACCTTCATATTTAAGATGGATATTTGCTTCTTGGTGCTTTGGTACTTGGTGTCCCTGCCACTCATTTGCTTTGTCCTGTGTTAGGTCACTGCCACAGGAATGAGCTGTTTTGGAACAAAAAAATGTATCATGCAGAAACTCTGTGATGGTAAATTTTATTTGCACGTTCTTATCATGCAGTAAATGTCAGTTAATCAAAGTAAAGGTAGATTTTCATGAAAAATCACCAGATTCATTCATTATAATGGAGGTAATAAAAATTTTAGGCTTCTGAAATTCCTAAGAGGCTGTTCATCTAAAAAAAATGTAGAATATATCAAGCTGTATGTGAGTTAGGCTGTTCTACTGGTCTGCCACTAATGGAAACTGATCCAACAGAGTTAATCTGATTTGGCAATTGATTTATGTATTTGGTCAGTTTTATGTTGTCCTGCAAGTGTTTATTTCTTTCTTTTCAACAGAACAACATTGTGGAAATTACTGCTTAGATGGCCTTTCACATTGTAGAAGACCGGGTTCAGGTGGTGTTGTTTGTTCTCGCATGGGGGCTGCTTACCAGCTAAAGCAGTTCCCAGACCAACTAAAATAGTTCATGGATTCCTCAGTCTAGCTGGCTGAGCGTGGTGAAGGCTTGGAATCAAGAAGTGGGCTCTGGCTTGGGTTTGGGAAGGTGTTTATTCAATGCAGCTCCATGTGCCGGAAGCACACTTGCCAGAACAGCAGGCTTTGGGCCCCTGTGCACTCTTTACCAGGTCGCAGCCTGGGAGGAGCACACTCTGGGCCAATGGGGGAAGGAAGGGGGTGGGGTTCAGGACAGGGTGATACCAGGTGATATTTTGGGAACAGGGGTGGAGGTGTTTTGGAAGGAATCTACCAAATGCAGACAAATAAGCAATATACAGATACAAATTTGAAAACCTCAATCATGCACCCCAACAAGGTGGCTTAGTGCTCTTCCGATTAGTCTGAATCTTTCTTTGTAAAGAAATGTAAGGCTCTCTTTCTTAAAATTAGCAATCTTTTCTGCCTAGGACATGTATTTCTTTGTTCTCAGTACCTCAGTATTATCCAGAATTTATCAAAAATCTCCACATTACATTTTCTTAGAACAGCTGAATTTTTCCAAGTTTTAATTCTGAAGTAATTTTTCCTATTTGTTCTGAGGTTCTAAATCAGACTCTATTTTAAGGCTCATCCCTTTCACTTGTAAAAACATGCAAATAACACTTCTCAATTGTTTTCTGAATTGAACAGTTTTAAAGATGTTACAGCATACTCCTTGGGCCTTTCTGTAAACTCATGAATCTGAAATTCTCTTGAACCATCTTTCTAATGTGGATGTTGTTTAACAAAAAAAACCGAACGGGAAGAAGGGACATCTGCATGTGTTGAATTTCTTGAAGAATAAACAATCATTTGCCTTGTAGGACAGCAAAAGTGGAGCTTTTAGATGCCTTTTGCATTTTTCTGTCTACCTGAACCCATTTGCTTGCTGCAGACTGTTGCATCATGTTCTTATTGCAGCTTTTCAATGGCTCTGGGATCTCTTTTGAAAAAACATTTGCATTGTATGTTTTGAGGTTGAAATTGACCTCAAACAATGTTTATTTCTGGATCCTCTCATTTTGCATACAACATGCTCACCAGTCCTGTTCTTAATCACTTACTCTCCCTTCAAAATGACAAAGGATTGCTAATTTTCTTAGGTTTTTCATTTACTTTTCTGTGTTCCATTTTCACTTCAGAACCATCAGCAGAAGACAGGATAGAATGACCAGTGCTTTGAGAATACGCAATTTCATATAAATATCAACTATCACATCAAAAGTATTATCTGCTGGAGTAAAAAGGCCTGTTTTGACAGGCAACAAGTTACAGGTTTCAATTTCCATTACACTAAACACTTTTTGAAGCTTTTCCCATCAACATTAGTTATTAGATATTGTGCCAGCCTTTTGGCACAGGCAATCCACTACTCAGCTGAGCTATCAAACAAATCTTCATTTTTCAAAAGACAGAGAATTTTATTTTTTTTCCCTCCAAACTATATGGTATTTTAAAGTTCCAGGGCTGCATCCTGCCATTTTCATTCCACTGTACTTTTGGGACCTGTACTGATCCAGGAGAACATGAGTAACACTATTCATTATAGAATACAAGTATCCACATTTATTAAATATATTCAAATACACTGATTATATTTAGTTGGGACTTCATTAGACAGCAGATTTTTTAATGTATGGCAATCAATTTAAAAAGTCTGAAGTTAAGTTATTGATGTCCCAATTACTTCTTGTAGTATTGTTAGTTGCTGATGTCAGGCTAAAGAGAAGACCTTATCCTTTGATATTTGGATTAATTTAAATAAAACCTCCTGGTGCAAAAATGTCACTTAACATGACCAAACATTATCCAAATAAACTCCATCTGACCAGATCTCTAAGGCCTTGGAAACAATAGACATCAACTATACTGATATGTTTGGGCTTTCAGTTTTGTTTGCATGTGTGTGCATTTTTGTTTGTGCTTGTATTTCATTCCGCTGCAGCTTTGGTTCAGTGGTGCTTCTAGTGCAAGCTGATTCCCAAGGACCCCACTGCAGCTGGAGGGAAAATTATCTTTGGGAGGTATTACTAATGGATTAGGTAAAAGGGAAAGGCAAGCATATGTCCATACTAACAAGTCATCATCAAAGAAAAGCAGCATTGTTCTTCTGTTTAACACAGGAGAACAGCAATTCAATCTAGTGTTTGTGCAAGGCATACAATAGGGGATATATATATCTGGGAATATAGGCAGGAGCTGCAATAGAGAAGAGTGCAATGGAAGCAGAGGACATCTGTGGAATAGGAGGTGGTATCAAAGACAGCTTACTGAACGTTTCTGGTGTCATTTCACCATTTTTTGTTCCTGGGTAACTCACATTTTATTCAGGTATTTGGTTGAGAGTGTTATGTGTAAGACAGTATGCTTTCAAGCTGCCTGTGAATTAATGCAACACAGTAGAGAGGAACATATCTAAAGGAAACCAAATAAAGCAGAATGCATCTTGTAATCTATACGCTAAAGGCGAAGGGAGCTACAAAGGCAACATTGTGTCACTGCTACCTGTTTCAGTAAAAGGTGAGGAGTTAGAAACTAATAAATATGCTGATATGCTGATGGCAAATGAAGTGAGTATACAGGGAAAAATGCTCTTCTAATGCCCGAAGTGTGCTAGGATTTCTAGAACCCATTAGAAAGAGGTATCATCCCTATATCTGAGAACAATAGCATTTACCAGTTTTTACCATTGTCACGAACACACATTTGATGGCATTTAGAGGCTGCAGAACACAGAATAGTGTTTGTCTAATGTAAAAGGTGTTTCTAATTTCCATTTGATGCAATCATATACACTCAGAGAAACCCAGAGAAGCCATAGATACTTGAGAAGCATAGATTGCCAAAAAAACCACCAAAAAAAAAAACCCCAAAAAAACAAACAAACAAAAAACCCACGGAGATTTGTGCATATAAGAAAAGCTCAGAGATTTTTAGCCAACTTTCTTCCCAGGAAAAATTTAACAGACTGACTCAGTGTCAGGGTACAATGTATTACAAAGCCTATAGAGCTGTTTCATGTCTCCTGGCATGAGTTCCAGAAAAAAAGTCCATGTCAATTTGAGAAAAAAGTGGCCTGCTGATATGTTGAAAATACAAAGGTTTGGTCTTGTTGTTCTTGTGCATATCAATTGTAGCACATTAAAAGCAGTTCAGCCCTATTTGAAGTTGTTGAACTTCTTCATCATGCACTGCAGACAGATGCATTTACACACATCTGAGATTTCTAGCTGTCTGCAGCTTGTATAGATATATCTCACCTACAGTCCAGTGATAAATGTGCTTACCTGAAACTGAAGGACAAGGCACACACAGGGATTTTAACCACAATGTTCAAGTCAAAAAAACTATTATTTTCACAGTCCTGAGCTCATGAGGTAGTCTGAAAGATCAAGAGAAATGTTGTTAAATATTATTTTAATACTAAAGCAATTCATATTCCCCAGAAAGTCAACTTAAGCATATACAAGAGCCTGACTAGAAGTGGTGAAATATGGAGTAGGAAATGGAACCAGGAACTCTCCCTCATCTACTGGTCACTGCAATAACAAGTTCTATATAGGGTGGGTCCTGAGTGAGGGAACAGAAACATTTACTATTTCAACTGGTTTTATACACAGAGGTCATTGTGTTAGGAGTTGTACAAAAAACAAAACAGGTGGTCTCTGTCTATTCAACTCCATTTTATATGTGTGTGCGTGGAGATATAAGTTCACTTATACATATGTGTGTCTGTAGTCATATAGGAACGATAACATAGTACAGCTGAAGCCCACAAGCAAGAGGGGACTACAGGGCAATGATACACATATGGAAAAAGAGATAAGCATTTTAAGATGTGTCACACCAACTCTCTGGCTGTTGATGGTTTTTTTGATGGTCACATAAAGATCGTAATTAGGGTGATCTCATATAGAGTGTAGTGTAGTAATCCACATCTGAAAGAAGATTGTATGTTTCTTGCCCAGCAAGAAAATAACCTCGTGGCTGGTACAAAAAGATGAGGTGACTTGTCCATATGGATCATACAAAAATATGGCTGATATTAATATAAGGGCTTGTCTACTGCATTTCTTCAAATGTTTTGCAATTCAATCCTGTTTAAAAAATGCATGCCACTCACCTATCTATTGCTTTGTATCTGCTGTCAAGCATCACTCTGCTTATAGAGATTTGAAAATGGATGCATAAGAGAAGCTGTGTCATAATTTGACTCTGCAACATAATAGGGCAAAAGTGGTATTGTGCTATCAAGGATGGGGAATTTTTCTGTGTGCTGTGTTGCACACTGCATTAATTCAATTAATTGAATTTTCAGAGTTCTCTTGTGCTAACAGAGAAATATGAAAACATACTGCCTAATGAAGAGAAAGACTGCATGCATTTTAGCAATTCAGGGTATTACAATTCATATCAAATTTATTTCAAAATTTAAAGTTGAAACACTTTAAGTGATTGAAAATATTTAAGGTATTTTCAAAATAAAACCAGCTTCAGTAATATGAGCAAAGTTAATAGGAATTCCTAGGTTTCAATGTTTTTGTTGTATCACAGCAAACAATTCAAGGTAAACGAATGACCTAGATAGCTAAATCAGTGCTAGTCATCATTAAAAAGGAAAGAACAAAGGACTGCAAGCTAAAAGAGAAAGTGAGGGTGAAACAAAGGAAAGAAAGAGAAAATTACTTTTGAAAAGAAAAAAATAAATGCCAATAAAATGTGGTATTGTGTGGATTAGATGCATTCTATTTTTTCACAGTGTTTTATCTTTTTTATCTGGTTTATCAGTGCATGAGTCACTTTCCTCAAACCTTTGTTTTCAAATGTCCTTAACTTTATCTTGCTTTTGTCTTGAAATTGGACTGCTACTATTTCACATGACAAAGTTTCTGTTTATGTGATAGTCTATTACTTGGCTGTGGGCAATTTTTGTCCTTCTAATTTAAAAATATGATTTTCCCTCTACCCTTGCCATCCTGAGGCATTTGGTCTAGCTCGGTGGTTAAAGTTGTCATTCACCCCTGAATCAAAAGATCAGTGAGAAGACAAAGTACTTCCTGAACTGACTTTATGGGCCAAACAGAAAAGATGACAGTAAGGAAAGCATCAGTCAAAGATAACATTTGTGTCTATGGCTGTCATATGAAAATATCTTTATATAACTAGAAAAAAAAATAGGTCCTCTGCTAGAGTTGGCTGAATAATTCATTGTGAATAAATTATCCAGCAGATGTACTCCCCACACACTGCTTTTTGTTTGTTTGTGAATGGTTTGTGAACAGACCTTTTCTTCTGCTAATGTATTCCTTATTTGGAAATGTTCACCAGAGTCTTTGTGCAAATCAAAGATGCTTCCCAAAAGGTATTTTGTAGCAATGTTATCCCTCTGGGTCAGTCACGTGGTTCATTTGGGTCAGTGCTGTATCAGTGGTGTCCATAAGAATGTTAGAGCATAAGGGAATAACATGAACTTCTCATTGAGATTCTTCTCTTAGTAAACCAGTGATTTTCAAACTTTCATGAGGGAGATTGCATCAAGGTTTCTTAGCATAAGTGTTTGTATATTCATTTGCCATAAATGTGCCAAGTTACTTTTTGGCTCACTGTGGCTAGGATTTTTCCTGTTTGATTCCACCACCAGTAATCAGACATGCTTTTCCTGTTAAATTTGCTGCTTGGTCCATTTTTCTATTGTGGACAGTCATATATGTTCATAGCTTTCATAATGGTCACAGTCATGTAATCATAGAAAACCAGTTACTTACTTTTGAGGCCACTCATCGTCATCTTTTTTTCTCTTTCTGAAATTTTTCATATACCTCAGCCATCACCCTTTCAGTTTTTCTTTAATTTAAATAGTTTGAATCCTTCGTTTATTTTTTCCTTTTTGTAGATTTCTTATCTTTCTTTCTTCATTCCCTGTTCTCTCTCTGATGTGGTTCAGCAAGAATGTTGACCAAAGCTGGACAGAGTACTCCAGCTGAAGCTCTACAAAGTGGTGAAAAGCTGAAAGATTTGCTCATACTTTTTGCAAGCTATATTCCACTTACACATCTCAGTATGATGTTTGCCATCTTCAGAACAGCGTGATATTTTTGGTCATGTTAAGACTGCAGTCTAGTTAATACCTTGTATCTCTTTCCAAAAACTGCTATCTAGCCAGCTGTTTCCCATCCTATGTATAGTTGATTATTCTTACCTTTTTTTAATAAAGCATGCTTGTCACTGTTGGATTCAGACCGGTTTTCCCAGACCTTTTCTCTAATTTACAATGACCATTCTTTTTACTCCACTCTGGTGAGACCCCACCTGGAGTACTGCATCCAGCTCTGGAACTCCCAGCATAAGAAGGATGTGGATCTGTCAGAGTGGGTCCAGAGGTGGGTCACAAAGATGAACAAAGATCTGAGCACCTCTCCTAGGAAGACAGACTGAGGAAGCTGGGGCTGTTCAGCCTGGAAGAGAGAGACCATATAGCACCTCCCAGTACCTAAAGAGGTCCTACAGGAAAGCTGGAGAGGAACTTTTTACGAAGGCATGTAGTGAGAGGACAAAAAAGAATACCTTTAAACTGAAAAGGGTAAGGGTAGATTAAACATTAGGAATAAATTCTTCCCAGAGCAGCTGTGGAAGCTGCATCCCTGTAAGTGTTCAAGGTTGGGTTGGGTGGGGCTTTGAACAACCCAGTGTAGGGGAAGTGTCCCTGCCCATGGCAGGAGTGCTGGAACTAAGTTGTCTTTAAGCTCCCTTCCAACACAAACTCTTCTGTGATTCCATGAGTCTAGATTCTATGTCTGACTCCTATCTATTTCAAACATTCTCACCTTCATTTCTCATGCAGATTTAAGAATCTGTTGTGGCTTGTTTATTTCATTGTTTTCGTTGGGGAGTTTTATTATTTTATTGGTTCTCTGTTCTGTCACACATTATATATTATATATATGTATTGCATATACATACTGTCATTAGTAATGGATATTGAAAGGGTTCATAATCTGGACAGACCCTTTATAGAAATCTTTAAATTCTCTGCTTGTACCTCCTTTCCAAGCAAAAACATCATAGCATATTTATTCTCCTCTTAAATCCAATCTCAAGTAAAAGCATTGAAAGAAAAAATGGATTTAGCATCTTTTTAAATGGAAGAAATGATCTTTGTTCAATTTGTATGATGCATTTTCAGCTCCACAGGATCGCTTTTCTGAGAGGTACCTTATAAAGAACACTGTAGATATACTTGTTTAATCCAGCTTCCTGTTTTATATTTAATCCTTTTTCCCTAAAAAGTCCTAATGTATATTAATATTTGTGTATTGTATGCAATTATGATGTTCTTAGAGAACTATCACATGACTCTTGGTCAATAATAATGTATTTGGATCATTAACATTTAGCAGCTAAGTCACTGGAAGTTGTTTGCTGTACTATCTGCTGTTGTCCTTGAATCTTCTTGATTTGTCCAGATCTAAGCTACAGCAAGAGACAGCTGCACTGCTCAGATAGATTTCTCTGAGCTTAAACTGTAAAAAATTGTGGTTCTAGTGCTGAAATTCTCATGTAAAACCACTCTCCAAGTATTCCTATCTCTTTCTCATATGCTCAGTCACAATGAAATTACTCCTTTAAAAAAATGACAATTATAAAAATTAGTATTGTGTAGCAACAAAGATAAAGGTCAAGTCAGTTTCCTGATATAAGAAAAGATCCTACCAATATTTCTAAAAGCAGGAAACCACCTTCAAGTTCAGTCAATCACTTCAAGCAGGCTAAAATGTACATTTAGAATTAGATTTATTTATGTATTTATTTTACCTTTTGATAAATGTTTGGTTCTCCTCCTGAAGATTTTAAGCTGAGCAGTGACTGTCATATATGGGAAACACGAATACATACTGTATGCATAATGTCCTATGTGCAATCAGTGTACTTTTGAAATCTAATGCTAACTAGTAATGGAGTAAAATTGAAAAGGATTACAACAATGGTGAAGGGAAAACTCCACTGCTGTCCAAAAGTTGCCCATAAGCTACTGCATTCTGGACAAACTGGGACATATAACTGAACTCCTAAAATTATTGCAATGTTTATGAGTATTTTGTTAAGTTTGGCCTTATTTTTGAAGAATATTTATGGTAGACAATTACCGCCTATTAAAAAAAGAAGTGTAAAGATTTGTTGAATTATGTGAAAAATATAACCCCTCTAACTTTTCCAAACCAATTGAATACTTCCACATTTTTACATCTTCTCTCATTTTCTTTAATAACTTCTGTAGTAAATTCTCTGTATTTTCAGAGTAACTGAAAATATATTTGATTTGTTTATTCAAGGAAAGAGTGAGCTTAAACTGCTGGTACAAATTTACAATGCCTTGCTAAAAGAAGTTCTTATACTTATTTTCTCTTTCTATTGCTGCCTTCTGCCTTCCCTTGTCAATCTTGTATGAAGTGGGTCTGAGGAAATCAGTGACTTTGGTTACATTCAGGATAAGTTAATACCAAAATGTTAATTCTCCAGTTTGCTTTCCATTTTTCAAAATCCCTTCCTCTAAGTATTTTCTTCCCTGGGAAATACCTTTAAATATGATATCCCAAAGGAATAAACAATATCCCAAAGGAATAAATAATGTGATTCTTTCAGTGCCTATTTTGGTAATTTCATCATGTTATTTCTTCAACAGCAAAACAGCTGTACTACCAGCCATAATACCATATTACCTGGCTGCTCTAAAATATATCATCTCCTATACTTGAATATCTTTTTGGCCATGACCAACACAATGATTGGCAGAATAAGATGAAAGGATCATTTATCTTGATATACTGCCTCTGCTGTCATCAGGCCTTTCACACTGGTGTCTTCTTCTATATTTGTCAGCATAGATGTTGTATTTAACTATTTCATCTAACTAATTCACTAATTCACTTCTAGTGAATCTAGCTTTGATGAATATGTAAGAGAAAATTAGTATATTCCACATCAAATGGCAGTTTTTCAAATGGCCTCTAAGTGTGATGCTCATCGGATTAAGCACAGTTGTTTTACAATGGAACTATCTGCAGCCTAATTAATGATCTTAGCCTGTCTTTACACTTAGTGGACAGTAATTCTTGGCACCTGGTATAATCAGCCTAAAATTGTGAATATGAATATGTCTACCCATATGTCTTTTTGTGATCAGTAAGAACAGACTGGTTTTTTAAGGAGAAAGATAGGATGAACATCATAGCATGGCATTGGCTGATAAGTACTGAAAAGCAGCATGCTTTGTGGGTACCTAAAGGTGAAACCTTTGTATGATATTCAGACATGGTGTTAAAATCAAGCTCATGTCTGAATAGATTGCATCAACATACCTATATTGATTTACCAAAAAAGAAAAAAACCCCACTAAACAAAAATCAAACAAGAAAAAAAAAAAAGTCTATTAAGATATTGCATCAGGGTTTAGCAATTTTTATTACTTTTTGGTAGCCTAGTTGAACTTTATGAAACAAATATAATGATTACACTCTGCTTTATCTCTGCACACCTTATTTGTAATGATTTCTGAATCAAGTGACTATATTTCATTAAATTCAATGAGTTTGTTCATGTCTATTAATCGACGTGTCCCAAAACAATAAGTGATTTTAATTTAAATATTACTATAAAATCAGAATTGTAATTGTTTTTAAAAGAAATTCTCAGTGTAGAAGACTACATAGAGGATTATTTATCATTAGAGAAGTCTTCAGTATTAAATTCACAGTTTTAAATTTTTCAATGCCGGTCTTTATTTTCTTGTGCAAGCTGTTTAGCACCAGCTTTCTACCTCATTGGCAATGACATTGGTTTAAATGCCCTCTGTTTCAGAACTGCTTTGCAATAATATTTTAAGGCATTAATTTCAAGACCTATTGATTATCACTGTACCAAGTAACACAGGTGAGCAGTTGGGAAGAATTTCTTCTTGCAAGTGTAACATCCAAGAGGTCATAGTTTGCCTTTTAAGAACAGAAACAGCAATTTAGTTGCTTTTTTCAAAACAAAAAGAAATAAACAAACAAATTAAAAGATGGGAGCTGTAGAGATCTTTGTATTCCAGTGACAGGTGACTGTGAGTAGTCTGTGTTCGTGTTGCTCACAATGTGATCTTCCATTTGGGTTGAATCTGGACCTGCCCCTGCCTCGCTGAGCACTGTGGGGCTAATTGCCAAATTAGCTGCTACTGAGAAGCCCACAAAAGCAAGCTAACTCTGAGACTATTCCCCCATGTTGTACACTACTTACAACAGAAGAATTCAAAATAATTTTTAATGTGGGTTTATACTGAAACAGCTCTACTAATTGGAAGTGGACGTGAATGGAGTAAAAGGAGAATTTAAATGCTTATGGTTTTGAAAACATGACTGAATATACTATCACTATTATCGTAGAAGCTACAGAACCATTGGATGCTACATCAGTAATAACTTACCTGTTGAAGTTTGAGTGTGAGGAACTAATAGATTTGATTTAGACTAAGAACTTCAGAATTATTTACCATTACCTAATCTGTCACTGGTAGCAAACACTATGTTTTATATATTGAAAAGCTACTTTGAAAATACTTCTCAGTATATTGTACATAAGAATCAAAATAATTTATAAAAATTTCAAAAGTTGTTTTAGAATATAGGCATGCAGTATCTAAGAAATCTTGTTCAGGCAAATTAAAGAATTTGCCTTTGGAGACCAAATTAAGGATACTCCAGTTTAAGTTTGTTGTTCATCACTTCCTTGCTTTTCAACATCAAACAGTTATGTCAAAACATTTCACTGTGATTTTAAGGAAGAATCAGATCAAAAAGATGTTGCCCGAATACAATTCCCTCCATCTCTTTAGCAAATGTATTTATGACAGGGTTTTCTGAGTTTTGGATCATCAAACTCCTTGGTAAACACTGAGTGTTCACTGATGTAAAGTGAAGCAAACAGTGGATACTGATGTGATCATTCACCAGTATAGTATCTATGTACTAAAATCATAGCTTTATATGTGCTATTTGTCTTGCTCCTCATGGTTATAAATGAAAAGAAACACAATTCTGAAGATAAAGGTTTCTAAGGTCAGTAATGCAACGAAGAGTACAAAGTATTAAAAAAAAATCTTTCTGACATGGAAGTGACAGAAAAAGGGTAAGGCTCTGAAGGCATCAGCTTCACTCTGGAGTAACCCACTCTGAATAAGAAGCAATTAGATATGAAAACTTTTTTTAAGCTGTGTATTTGGAGAAAGGAAACAATATGATTATTCAAAAATTACCTACAGACCTAGTTTGAATATAGTCATTGTAACAGACAATTATTAAAAATTAAAAGAGGGGAATAATATAACAGAAAAAATTAATCTTGATCTACCTTAAAATTTAAAAAAGTTTGCTTCTTAAAATTAAGGATTCTATAGGATCCTTCAAACTACAAAGAATATATGGTGGCACACCATGAAATCCAAATGGTAACATGTTTGCTTACTATTTCCTTTAGTAGAAAATCCCCAAATGCAAACACATTTCTGACACTATCCCATTCACGTAAATGCAAAATCTTCCTTGAATGTCATCTTCTAAAATGCTCTGGTATTTAATCCACTCTGCCAGTTTAGTCATTTTTATGGAAATGTGTCATAACTGGTTTTCACAGCATCCCTAAACTATATTTTACTTTGAGTCTTAAATATCATTGAGTAAATATATTAAAAGGTACTTGTACTTCATAATAGAGCAATCAAAAATGGAATAAATGGTTTGTCCAGCTAGGCATATTATTTCTTTGTTTTCTAATCCTTTTGTTGTGCTTCATTTTGTAAGTCCTCCGTCCAGCTGAATAGAAAATGTTATCAATAAAGGCAAGCCATTAATCCACCCATGACAAAAATTAAGATATATTTGTCCTTTAAGGCTGACTGCCTCTGTTCTGTTCAACTATGGAGGTCAATAACCTGTAAGTGTTTAATGAATATTGCTATAATGTTACTTTCATTATTGAATTAGAGATGGCTTTGAAGAAGACATAATGGTTTGATCTGTTTTGTTTCATATTTATTAAACTTTCAAAATCTATGAGTTATATTTCCTCAGTTAGTATTTTGAAAGAGGATTAATATTTACATGAGATTTACATAATAAAAACATTTAAAATTTATAAAAAATAATTTTTTTTCTGTCAATTAATGAATACGTTTCTACTTTTGTGTATCCTAGCAAATCTGAAATAGATTTATTACTGTAGACTATTTCACAGTCCTGGGATTAAATTATTACCATGTAATTTTATATAAATATTTTATATATTCATTATTTCATGTTAGTTAGTCTTTATTGTCAGCAGATTAAGAAAATGGAGGGGCCAATTAAAATCACAAAGATGTCACTGTTAACAGAATAAAAATTTCAGGTTCAAGGTCCATTCAGAAAATGAATTTAAACCCAGATGTAGATTTTCTGTTCTTTCTTAATGAAAGCTCATAAAGGCATAAAATAAGATACTTTCACTTCTAGTAAATGTGCAGTGAACATGTCTGAGAACAGGTTTACCTCTAGCCATAACACTTTTACAGTGATCTACAGAAACTACCCTCATTAACACTTTTCTAAACATACCAGACAACATATTGAAGACTGTTTCTGGCCCTCAGCCACTCAAATTGTATGAAGAGACCAAATGCTGGTCTCTGGAATTGTCCTAGATATTTACTCTGCTACATATTTTGCAAGTTCTAGCAAGGAATGAAAAGGAGGAGTCTTCTTTTCTTCTCCCTCGAGTGGTATGTGGATTTTGTTAAGTTACATAGCTGTATTGATGACAATTCCTTATAGAAAGTATTATGACATAGGACTTTTCTACAGAAAGTCTGACATTCCAGTTTTCCTAGCAAAGCAGACTGGAACCTAATTTTTTTAAGAACACCAGTTGTACTATTCAACTCTTTTGAAAAACCTTCCTATATGTTGAAAATGAATAATTCTTAAACAAGCCTTTAGATAACAAACTGCACAATGAGGACATACAGAAATCTAAATTATATTTTAAAGCCTCCTCTACTGTCATAAGTTCATGTAGCAGACTGCTTAGAGCAGGCAACATCACTATACAGGACATTGCACAGATTTATAATAGAAGATTCTTTTTCAATTCCATGTATTATTAAAGTAAGTATGTAGAGTCTTCAATTCTTTTCTGTTTCACAAAATCTTGACATTCTCCTTAGTTTTCTCTTTTCCCTCTATTCTACAACAGTGTATCAGATACAGGTTAACCCAACTCAGGGAACCACACAGAGGTATGTACTGTATCTTATTGTGTTAGGCAGCTCAGTCCTGTTACTTTGCTTATGTGACAATTTCATGGTTATGTTTGTGTTCAATAGTATTTTTTTCCTTGACTTAAAGGTAAGCACGTGATAATGTTATTCTACCATATGAGTCAAAGTATCCTGAAATAAATATGCCTCATAAAAAAGAGACATACATATTCTAATATTAAATTAAAAATATAAGGAAATAAGAAAATTAAATCGGGGGTAAAAAAGAGAAAACACCCAACACAATGGAGCAATAAAATTAAAAATTTTCTTGTACTGTTCAGAAAGAGGTTATAGATACTAATATGTCATGCCTGCTCTCCAAATGATATTGCAATCACTTTCAAACGGGAAGGAGTACAAAGGAAAAAAGGAGTGCCATATCTTAGATGCTGTTACCAATACTTCAACATTTCCATAAAAGTTCTTCTGTTGACCATTAGACATAAGTAACTTGAATTTAAAAAATATAGACACATGTTTTTTAAAATATTGTCAAACTACCAATAAAATTAATGTGAAGTTCGAATTTTTGTGCATGTGTGTGAAGGACAATACTGCAAACCAGTTTCTCAGCACAGTGACAGGTCACCAATCTACTCTTCTTGCAGAACTTTTAGAAGTTGCTGTTTTATTTAGTAGAATGTTTTCTAGCTGTTATGGTTGCAAAGAAAATATTTGTGATGTGAAAAGGGTATTAAATGGAGCAGTGTCCTATTTCCAGACATAAAGCCAAGTAAGATCCATTCATCAAAGGAGGCTATTAACCTTTATACCTAGAGCCTCACTTGTCAATATCTTTAACTTTCATTCCGATTATCATTTTATCAGAAAATCTGATTCTTTTAGTACCTCATTCCAGACTGCCGATCACATCTGCCAAAATATCCAGCTTCCTTGATGGCCTTCATAATATAATATAATATAATATAATATAATATAATATAATATAATATAATATAATATNATAATATAATATAATATAATATAATATAATATAATATAATATAATATGTTGTAAACATAATGATCTTAAATATATGAATCTGTGGAAGAGTATAATTTAAATTGAACAAAATAACAAGATAAATAACAGTGCTTCTATTTTTGCTGGATACTGATATTACTATTTACATTACTAGAAGCACTTTCTATATGATTCGTCAAAATCTTCTGTTCTTCAGTTAATGCATTCTGACACAGAAGTTCTAGCTTGTCATTTTATAATGCCATACAACTCAAAATCTACATCTTAAAAATAGATACATGTTTTATATTTAAATATGCAACTATATCTAAACATGCTACTTACTGTGTAAAAATATTGCTATTCATTCTTTATATGTCTAGTCACATCTTTTACTGTCATATTTTTCTTCCATGCATGAGCTTGTTTCCTCTTTAGATACAAGTTTCTCAGTAATTCCAATGTTCTTTCCAACACACTTTTTTGAATCCTACAACTCCTTAACTTTTCTCAGTTCATGGGATTGAATTCTACTTGCCCTGACTTAAGAAAAGGGATTTAGTTCCAGAGTCAGACATCTAAATGCAGATGGTCTACAGCTATTTATGTTTCCTAGTTCAGTCCCTGGAAAGCTGTATCTCAATTTGATTGATCATGCATATATTTCTAAAGCCATTTAAATATCCTGTGGTAACCAAAGTATTTACATGGCAGATATGATTAGAGACCTAGGAATATAATACAGTAATATGAAAACTGATCCTCTTCTGGTGCTCTGTTCTAGGCCCTTACTACGCAAAAAATTCTCTGAAGCAAGTTCAGAGAAGAGCAACAGAGCTGATGAAGGGTTTGGAGCACAAGTTATTATGAGGAACAGCTGAGGGAGCTGGGGTTGTTCAGCCTGGAGAAAAGGAGGCTCAGGGAGGACTGTACTGTTCTCTATAATTGCCTAAAAGGAGGCTGTAGCCAGGTGGAGGTTGCCCTCATATCCCAGGCAACCAGCAGCAGGATGAGAGGTCACAACCTCAATCTGTGCCAGGGGAACTTCAGGTGGGATATTAGGAGGAGTTTCTTCACAGAAAGGATTGTCAAGTACTGGAAATCTCTGCCTGGTGAGGTGGTTGAATCACCATCCCTCAAGGTATTTGAAACACAGGTGGATGTGGCTGCTCTTGGTGAGCAGTGGTGAACTTTGCAGTTCTGGGTTAATAGTAGGACTCGATGATCTTTTCTAACCTCAAAAAAATCTATGATTCTATGCCAAAAAAGATTTACAAGAGTATCTCAAATACTACTCACGTTTAGGTGACTGAGATTGGTTACTGTTTGACTTAAGCATTGGAATCATAAAGTAGTTCAACTGAATGAAATCAGATATGTAGTATGAGGAGATAAAAGCTCTTTGCATCCTGCTGGCTGTATTGACCAGCTCTCCACTGACTACAGTGGGTGCTTAAGATTCCTAGGGCACATAATGATAACTATGAATAGACACATGCGAACTGAATCTTACCTGTGCTCTTTGTTTCTTTTTTCTCCTGATATTGTTTTTCATAACCTTTTCTAACCCTGGCAAATATTCTTTTAATTCTATTTTCCGTCACATTCATTTGCCACAAACCTAAACACAGATTTTCTTTTCTCTTCATCTGTTCTGATTTCCTCCTAATTTTCTGTTGTTTATATCCTTCCCAAACAAATTACCATAGTTGTGCTCCCTTTGCTCAAATTTCAATGTTTTCAAGGTAGCTATGAAGTCTAGAGGCCCATCTTTGCCTCCCTTTCTAGTCAGTGTAGGAAGGCAGGCATTTTTAGAAAGGGATTCGAGGATTTGCTTTAGGTACTAACTCTAAGATTATAATTATTATGACTCTAACTGCCTACTTTATTCCACTGAAAATTTCTATTTAGGAAAACTATTTGTGAACAAAACATAAGAGTGCAAGTTGAATAAGTTCTGGAGAGTTAAGGATTTTCCATGTTTTGTCAATATTATTTATTACTTAAACCACAGATGAGCAGTCTATTTCTAATTTAATGCAAATTATCTAATGACACATCCACTCATATTTTACTTTTATGCACACAGCCACCATACTTGACTTACTAACCTCGTGTATTTTAAAACATTTAATAATAAAAACAAGAAAGAGGAGGAGGACCCCTTGCATGCAGTTTATGTGTATTCGTCTGTTTTGGCATACTGAAAAATAGAAGAGTCCAGGGAAAGCTCACTCATCCTTTACAAACTTGCCACTTAGCTGCCAATATTTGATCTCCTATCTTACATCTTGTTTATTTTGTTTGTAGTGAATTATCATTATGGCATTGTGCCTTTTGAACAGACTTCATTGATATGAAAATGTGCTCTGATCTGGCCAAGTGAAAAATATGTAATGTCTTCTAGCAATGTTTCCAGTGAGAGTCCTTTTAGGACACCTTTTAAAAATAGTTAGATGGATATAACCCCAAACCAAAGAACATTCAGCAGTGTAGCTATTGTCAGTTCAAAATAGCTTGCAAGTTAATAAGAATGAAAACCAATTCTTGATCAGCTTTTGGTTGTGATACAAACAAGTTGTATACAAGACCAGACTTGTAATTTGCCTACTGGACTACAAATGGGCGCACACATCTTTGTGGCAAGTCTCAGCTAATGGGACAGTGTAGAAACCTAGTTAACAGTGTAGATAACATAGGAAGTCATACAAATTGTGTGCAGAAGAAAGAAATTGTAATACATTAAACTGACATTTATATATACAATATGATATACAAATACATATCAATAATTCTACTTTACCTCTATGTATTGTATAATTGAGAATTCAACAGGCAGTTTAGAAAAAAAAAATACCCCAAATCTACTTTAGTTTGTTTGAATGTGGATTGCAAGTTTTAGTTCTGCGTTACTCTATTTCCAAAATACACAGTAAGTGGATGTCAAGGAATATATTAATTTAGTTTTTAAAGGAACATGCTAATTTAGTTTTAAATTTAATGTAATAATTGATTATTCTTTCAGGTTCTAATGAATTAAGACTTTTACAGAGTTTGAGTTTGACCCAAACTGAGCACAATTGAGGCTGATTGTCACATGCAAATACAACCAGTGAACTCTAGTGTTGCACAGTCTGGAAGCATCCCTCAAGATAAGGGAAGAAAATGTCTCTTTCTTGCTTTTCCTTTAGTTACCTCATGATCCAGACTTTCTCATCTCCTTGGTGATGCATATTGGTGTGGGGAAGTTATGGCAGGTGGTGAAAAGACCATTGCTCCAATCCCAAAAGAGGATGATGATACTGCCCATACCATATGGAAGGTGTCAATTCAGTCCAATCCTAAGTACTTTGGAGAGAGCATGGATCTAATTGTCAGAGCTTGGTTACAGAGAGCTCTAATGATTATACACAAAAATAAATAGATATTTTTAAAAAGCCAAACAAAACAATAAAAACAAACTAACAAAAAAAAACTCAACCAAAAATAAACACAAAAAACAAAAGATCCCCATTCTTAAGAAAAATCCCCACATTTATTAAGAATTAACTTTGTCTGCACCTCTGTGTAATTTGTGATTAGACATCACTGATTTACAGATAAATGATGTATTTATAGGATAGCAGGAAGGTCTGATTCTAGCAGCTTAATATAAAATGAATTGCATTAATTTAAATTCCTGCTCTAGGCTTTTGGACAATATCAGACTGTCAGCAATTATTTAGATACGGTATGGGGACCAAATAATTCCATATTTACTACCTGTGAGTCAGGGGTGTGTGTATGTGTATTTTTTGAACCATCTGGCATTAGCTGAGCATAGGATGACCATTTCAGCCAGGCAGTAGAGGGCCTGAGGCAGGTGTATGAAGCCATGGGGATCTAACATCTCAATTAATGACCAGGGTGATGGGCCACAGTGCACCCTCAGCAAATTTGCTGATGATATGAAACTGAGAGGAGTGCTTCATATACCAGATGGCTGTGCCGCCATTCAGAAGGACCTCAAAAGGCTGCAGAAATGAGCTGACAGGAATATGCTGAAGTTCAGCAAAGGAAAATGACCGGTCTCACTTCTGGGGAGGAGTAACCCCAGGCATCGGTACCTGCTGGGGGGTCACTGTCTGGAAAGCAGCTCTGCAGAACCAAATGCACAGCAGTCTATGCCCTTGTGGCAAAGAAAGCCAGATGCCTCTCAGGCTGGAAAAGTGTCACCTGAAGGTTGAAATAAGAGACCCTTTTCCTCTTCTGAGCCCTGGTGAGGCACATCTGGATTGCTGGGTCTGGGCTTTGCAGTACAGGAGAGGCAAAGACATGCCACAGCTTGTACAACAAAGTGCTGTGAAGATAATTAAGGGACGGGAGAATCTCTCCTTGAAAGCTGGAACTGTTCATTCTGGAGAAGAGATGGTTTAGAGGGATCTTATACATGTATAGAAATACCTGAAGGAGGAGTAAAGACAATGGAGGCAGGATTTTCTCAATGGAGCTCAGTAAAAGGATGAGGGGTGATGTGCACAAACTGAAATTCAGGAAATTCCACCTAAACATAAGGAAAAGGTTTTTTTACTATGAGAGTGATCAAAGACCAAAATAGATGCCTGAACAAAGTTGCAGTCTTCACCCTTGCAGATATTCTAAACCAAACTGGGCATAGCCCTCAGAAACCTGCTATAGGCTGAGCAGGGGTCTTGGACTAGACGATCACCAGAGGTACCTTCCAGAATCAGCCGTTGATTCTATGATGATGCTGACAGCAAATTTTAATTTTAAAACTGATATGTCTCATTATTATTGCCCTGACAAAAAAAAAAAAAAAAGAAAAAAAAAAAAAAAGTGTAGCAATGCGAGTTTCAGGTTCTGAATTTGTATTTGTATTTGTTACTTGTCTGTACTAGGTATGTCCCTTTCAGCCCCCTACCCCTGATGACCCCTGTGGTTCCTCCTGATGTAACCCCACCCCCTTCCCTTCCCCATTGGGTCAAAGTGTTTCCCCGCCCAGGCCCGGACCTGGAAAAAGGAGACACCAGGCCCACGTTCTCTCTCTCTCTCCATGCTTCCCCCGTGCTGAGAAGGGCCTCTGGCAAAGCCCTGGCTGCACTGAATAAACATCCTTGTTAACCCGAGAGAGCACGCTTCCTTCTTCCAAGCCTGAACCCACGCAGAGCCAGCTGAGCTGACGGACCCACATGAACTGTTTCTGTGGTCTGGGGGATTCCTGCTAGCCGGCAATAGCACCCCCCAACGAAAGAAATGGCAGCAAAAAAGAAAAAAAAAAAAAAAGGAAAGAAATACAGAAAACAACATGCATTCTATTTCTTTATCTGAAATATAGAGGTTTTCTTCTGAAATTTTGATGTGAAAATTTCCAGTCAGTGCACAGGAAATTTTGTCTGGGGAGATTTCTTAAATAATGACCATAACAGAAAGCATTGTAATGTGTCTGGTTGGGATAGATTTTTTTTTTCTTCACAGTAACCTACATGGTGCTGGGTTTGGAGGGAGTGGGGGTTGTGATAAAACAATGGTGATATCACTCCAGTGTTCTAGCTTCACTAATTAAGCTGTCTTTATCTCAATCCACAAGTTTTTCTTGGTTTTGCCTTTCAATTCCTACCCCCACCCTGCCAGGGGAAAGTGAAAGAGCAACAGTGTGGGAATTTATCTGCTGCCTGGGGCAACCCACCACCACAATAATTTAGACCATTTAGATCAAATAGAGGTATGAGGTCACATAGTAATCAAACAACAATTGAGGCTAAAAACAACTACTGTAAAAACATTAGTATTTGAAACTCTGTTCTATTAAGCAAAGACAGAAATACCCCAGAAATTTCATGACACATGGAGTTGTATTTTGTATCTGCTAGATCAAGATTAGTGATATAAATGACTCTCAGTCATCAAGATTATTTAGATATCATTCACAAAATTTCAGCAGCTCCAGACTTGAGCCGTTTGAATATCTTATGATAGTATTCTATTTAATTGCCTGTACATAGCCTAAAAGTGAGAGTTTTGCAATATTTCTTTTTATTTCACTTTACTTTGGCATCTGAGAGACCACAAAAACATGAGCAAAAGGGCAGTGAACAAGGCTTGAGGAAAATTGCGGGAGACAATCTTACTTCTGCTGTCATCTGAGTTTCACTGTAATACCTGACATTCATGGGGGAAACAAAATCATTGAATAGGTATGGAACTTGCAATAGTATTTAGCACAAGCAGTCTTCTTGTAATGTAGGACTGATTTCGGTTTTTTGATTCTTCAAGGAGCACTCCTTGTATGCCCCAAATCACTTTTTCCCTAAATCAATGTGCAACATCAGTATCTAATCATTTGTTGTTCTTCACCTCGTGCCTAAAGTCAAAGAACTGAGTTGTACTTTTCAATTATGTAAAATTCCGAGTGAGAAGCAATGCCTATAAGTCCATCAGTTTAGGACAAAGGTGGCTTTGCAAAAGGTGTTTCAGATCAAATATCCCACTGCAGCATCTTCTCTGTTTGCAATTAATATCAACATAGTAAAACAGAGTATCTATTTGGGCTTAAAAGTCACAATAAGAATATTTGAATATAAGAATATTCATTAATGTGACGTACATTGCTATCGTATATAAGCCAGATACCAGTGCAAAATATCCTGGTTTATTGAGAGACTGGACCTGATGCCAGCTTTCTATGCACTGCTAGAAATGAAGACAAAGGTCTCATTCTCAGAAATGATGGAACTTTTCTAACCAGATGCAGCTGAAGCAGCACTGATTTCCCAGAGGCTACTTGGCATCCCGTAGTTGATACTGAATGCACATGTTTGAAAAATTTGGACTAGGGGATACTAACCCCATTTTTCCTTGTTTTTATATTTGGAAATATCAGCAAGCAATATCGCTAGCCTGGTGGGTAGGTGTAGAGCTGCTTCTTTATTCACACTGGTGCTGTTTCCTAATCCAAGAGTTAAAGGTATGTGTGCATCAACTCCTGCACACCACTCCAAAAGTACAAAGTACCACCACCTTGCAAAGTAGTTTGTGTTCAGATCAGGATTTATCAAGCGTTAGGTACACTGCTTAGAATGAACTTTTGGAGATTAATTTTCCCATTAAAATTAATTTAATATAAACACTTTGTAGCATTTGGGTAAATTCATTGCTTTTTCTAAATCTTCTGCCTTACTGGCTAGACTACATGAGACTATTTAAGAAAAGCTATTGCATGGCAGAGCAAATCCACCCATAGGAATTCAATTCTTTTTAGTCACCTGTATGTTCACAAGACATTTTTAGTTACTTATGCAGCTCTTACCGGTAAATTTGAAAAACTCCAGACTAAAGAGATTTTTCTTGGCAAATGGTTAAGTTTTTTATTTCACCCTTATAGTCACTCCTACTGTGCTTCCCTCAGTGGTAATGCTGAAATAGTCCTGAACTAGTAAAATAAACCCTTAAAAAGTTTCAAGCAGATTTTCTTGATTTAAAAATGATGATTTATGATTATGCGAACTAGGTTTAATATGCATTAGGAATTCAAATGCTGTTGCAATAATTTTTTAGTAAAAGCTGCTTTTTAGAACTACCTTTGCACATTCTCTCCACAAGCAATAATTCTTCATCTATAGAGTAATTTATTTCTTCTGGTTTTAATATGTTACAGATGAATGGTTGTATGTCTTTCCTGTTAGAGCATTACAAGACAGGCCACTTTTGCATTAGGCTGGTACTACAACAGATACCTGTGGTGCTCTTCATGGTTCATGTGGTACTAATTTAAATGGGAAGTTGCACATATTTCATTGAAACACTTGGTAAAGCCAGCTTTCACAGAAGGGTGCAAATGATGGACTGTTCTCTGTGTGCAGCTGAACTGCTCTAAATGTGTCAGTGAGGGTTATGGATCATTTCATTCACCCATCAGCTCTGGTCCGCTGTGTGTACAAATCACAGTATAGTGTCATCCAACAGAACATTCCTGACAATACTAGAACATTTATAGTACTGCCATTTTTAATAGGAGTTCTGCAACCCTGTTTAAATGGTATTACTTCTTTAACTCTTTAAATTCTGAATTTACAGTAATTTTTGGTTTCCTTTTCTGTTAGCTGTAGTGCCCCAGTTTAGATTTTCTGCCCATTTTTCTTAACTTCATGGCTAGTGGGAAAGGAAATAAGAGACACTCAAGGTTAAAGGTAAGTTACATCTAGGACCTACATACACAAAGCTTTTAGTCTCCAAAAATGATATGCTATTTTCTGGGCTTTTTTTCTGTTTTTTTTTTTTTTCCTTATAAGTGATCTTTGGATAATTCAATATCCCTTGAGCATACAGTGCCTTTAAATATCAAACAGTCCACCTTCATTCTCTGTCAGGAATTGATTGAATTGATGATAAATATCATGTGATTAGTGAACCTTTTGTCTTTCCTTTGTCAGGATGAAAAACATTTTTGGCAGTTGCACTACAATATTTTCCCATTACATAAACTTTACAGCTTAGAAAAGAAAGAAATGCAAATGAAACCTTGTCAGTGGCTTCTTCTCATGGGTGTAAGAAACTACACCAAGAAACCTATATAAACCTATAACCTATTATAAAATCAAAGGCATGTATTTTGTTCAGGGAGTGGTCAACTGCTTTAGTGCTTATTTTTCTCCTCTTACTTTTCCTCTCTTTCTTTTCCTATGTTAGAACTGATCCCTTCTATTCCTAATCAAGGGTTGTGAGTATTCATCTTCTCCTGAAGAGCTTATCTAGGTGCGAGGGAGATTTTCACACTGGTGAAGTTAAGGTGGCTTCTTGCTCTTTGTACTAAAGTTTTAAACTCTTGTTAAACCAAAGCTGACCAATACTGGACATTGTCAGGCTCCGAACTCATCCTTTCAGGTTTCTCTGTGGACTATAGGAAGACTCATTGTCTATGTCAGAGACCAAAACTAGGTGTTTGAACCTACACCATATGAAAATCTCCTGGCTGGATAATTATGGATTGAGAAGCTCGTTTTTAAGAAATAGGGTTTGAGACGTTTTAGTTCAAATTTTTGCAGTTGATATCATCCCAAATCGGTTTGTTATACTGAAGCCCTCAAGAGTGGCTAATTTTTGGTCAATGATACTTTATGTACCTAATTTCTGAGTTTATACAATGCAGCGTTGTTCTGCATATCTTCTAGATAACACTGGATTTGCTCTGAAAGCAGCACCTGTTAGCCAAACAAGACTGAAAACAGCATTATTTTTCTAAGTGGACAACATAATTTTTTTTCTGAATGTGATTAAGCCTACAAATCTGTCCGAGCTGTAGTTAAAAATACCAGAAACATTTCTACCACTAACCATTTTCTTTACTTGAAAGTAAGATCCTGTCTCATAACTGGCAAACGCTGTAAATGTAAGGATATCAGCCACTGAATATGGGTTACCTATTCCCTTCTAGCTGTGATAGAAAACACTCCCTCATGAAAAATACAGCAAGTGTCAACAATGCTTTATTTTTACCATTTCAAACAAAACTCCACACTCATGATGTGTGCACACATTACCAATGGACCCACAAATAGGACCATGATGTCTCATGTATTTTTTTTTATTAGTAATTTAAATGTGTCATGGTTAAAATTTCTCTTAGGCTCTTCACAGAAGCTGAATTTTTTCAGTGCTTTTAGGTACCAGATTAGAGGTAATTTGGGGAGGTCACTCTCTAAAGCCACATAATGACATCTTCCTTCTGTCTTTTCTTCCCTTCCTATTGACAAGATGCAATGGCAGCTCAAGAGGTTAAAAAAATAGGAAGATGAATAGAAATGTCTTACAGTGTAATTTTTCCTGTTGCAAGAACTACTTACTTTATTCTCATATTTCATGTCAGGACAAGGGCCAAGTTCTCAAAGGTTGGAAAAAAATTCCTGTCATAATTTTTAACTTAGTAATAATTAACATGCATTTTATTTGACTTGGGAGTATGGTATAATTACTCCGTGCGTGCTCTTACTCCAGCAATACCTTTTGGTTCTAAGCTTTTGATTTTTCTGTAAGTTTAAACACATATTTGCAAACGTATTTGAAAAAGAATCACACTATAAAAAAAGGGAAGTTATTAGGTTGACTGTGAGGATAGTTTTGAACTTAGTTTTCCTCTTGTGCGTGACAGAAAGTTTTCTACCATTTACTTCATTGAGAGTAATGTAAATTATTATTTCTGCTTATGTAAATTAATGAAACTCCATACTGGAGTCATACAGCCTGTCAATATAAAATAACTAAAGGATTTGATCATATTTATGTCTTTTGCCCTGTAAGATTATTACTGTTTCTTTTTTTTTTTTTTTTTTTTAAATCTTTGTTGGCAACATCTCTCAGAGCTAGAGGACAAACGCCCTTTCTTGGCTTCTGCAGATATGCATGCTGTGTTATGGAGACACTCCAACTTCTCCTTAAATAAACCCTAACAATACTATTCTTCCCCCCGTAAATGAAAAGAAAAGCCATTATACTTTCCAATTTTTGAAATTAAAGTTGACACACAATGGTGATATGCTCTGAATATATGATTGAAATTATTTGCAAGATTAAAACACATAAATTACTCCATTTCACACCATGTGTAAATAATGTTTCTTTCTGCCCCTTCATACAAGCCTGTATGTTTGGGAACAGCTACTTTTTCTTTTAAAAAAATCTATTTGTTAAAAGTGAGACATGATTTCCTGCCAGGGAAGCTGACAGAGGAAAAAAAATGGTGATGGAGAAGATTCTTTTCATCTGCTTCTGAATGATCACTGTGTGATGCTTCTTCCTAAATTCCCTAGCTAAAAGCCAGCCTCACTACAGAAAAATTACTCGTATCCATTTCCCAAATTGAGTAATGGCAAGCAGAGATTCTTGGAATAAGCCTGTGCCTCACAATGAAAGGCTGTGTTGGACGTACTCTGGCGCGCTCGGAGCAAGCTGCTGAGTCTGTATAGCGCGAACACAAGCATGTGACGCAGAAGCCACAAAACCACATTAAAGTAGCATAGCCCTGACAGACAGGACTAATAAGCCCATATGCAGTACCTCCTGCTCCAAAGATAACCCACTCCCAAATTGCTTGGGTACTGCAGTGTGGGACTTCACACACAGACAGTCTTGTCAAATGCCACACAGGAATTCTATTCTCTTCCCTGGTTTCTGCAAGGGGAGGCTTATGGCTTCATCTTTAGACTTTAGATCAGTATAGCTGGGTATTTGAAAGGCTGTACAGAGATGGGGCAAATCAAGAAAAGCATAAAAGAAAATTTTGCTGGAGGGGGAAGTTCAGCATGGCTCACTGTTGCTACTGCTTCTAAATTGCAATCTTTTCCATGGAGAGTTCCTATTTAGAAGGCTTGAAAACTGATGATAATGATGATTTTTTTCAAGAGGGTTTTTTTTTTATTTTTCTACCTAGTGTGTATCTATGTGTTGTACACCCAGCAACTGACTTACATAAACCTGTAGAGAAACATGCTTGCCAGTGACACATGGTTGTAAGAAGTTTAGCATTATCTTGAATATGTGGTCGTGATTGACAAAGCATTAGTAATGCAGGTTGTGTTTGACAAAAGCAATAATGATGAAAAATGTGATTAAAACTTTAAGAACTGGGCCACATTTCACAAATACTGATTGCTTAATCACCACTTACCCATTGACCAATGAACATTTATTTTCAAGGAAACATACCAAGTTCCAAGCTAATTAACAAAATATTAAAAGAGTTTTTCCTTTCCCATTCCTGTTTTCATTTTTGAGCCCCAGTACATCGTATTCCTACATCTCACACAGTTATGCAATGTGCAGGTTAGAATTAGTGGAATTCCTAACCCATGAGAGAATTGCAAACTCTTTTCCCATTGATATTCCACAAAGGAAGTTAACTTGGAAACTAATGTGGTTTTGGGGGAAAACCTGAATAGAGGTCTTAGTGGTGTTCAGTTTTCAGGAGCTGGCATGTTGTTCAGTTTTGTCCAATTATCAATAAATAAGAGGGATTAGCTGCTGGTAATGGTGCAGTGGACAAAAGATGCAGGTCACATGCCGTGAATTCAGAAAAGTGAGAGTGTACTTAGGAAAAAAAGCTTTTCTAAATTAGTAATAAAAAGAGATGATTAGGTTAACTGTTTAGTTTCTAAAGTAGATAAATTCTGATGATATGAATTCACTGCTGAATTATACCCTGAGTGATATGTCAAGGTTCATCTAACTTTCATCTTCTTACTACAAAATAATCATTTAGCTCTTCATCTAACTTGTTGCAAAAAAGCCAAGCCTTTGGAAACCGATGAATATGACCTTGAGAACTGAAACTAAAAGAGAAGACAAACAGAAGTGAAACTTCAGCTGGTGAAAATGTAGATTAATGATTTTAGAAGTTTAAATGTCACTCTCTCTATTTGCCTGAAATTTGTCCTGAAAGGAAGACTAAAAATGCATAAGTCTCTAAGTACAGAATGTGAGCTTTAACAGAAGGTGTTCAGTACAGAAAGTATGTTGATTTATGTTATGAACAGTTCCCTAGCTTTTATATTCCATCTTTCAGTATCATTTTAAGCAGTGAGGTAATCAAAGTTAATTAAGAAAAGTTTGGTATTTAGAGTTTAGAGATGCAGATGCTTTGAGACTGATATTTTACACTGTCCAGAAATCCCAGAAACAGTATATCAGGAGTGATTCATACTCGCAAATTAGTTTGGAGGCTTGGAGCAGGGGATAGATAGTAGGGTAGCACCTTCTACTGAGCACACAGAATTTAGGTATCCAGTAAATCTTTGCCACACTAGTTCTTCAAGTGAACAAAAGAGAAGGACACCGTAATGCATTGTAAGCATTCAGTATCAGAAATTTTATCCAGTGGAATATTTTCTAAAATATGACATTGCACACTATGTCATCAGCTGATAAATCCTACTGGACAACACATTCCCAATAGAACATCATACACAAGTAGTTTCTATCCAATTCATTATATATCTGAATGAATAATTAGTGGAAGAAGTGAAAAGAGAGCTTATAGTATTTGCAATATATTTTAATTTTAAAACCCCAATTTTTCTGAAAGCTGGCATGATGGACACTATCAGTTTCTGTTCAGTACATGGAAATTGATATTTCAAGTTAGTTTAAAGCCCTAGGTAACATGACAGGCACAGAAATGTCCACTTGTAGTTCTGTTGTTTAAAATAACTGTCTTAGTCAGATGCCTCTTAAACACACTTTCATCATGCTTGTGCTGAGGGTGCCAGAAATAGAGATACGTCTGTCTGCTTTGTGTATTAGTTTTTGTCAACAAGCATCAAAGAAGGAAAAAAGACATGGCTGGGCAGCTTGTTCCATGAAGAAAGTAAGCCACCAGCATCTTATAGATATTCTTTACATGCCTTCAGTGTTCCCAGAAAAAGCATTCAAAGTTTGAGGATACAGGGGAGATGAAGGGCTGGGAGTACTAAAGCAGATCTCCCCTGTTTCATCCCATGGAGCTGACCAGAGCTGTTTAGGGGCTGTGCTGATGAACTTCCAGAAGTTTACCTCTTTTCCAATCAGCTACCATATGGTATTAAACCCAGTGTACATAGCAAGGGATGTTGTTCCATTTTGATTAGGGGAGGTTGGAGACACATATTCCATTTTATGACCTAAAATACCTGCTGCACTTGGCTTGTGGATTGTACTTTTCTCAGGTATATGGCCTGGAAAATGGCCGATCTGTGCCAAGTAAGTGATGTTTATCAACTTGCAGCTTTTTAGGAACGCAGGGGAGAAAAATGTGTATAACAGGCTTATAAAGACTTGAATCAAGTCCAGACAAACTGTTCTTGTTTTCTAATCTGCAAACATAAACACTATTATAGCTCTGAAAGTAGAAAAAAAGTGTAACTTTCCAAATAAAATTCTATTAAACTCTGCAAAGTTAATTAATGTAATAAATATGCCTGTGCTATATTAGGTGACGAACCTAACCCTATCATCTCTTCCTATTTTCTTCCTGGGTAACTCAGTACCATCAGTATTCTAAGGCCTTGAACCATATATGATGCACTCACCTGACTATCACCACCCAAAGCCAAGTATTTCAGGAACACACAGCAACAAGTTAGAAACAAAAAGTAGTTATGATTATATGGAGTAAAGTCTGGAGACAGGATTTTCTATTGCAGTTTTATCATAGAATGTTTTATAAAGTTCTTATTAAAAGGCTATAATTGCTGGAAGTGGGATAGAATGTTTGTTTTATGAGACTATGATTCTATAATAAAGGTGGCAGTAGAGGAGATGACTGACAAAAGTTAATGACACATATATTTAAGAACTACACTCTCTACAGTTTGCAGAACATGTCTTGTGATGTCAACTTATCTTGTCACTTTTTATTCAGGCTCCACTAGCAACTAACTGATTCATTAACTTGGACTACCTTAGAATAGGGGATATTCCATGTATCAAGTTGCCCATATATTTGAGGAAAAATACTGTATTACTTAGTATATCACTTCTGGATGTACACATTGCTTTTTATCTGAATTTCAGAAATTCAAAGATCAATCTCTTTTCTCACTCTCATATTAAGGATATTAATTTTTTATGAAATATCGTGCTTGAGATAGCAGAAAGTCATAAATATGAGCAGTCCTTCTTCCCTTTTTGAGGAACAAAAATACATTCATCATATTTGCTACAAGTTTCTGGTGCTCTTGTCAACCGTACGATGCCAGCAAATGGTCCATTCTAATGAATTGCCATTGTGCAACATTTCCTCCCACCAAGCCTGTAGGACTCTCTTGAGAATCGTGTAGTGCTAGTTAAAAGTAAAGGCATCCAGATCTAGGCTTCCTACCAAAATCTCTCACTCACTGGCTGATGGTGTCACTGGGAGACTGTCTCTGTGATCAGAGAAATGAGGGAAAGGGAAGCAGTGCCAGTCTGCAAACTCCCATCTGTTAGGAGGCTTCAGGGCATAGTTTAGTGACTTACAGGTACAAAACAGAAAAGAAATCAGGAAGCTAAAGTATTTTAAAAAAGGTGTTTACAGTTCAGTTCATGTTTGTGTTCTGATTGAGGATTTCTTCATATCCAAGTGTATCACAAATCTAAGTTTTGTGTTCTTTGGCTCCTAAACTATCAATAAATAAGTTCTGAATTCAGTGCTTCCACAAAGTTTCCCAAACGTTATCCCCACTAATGGGATTTACTTCATGTAGTAGTTTATTCACTTTCTGATATTCCCTGTTCCAAGATGTAATAAATCTGACCCATATTTTCACTAGGCTTGCTGTTTCACATTTCACATTGATTTTGTGAATTTCATTTGGACTGACACCATGGACTAGCACAAAAATGTTGTTCTATATTAATTAAATATCTAGTGCACTGAAAATATTTTAGTTACATTGGGATATAGTGACATAAATAATATACGGCTGGATATTTACCTTATTTTTGGCAGGAAATTCCAGATTATATGTCCAAATTGAAGACAGTCCTTTGCTCACCCTGAACTACTGCCAGCTATCTCTGCTGTGGAGAAAAGAAATAGAAATGGAATTTCTTCATTTTTGTTTTTGCTGTTGTTGTATTTCAGAAGTCATTAAAGGTTTGTTGGAGCTCTCCTCCTTTTTTTTTTTTTTTTAAATTTACTACAGTGGTTGACACTCCAGTATCAATGGATAGGTTTTGCCATATTAAGAAATCATACATATGCAAGTAGTGGAATAAATTTGCACACTTAATTCTTCACAACAGTTTTGGCAAGCAGTACGTACGTTTTATCCTTCCTGTAACTAGACTTTGTTTTTAATACACTACATTTCCATTTACTTCTGAAATCTCCTCTAAAAGCTGTGTTAAATGAAAGGCAAAAACAGAGTCTCTTCTTCAAAAAGTGTATCAAAGAAGAATGAGCAGAGAATATATATATAACAAAAAGAAAGGTAACAGACACGCACTTGTGTTTGTTTCCATGTGCAACATTGTGATATGGATATGCTTTTCAGCTCATCTGTTTAAACAAAAAAATAGTCTTTCAGGCCAGACTTTTTCTTTTACACTGATGATAATGACACCCAAGTATATGCAGGGTCTAATGGAACAGTTAATCTATCTTAGAGGTAATACATTAATTATTGTAAGTAAAAGTGCAGAATTTAGTGCTCTGGGCTTTCATTTATTGTTCATTATTCTTTTCCCCTTTTAACGGTTCTGTCTGTGCTTATGGATATGCACATGCGTTGTCTGACATTTTACTGTATATTAACTAACCACTATCCTACTGCCATGTAAGGTTTAAAGAGCCAAGATTAGAAAGGGTAGCAGAACCGACTCAAACAGATTCATTCTCCAAGGGCTAAAGATAATAGTTATTGGGTTGAAATCATAATTTTCCAAAGAGACTTTATTTTTTTTTTAATAATCTAAAATTGTTTTCAAAAATTAAATTCAAAATTCAATTTTTTGAGTTTTCGTTAAAGCTGTTTCAATAAAAAAACAATTAGGCATTTTAGGCACCTGAGCAGCAGCCCATGACTTCACTGCACTTCATACATCACCTCACACACCCCCTGATCCCCAAACCCTTGCATCACTCTTCACAAACACATTTCAACATGTGCATTTCATTTGTTCCATAAAAACATCCCCTAAGCCCACCACATTGTGTCTATGTGAAAGATTTGCAAGCTGTGAATAAGCATGATGTGAATGCTGACACCTGTGAGGCTGGAGGAAGAGCAGAATCTTCAGAAACCTTTAGAGGTGGGAGGACTTTCCTCACCAGTTAATCAAGCAGAACACAGAGTACTGGTTCTCTGTGACTCTAAGACAGCTGTAAGTCCCTTATGCAGCAATAGGGACTGCACAGAGCCACAACTGAGGCATGGCTGCATGAGACAAAAAATACAAGTGGGGTGAAAATGTCAACAAAGATGAGAAAAGGTTCAGTTCTGAAAGTGCTCACTTCACTCTTGCATATGCACATAGGACATTTCTCAGCAACCTGATTAACACCCATGGGTGTAAATATCCAAAAAAGGTAAACCTTTCTTCACAGAAGAGTCTTTATCCCTCAATTACTGAGCAACTGATGGTACAAATAGGAGCTCTGCCACAGAAAGATTTAGGTGTCAGATAGCTTCCTACACACTGGGCACAATTCCCTGGCAAAGTGCACGTCTTCCCAAGCCCAAGGATGTGGAAGAGAATTATGGAGGTCCATGAAGAGCTGGTGCTCTATACTGAGAGAAAACCTTCAGCTCTGCAACACACCAGGTGTTGTACCATTATCTTCAGGGGCATGAGGAAAAACATTCTTTTTTATACTTGTGATGTCCTCCTTTTATCCATAGGGTCATGTTTCAGCTCACTGTCATGAACTGGCCCCCTTGTTCTGTCTCCTGGAATACTGTCTCTTCCCTCTCCTGCACAGATAGCTCCCAGCCTCCTTGTTGAAAAGCTCCTCCAGTTTGTCGCAAAGGTTCTGGTAGATGAGAGTTGGAGGACATGGAGAACATGAGTGGTGGAACATGGATCAGGCCACACTGCCTAGTGAGGCATTTGCTTTTGGAGATAGGAACTTCAGGCGGGCGCCTTCATTGCCGTGATGTTTCCAGACTCCATGTCTATGTACCCTCCAACACATTCACAATCTACAGATTTTTTCCTTATTGTCCTGAATGAGACAGGCTACCTGCAGCCCAGAGGCTGTTTTAAACTGTGTGAGCAATGAGGGAAAACCTAAAAGTACATTTATCCTGTTAGTCCTTGAGATATGGGGTTTACTTGGTGTAACACATGCAATTAAAGGCCTAAAGATTCTTTGATATGACATGCAGTTATGTATGCATCTGAGAGATGATGAAGGTTTAAATGTGCACTTTCTTACCTTTATTACCATTTTCTGACCTCCCCCCTTCTGATCCACTGATATGTGAACAAATGTATGTATACTGACACGTGTATATTCATATATGAAAGTTTTTGTATACGTGTGTATATATGAACTTAAGCTTCTTCTCTGATTCTCTCATGAACAATTTACAAGTAAGTTATACCTCTTAAAATTGCTGAACTTGTCCCAGGTAGACATGGATAAAAGGATCACTAGCTATACCAATTGATCAGAGAATTCTGTTCTTGCTAAATAGCTATTAAAACAATGTCAAGATTCAGTATGCCAATCTGAATGGTTTCAACTGATAAAAATATCCTAATGTTGGAACTCTAAATAATAAAAAAACCCTTCAGCAAGGTCCATCGTGGTAAATGGATCTGCACCAGTGGGAAACATCAAAGTCAGCATGTCTTTTCCTTTGAACTGAATTCTCTTTTATCATCCATTTTTCTTCTATGTGTTTATATATAAAAATACAATATTATTAGCACTCTGTCATCTTTCCACCAATATCATGAGTTAATGCAAGTCAGAGCAATAGATAAATTACATTTTCTTTGGAGATATTAGTGCAAGCAGAGGGAATTTATATACCCATTCTTATCCAAGAACATGATAGCAGAATTTTCAAACATTTCCTGCAGGGGTCTGCTTCCACTAAAATCACTATTGCTTCAGAAATTCATACAAACTCTGCTGCTTCCAAATATCACATGAATTTTCCATTAGTGGAACTTTCTTCTATGTTGTCTTAAGACTGAGCAAGATATAGATACTGTAAATAGATACAATAAAAACTGAATTCGGTACATTTTTTTGTTCTGTGACTAACTATGGGTGGAGAAATGCTGGGTCACATGCATGGTACAAATATATTCAGTGATACCAATTTCCTGTAGTGTTTGCCCAATAGATTGCTCATAAATATTAATGTTTTTTTCAGCTGGGTTTTTTTTCCATGTTAGTGGTACCATTTTAGGGAATAGTCATAGATTAAAGGCCACATTTTGACAATCTAGCAAGAAAATTATTCTAAAGACTTTCAAATATTAACATCCTTAAAATGACGCTAAATATGCATTCCTTATCCATAACCCCATTATTAATTAAACAGTATTGTTGGAGTGTTCCTTTTCAGAGCCTAAGTAAATTGCATCAACTTTAGGCTAAATTCTTCACAAAAGGTAGCAATGTATCATGAAGGGTTGCTATTCATTTCAAGAAATCCATCAAAACCCTTGTACTCTTTTCTCCTCTAGGCACATGTATACTGTTAAAAATAGGAACAAAATATTAAATAGAAGATACAATTGAAGAAAGAATTGCCCATAATGAATAAAGAGAATACAAGTTATGAAATCAGTAGTACTCAAAGCGTTTAGGAATAGCATTAACAATTTGAAATATATGGATTTTGAAGACACTGTCAGAGCTCATCTGCCATCTTCACATAACTTAGTCTTAGCAGGAAGCTTACAGTTAAACCCCAAAACCATAAAATTCCCTGCATAACAGCAATAATGATGGTAGTCAGGAAGAAAATGATGTATGAGTTTCTCCTTGTTCTTTGCTCTGCAAATCTCTTTTCCCTTGAAAGGAGTGTTTTGGACACGCCAGTTTAGAACAATATTTGTAAGTCATTCTGTTGGGAAGTCACATTTTCATTCCATGTTTGGTTGGGAGCAATCTATCTGTCTGGATCTTGCAGGGAGTAATTAGTGGAAACATACAGAGCATGCAGGGCAGTCTATCACCTTAAGTAGAGATTTTGAGCCTAGGAGCCTAGAGGAAATGGTATCATTTTTTTCACAGGATGCAATATACTGTATCCTGTAGCCATTGTATCTTTCTCTGATAGAGAATGAGCAGGAGCTTACATACCCTGAATGCTCTTAGGAGTTGTAATGCACATCTTTGGGAACTTCGTGTGTCAACATGATGGGAGTGATGCCTTTGTTGTTACCACAAGCCTGACAATGGTCAGAAGAGAAAACGTCCCTCATCATAGCCTGTAAAACAACAATATCTTATCCATGTTACTAAGGTAAGAAAATAGAGAGTACTCCCTGTGTTTGCAGCTAGGCTGGAAGTATTAGAAGATTCTTCTTACCCTTATTTGTTTCTGGACTCCTTCCTTTCTGTAGTATTATAGACAAATTATCCACGAAGACACAACCTGTAAGGGCAATCTTTCTAATAAACTCTTACTGAGATTTTCTCAGCACTTTCTTCAAAGAAAAAAATTACAAATGTAGAAACTCCTTGCACATAGAATTACCTGCTCTGTCTTTGTTTTTGTTCCTCTAAGCTTTAAACAGCCTCAGTTTGTGATTCTGAGATCTCTAATTATAGATACATCTCATTACTTCTTGACTGGCAACATTTTCTTCAGATAAATCCAAAAACATTGACCAGAAAAGCCTCACTCATCTAGCAGAGGATAGAATACTGCTCAATTATTTGGAAGCTTTTACTTGGTGCTTGGAGGGTGTGAGCATTGTGCCCAGTTGAGCTATTAAATGACCAGCATTTCCCAAAAGAACATGAAAGGTATTTATGATACCTGCCTTACGCACTTGCGCGTGTACAACTGCATGTTTTTGTTAACTAAAGCCATGAGTTTCTCCTTTGTTGCTATCCTTCTGCAACGTTTACTGCATTGTTGCCACTCCATGCTGAGCTCTTTGATATAAAGCATCTTTCTACTTTTAGCTTCACTGATGTGTATTTGTTTATTTTAGACATAGTTTGCGCTAGAACACATACACATATATGACATAAATATGTGCACTTTAAAGGAGCTTAAAGAATAAAATCCAAATGTCATGAATTAACCTGCATATTGTGAAAACAAACAGTAATTCAGACTGAAAAGATGACCACAGAAATCATTGTAAAATGCTTTTTTATTTCTTAGGAAGATAGGAAAAAGAAGATATACATTTATGGAAATGTTTTTAGTAAGGGTAATAATATAACAAGGGGGAAAAAAGAAGGATCAGTGATTCATTAGAAACTATTTTTCATTCTTCTGAAATATGAAAAGAGAAAATGAAAGAAAACACAGTAAAATCTCATTTACTCCAGAGAAGCACAGACTTGTCGAGGATATTATCATCAGGATTTGAATTTTCTTCCACAGTTAACAGGATTTATTTTTGGCTAAAAAGGAATTTCAAAGCATCATTAAAATAAAACACCATCTTATTAAAAGAAAGAAGAAGAAGAAAAAAAAAAGATTAAACTTAATTCCTCTAGAATGATTTTGACAATTAGAAAACACTTCTAGAAGGCAAGGCCAGCAGCTTCCTTGTTTATTTTGTTGGGTCTAAAGGAAGAAAGAGTAAAAGCAGTACACATCATTATGCTTTAGCAGTAATCAGTTGTCATTATTTAATTTTCTTGTGATTTAAAAATTCTCACTCTAGATATATCTTTAACTATGAGTAAACACGCTGGAAGGTTATGAGGCAGATATATATTTTGCACATTTTAAGCAGATTGCAAAGATTTGAAAAGTTTTGTTTAGTGTACCTTTTTGATGTTGGACCTAATTCTGAAATAAGATCATGCTTTCTCAGATCTCAGAAACTACCTAAAAATGTTGAGAAGGACAGAAGAAAAAGTTGATTTTATGAGTAACATTCCAAAATATAAAATATCAGGGCTTTCCTCATGAAACCTTTTCTACTGGAAACCATCATGGTAAGGACAGCTGAGTAGGACAGATATTACCCCAACAATACAAAATTCCAGCATCTGGTTTCTTTCAGGATTGAGGAATTTATGCAAACTGATAAACAGCAGGAAAAATTGTGGATGGGTAAAATGCCACATATAATTCCAGTAATTTTTAAAGCACTTTTTAGGGTTTAGCTCTTTATAAACTGTTCTTATTCATCGTATAATGGAGGATTATTTTGAACTGGAGCCAAACTTGGAACTTTTTATTAAAAATGTCAAAATGGGTTATTTGACCATTCAAAAAGGCTTCATCTATACAGCTTTTGAATCAGAAGGTTATTCCAAACCACTTTTTTCCTACACACAGCTTAATTTCAAAGAAATTGACATTTTCTAATTAAAAAAAAAGTTATTGTTAAAGATGGTTTTTGAATGCAGAATTTCCTAAATCAAGAAATACAAATTACTTCAGACACTTCTGTATGGTTTCCACCTTGTTTCTTGAAGAGATCTTGATGGGATAGCCACTACCAGTGTTTACAAGGCTGCACTACAACTCATTTATCTTTCATTCCTATTTAAGGGTCATGCTGTGACCTGCAAGCAGGACTCTTCATGGGCATCGATAGAGGATCCATTCTGGCACTTGTATTGCCTTCAGTGCTGATGGCAGTGGTTGCTCCTGTTATCTACATGATCCTAGGGTGGGATAGTTGCACTGACTGGTAGCAAACAGCCTCTCATTTGAGCTTGGACTCAGCACCTGGTTAGATGTTAAGGCAATCTTGCAGAATGACAGCTTTCCTCAAGAGGATAAATATTTTAAGGATGCTGAGCACTCCCACAGGTGTTAGGTCACTTGAGTACACATTCTAGGGGCCTCAACAGTGATGTCTGAGCAGGTAAGAGTCCCAGCATCTTTAGTCTTTCCTCCCTACAATGTTATTTTTGTGGATATTACATCTGTTCAACTCTTGGAGTATAGTTAGATCAAGAGTAAGACATGCCTGGTGCAGATGCTTCACTAGTGGGGAGAAAAAAAAGAGGGTTTCTATGCCATGAAATGTTGGAGTTGAATTTTCTTAATCCCTCTGAGAAGTACCTTTCTTTCAGTGACATCTCCGACTAGAAAATGTGTAAAGTACTACATGATCAAGACAATCTGGGCAATGTTAGAAGTGTATCTGAATATGTATATTATTTTTATGTATAGAATTAGGTGTTTTAAAGGGATATTTTATATTTTAAAGATACCATCATTGGTTAATGTCCTGCAAAATTAAATTGTGCAATTATTAAGGCAGAATATACTTCTCATCCTACCCACTAAAACACTCAGCCACTGGGACTTTATTTATTGCTTTTTAGTCTATTCAATCAGTTCCCATATTCCCTTCCCCTCTGCCTCACCTGTCACTTCCACCTAGCAGGCACAAAGCTCTGCACACACACACAGAAACTCAGCATTTTCTGCAATCAACCAAATAGCCTGAAGTGAAAGACAAACACGATGCCTGAAGCAATATTGCTTGATTAACAATGAATAGTTCTTTAAAGTAATCACATGAACTTTAATCTGAAAGATTGCTTTGAATTGTTAAGGGTGGAATCTGTTGCTATGAGGATTGTCAAACAACTGTGGTGAATTTAATGTGTAATAGATGATAACCTTTGTCGGTTTTAATATTGAATTCCATGTTACTGATCCTAGTAAATAATCCTTACCTTCCCCTAGTGAATACCTGCTACATCCCAAAGCTCTGCACAGTACGCAAAGACATTTTAGTAGAGCGTTTTTCATGTAAAGCACACATACTGTATAGATCTGACCTCATCACTGGTTGCCTCAGGCTATCTCCTGAATACCGTCTGTTTTCCTGATTTTCTCCTGAGGTTGTCATTATCTAAGGTTTGTAAATATTTCAGAAATTTGAGAATTACACAGCAATTGAGAATGCCCTATTGCTGTTATCCTGAATTTACAGTAGAATTCAGACATTCATTTTTCTCTATTTTATCTATTTTAGTTCTGAATTATACAAATTCTACAATGACTGATTTAGTTGTAATTGAACTTGCCATCTATTTACAGTCATTTTAACCAAAGACACTCCAGATAAGCATAATTTTGATCTCAGTTAACAAAGAAACTATATATGTTGTTACTTTATATTGTGCTATTTTCTATTTGTCAAAGTGCTATATGGATTTTATGGATATTTTATGCAAGTTTATGCATGAAACTCAGCTGTTTGTAGAAACTGCTGACCTCTCCATTGAAGGGAAAAAAACCCCCACAGAACAAAAACTGAAAACCCTTTTGTCCTTTAAAAACCCGTAGGAATGTAGTATGTATCATAAGGACACGTGTACTTGAAACAGATTAAAAGAACTACAGAACTGGTTCCTTCCCAGAATGTTAGTATATATGAATTTCTTTGTATTAAAGCAGCCGTCATTTACTGAATATTTTTGCTTTCATGTAATTATGTACATATACTTAGCAAAGTATCTTGTATAAAGCAGAAAGCTACAGAAGCCCTTTAAAATCTGCCTTGAAAATCATGTGTGGCATGAATTTTGGCAGTATTATCATCACATTCATTTTTGGAAGTATACTCCAATTTTTGTATCAGCGCCTGTATCGTAGCAATAATTTACTCGGATATTAACATTACTATCCAATTTTCATATCAAATTCTTCATTCCAGTATAATTTACTTCAATATTACATTGCCAGCCATACCTGCCTACATTGTTCTACTTTTGTAGTTGCCTTCAATACACTTTTTTTTAATTCATTATGTTAAGACTGTGATGATGTGCCACCAAATGGGATAGAGAGAAGAATGCGTATAGTGTAAAAATGATGTATTGTGATGATAGGGAGGCTTAAGAGTGTTGATAAGTTTTTAAGATCCTGCTAAATTTTTTTATAATTATTTACTTAACTCATTTATATTAGGATCAGAAAGTTCATTTGCTTTGCACCAGTACAGGCTTTACAGATAAGAGGGAATTCCTTGAAATTTTGCTTAGCATGTTCTTATATTGAGTCATTTGGATTTCTATACTTTATATGAAACATTTGAAGTGGAGGCAATAATTTGTAAATGACATGAGAAAAAGAAATCACAGTATATTTTCTTTTCAAAATATTTAGTGTCTACAATTCATCTGTGAACCAAGTAAATCACGGCTTCTTCAAGTGCAAGGATCGAAACCAATTACCATTAGTGACCATCGGGTGCAGCCGATCCTTTCTGTCCTGTTGCCTGAATCTCAATGATCTCCCAAGTGTGCCCATGCAATTTAACAGGAAGATCAATACACCGCGGCAGTTAGCAGCAGCTCTCTTGAAGTGCTTCACAAAACATGCTACATTTCTCTACCGAATAAATGTCAAAACATTCCAACAGCTACAATTCTTGGGAGAAATTGTTCTTGTGAAACATTATTGACATACTTTAACCCGCATTTCCCGCTGCTCTCCAGCTTCCTACAGGCCAGTCAATTCTGATTTGGCAAGGGCCACATCGACACATGTCCCCTGCCTACTTTGTCTGTAGGCATGAAAGATATCACGATGCAGTGCAGAAGTCCTGGGTGTCAGGGGTCAGTGGTCCAGCTCTGACCCAAGGTCAAGGTGACAACAACCTCTCCCCTGGGACTTGTCTTCATCTCTAATATGGCCTTGGAAGCAATCAATATCATTACAGAGCTTACTTTTCTAACAGACAGTGGCACCTGATCTAAGCATTTCAAGACGATGGCTTGCAAGCCTTGCTGCTTGAAAATGTCTTCATTTTCCCACTATACTGCAAAACATCTTTATTAGGTCTGCCATTGGGTTTTTTTCATTTTTTTAATGTGATAAATTAAATTGATTCTTTTCACTTTTTAATGGATTTCTGCAGCCTGGACTTCCTTAATCTTTTCTTGTTTATTCTGGAGTTTTTATACATAGCCCAGTACTTCCTTTCAGCATCCAATCTCTAAATCTTTTTTCTCTTTTTTTCTGTTATTCTTGCTCCCTCTTATTTTTCTCCTTATTGCCTATTAGTAACCATTTTCTTCTTTATTTCCTTCTAGTTTTCAGGAAAGGAAATTCCAGTACTGCATCTGTTTTCTGGATCTACACACACACACACACACACACACAAAACCCATCTTCAAATATCTTCTTAAAAATATAAATAAAATGCAACATCCTCACCAATTTTGTGAGGCCATAGAGAAGAAGTAATTACACACATGAACAAGCTGATAACCACTGAGATAGACACTTTTATCACCTGTTTGCAAGAGCTACGGTAATTTCCAATACAGCAAAATGTTGCTTTCTTCAGAAATCTCAACCATGATGCCTCAAAATTATGTATACCTCAGGTTTTTACCTCTTTTAATGTGGGGGTTTTTTTTCCCTAGGAAGTAAAAAAGCTCACAACAAATACAGACCCCAAAATAAAGCAAAATATGACAAGTTTAAGTATTTTTAAAGAAATGTTTCTATTAATTGAGCTACACTAACAGAATTGACAATGACTTACTACAAAAACATTGGGGGAGAAATAGAACCTACCTATATGGTGTAACTAAAATTACTCAGCTTTCTTATCACACACAAAATTGGGCTTCAGATTCGCCCCATAATGGACAACTGACAGTAAAGCCTGAAAGCAAATATTTAATTCAAGATCAAGGTATCCTTACATCATGCTGCTATAAAGACCACTGGTGTCCTACATAGACTGGTAGATAAAACCAAAACAAAACAAAGTAAAACAAAGTCCAAAGCCATAAATATTGCTTTAGATGTGAGTCACAGTCATCTAATATATCTGTAATGTACCTAGCACACTTTGAGGTCTTTCAAAACAATAGCATCTTCAAAGAGAGAGAGAGAGAGATTTTTTTAGTCTAAAGGTTACATGCATAAACTTCAGTCTAGGTTTTATGTATACTAAATGAATCCTGAGATCCAGTTTGGTGGATAATTCCATTTTAGAAACTGCAGATCCTACATCAGCTGCTTCAAGCTGCAGAAAGGAGTTAAGGCAGGAGCTGGAAGGATGGGCTTCCCCCTCTTCCCTCCTCTGTTTACTTCTGTTTTTCCTGTTGAACCCAATTCTCTCCTTGGATTTATGAGGCTGATGAGGCAGTTTCATTCAAGATGTGGTTGAATGACGACATTCCCAATTTACACCCCTGTAAAGAAGAGAATCAGGCTCTTTCTCTACCCACAGCAGTTCATAAGGATGTTACAATCTCCAGATCCCACCGTTGCTGTTTGAGGGCTTTCAAGAGAAACAAAAGGGCTGGAAGGATCTTAGGTGACTGTGTATGAGAGCTGGCACAAGACAGCTCTATACCCTAAAGCTGAGTATATACTTGAAAAGAAATAGTGGAGAATCTCTCACTCCTATATAAGAAGTCTTGCAAAATTACCTCAAGCTTATACAAGTGCTGTACTCACAATTTAGCAAACAAGAACTAGCTAGGTATTAAAGGTTCCATCTATCAGTCTCCTGTTTCCTCACAGGCCTTCAGTGCGTCCTATACATGGATCAGTGGCCAGCACATTCTGCACAGCCCATTCTCAGCATTGTAAAATGACAAAATCACCCTCTTTCTACCTGTCAGGCAGTGATCTTCTGCACATGACACAGTACAACAAGGAGAAGTGAAGTAATCCATCATCAGAGAGGTAACAGGAATCACAAAATTAGTGTGGTTTATTCAAATTGGGGTCTTGCATGGAAGAGGCTGCAATGAAGCTTTTTCCTTAGATCAGAGCAGTCATGGGGTGCCTTTCCATGCTTCTATGGAGGCATCTGCCAGTTGAAGTGCTGGCTGGATCAAACTTCTGCAGCCTTGCTGCACTTTGCAAGAGATTGCTTCAAGCTTAGCCTCTTGAAGCTCTGACTTGCCTCCACCAAACCAGACACCATACCTGCAACTTCACTTCCTCCGCACAAAGTGATAGCTGCTAATGGAGGAACATGGTAAGGCTTTAACCTTACTTTAGACTACTTTAACAAGATGCAGTTGCTTATTAGAAGTCCAGTAGTGTGAAAATATGACTCTTTCTTTTCCCTGTTTCCACTCTGAATTTTCAAATGCTGTCTAGAGTTTTACATGAAACAAAAGTTCTGGCAGGACCTTAGGTGATTGTGTATGAGAGCTGGCACAAGATACCCCTGAAGCTGAGTATATACCTGTAAAAAAAGTAGAAAATCCTTTAGAGTAAAAAAAAAAATAATCTCTCTCTCTTTGAAGATGCTATTGTTTTGAAAGACCTCAAAGTGTGCTAGGTACATTACAGATATATTAGATGACTGTGACTCACATCTAAAGCAATATTTATGGCTTTGGACTTTGTTTTACTTTGTTTTGTTTTGGTTTTATCTACCAGTCTATGTAGGACACCAGTGGTCTTTATAGCAGCATGATGTAAGGATACCTTAATCTTCTTGAATTAAATATTTGCTTTCAGATTTTCTAGATTTTTTGCATTTTCATTCCTACACAAGTGCTATAACAGAAATTTCCAGCTTATGATAGGTAAGGTATGTTACAGACTTCTTTCTCTTCTCTGAAGTTAGGGCAGCTGTTTTCCTTATCCGTCATATCTATTTTTCTATCTACTGACCAAGGAAACTACACAGATCTGTCAGGACAGAAATTGCCGATCCAGGAGAAAAAAAACCAAAACAAAAGCAACAAAATATCAAAAATCAATCAATTTTTGTGAAAGAGAATTACAAGTTTTCTTTGTTCCTTCCTAATTTCAGATGAAAGAAATTTTATCTTTCTATTGAAAGAAATCGCAGGATATTTCTGTTTGGAAACAGCAAAATCTATTTAATAGGGAATTGTTGGTGTATTCAAGTGTAATTGTAGGACATATATAAGGAGACTCCAGTGTGCAGTAAAATCAGTCAGAAGAAGAAGATTTATGTTATTAAAGAAATCTGGATGGTCAAGTAGATTTGTTTGTAATGTCAGTTCTAGATTATGAGAAGAAACTTTAAGAGAGGTAGAGAAGGTAACAGTGGAAAGACTGAAAAAAATGAAACTTTGATAGAGATCTCTTACATTTTTCGAAGTGACATTTGTGGCTGACACAGAGCTATGGTATTTTTTGCTGCATCTTGGAATACAGTGTGGTGACAAGATCTTTGCATTCTCTCCATGTGTTGCCACATAACCAAAAAAAAGCAAAATATACGCAGATATGAGAGGTCAGTATTTTTTTAAAAATATATATGTATTTAAATCTCAGGGGCTAAACAAAATGTAGCAAACATTCTCAGTGTAAATATCTTCTCCTCTGCCTTGGAGAACTGCAGAAAACAGTGAATTCATCTGTGGCTAGAAATGGACATTTTTCAGCATTAGTTGGAAGAAAGATATCTGTTTTAGCATTCTTGTCATATATTTGACTCTCAAGTCTGCTTGGGAATATGTCTCCTTATTAGGACCATCATCATTTGTATTTTAAAACTACAGTAGTTTAGTTTTAGAATCTAAGAATTTACTGAGACATCCAGAGCTAAGCTCCATTAAACTCTTTGACCTACACCCTATCAAGAGCCATTAGTTCAGCAGGAAGAACATTATTGTTCCAGCACACAGTGTGAGGACAAATCCTCTTCCGCCTCTGTCTGCCAGCTTCCCTCCCCCTAAAGTATTATATTTTTTATGAAAAAGCAGAGAACTATGTGAGGCCCTAATGGATTATCAAATGAAATATGATCACCAATGATTATGTATTGCAGTTAATGTTTCATCAGTTGTAGTAAGAGCAGACAAAAAAGTTGGCTTTATTCTATGTTTTTCTGACTTCATCTCAGTTCTGCAGAAATTCATTGTTAAATTATTCACTCCCTTAATCTTCAGTGTCAAGTTGTTTTTGACTTTCCATGTTCTCTTGTGTTTTACAGCCCCCTCCATCATTATAGAAACAGAATTTTTCATGGGAGCCGTTGGATGGAAGATGGAATTAATGAAATGGTTCATGAGAAGGCAATCGCTGTCCTTCTGATGGAGGGTGACATAGAACAGAATGGTCCCAATGTCACAAACCTTGTTTAGGAAACGAAATGGTGTTTTCCTGTGATTTTACTCTGATGTCAGTAAAGGGCTCTGTTACCCTTTGTGGGGACCAAGTATGAAAGCTTATTTTGGCTACCCTCTTTTCATGAATCCTTGTTGTAGAATAGAGGATTTTGGTTTATTCCACAGCTGAAGTGAACACTAGAGTGTTTTTTTTGTGTTGGCTCTTTACCCAAACACCTATCTTTCATATCCACCTTTTGCAATTCACATTATTTCTCCTGACTAGCCAGTTCCATACTTTTGGAGAAAAAAATGCAGATTTCACCATTCAGACAGAATGTACATCTATTCCAAGGGAATAGGTATGACACTTGTTAGTCTGGTGATTCCCTGCAGGAAAGATCAACAGCTGCAACCTGGTGATCCCTAAGGTTAATGTGTTTGCATTCACTGTTTACAGGCTGAAAACTGGATAATTCTGTACTAATGACACCAAGAGGTGTTTGCACTCATGTAATCTACTGCTAAGCAAAGTATTCTTCAGGAAATCATCGAACTTCATAGAATCACAGATTCATACAATGGTTTGAGTTGTAAGGGACCTTAAAGATTGTCTAGTTCTAACCCCTCTGCCATGGGCAGGGACACCTTCCACTTAGGTCAGGCTGCTCAGAGCTCTGTTAAACCTGGCCTTGAGCATTGCCATAGATGGGGGACACACAGTGTCTCTGTGTAGCCTGTGCCAGTGCCTCACTACTCTCACAGTAAAGAATTTCTTCCTTTTACCTAAACCCACTCTCTTTTAGTTTACAGCTCTTATTTTTTTGTCCTATCACTATATGACCTTTAAAAAGCACCTCCCCATTTCTCTTCTAGTCCTCTTTAGATACTGAAATCTGCTCTAAGCTCTCCCTGGAGTCTGCTCTTCTCCAGGCTGAATAGGAGAGGTTCTCCAGCTCTCTGATCATCTTAGTGGCCTTCCTTTGGTCTCACTCCAGCATCTCCTTCTTACACTGGGTGCCCCAGAGCTGGATATTCTTCCGTTCGGTGCCCCAGAGATGGACTCCAGGTGGAATACCTCATATTATTTCTCTACCCTGTATTACAATGGCATTATACAATTATTTTTACTGTGCTGCTGCAGTTTTGTTACTAGGGCAAAATAGATTTCAGTTACAGGAATTTTCTTCTGTCACTCTCAAGTAAGGCTGAGGCGTGATTTTAGTGTAATCTTCTCTAACACTACTACCAGCAGATGTTTCTTATTCTGTAAAGTGAAGAAGCCACAGAGAAGTTCAAGAAAAGTAATTTGCACTCTGCCCTGGAACCCTCTGGCTCTAATCAGGTCCAGAGCTTTGGGAACTTTGTTCATTTGTGCTTGGCAATTTCTTATAAACTTATTTTTGAAGTCAGCAGTTGTGCTTCTCTATAAAATGCAGAATTTCAGAATTTGAGACTTATCACGGGCAAGCTCAATAACAGCCTGGCCTTTGAAATATCACCTTGTTCTGGATACTAAAATTTAATACTTTACTTCAATCGCAAGGGACGTTGGCCTATGATGTTGTCAAGACCCATGATATAACAGATGCAGAAAGGTTGACAACAGAACAGCATGTTGCTTATAAAATCAAGCAAAGCACTTTTCTGTTTGAAAAGAACTAAGACAGCAGGTTTTTCTAGTCTTCTCTTTTAACAGTTTTCAAAGAATACTCAAATACTGTTTGAATAATTGCATAACTTTGTAAATACATAGATTTCTTCACTGTGAAAGACCTTCTAGAAATGCTTTCCATGTCATTTTTCCTCAAATAAATCTTAATTTCAAGTGTTTGATGATTTTTTAGAGCATTCAATAGTTCCACTCTAAGCAGTAGGTAGAATAACAGGTGGGTAAAATGATGTTTAACAAATAATTATTTGAAGCAATTGTCCAGTGTAATGCTCTTTTCAGTATCTCCTTTTATACAGTAATGGTCTTGATTACCAAAGACTGAGTGCATTTCAGCATTTTTATGAGCAGTTTTCTTAACCCATTCAGTTAGCAATGTTCCACTCCAGTGCTGATGACAATACAGTTGCTTCAGCAAACAATGAGGTCAGAGACACTTGCTACTGACCTCAGCAAAATAATCAGATAATCAATTGAAAAGAGAAAAAAAACGGTTCTATACTCATCACCATAGTATTTAACTGTCATATATAAAATGAAAGTCACACCAATTAGCTTTGTCTATTATCTCTCTCCCCTCATCCTAAAGACCAAATTTTTCTGATCTCCTTCAGGTACACTATTCCCTGTGGGCTAAATCCTTCATGTTCAGTCTGAGGGAGTCACTCCATACCATGTGAGCATGAGGCAAATTTTATTTAACAATTGTATTTACCAAACAGAGATATCCAAGAACAATCCACAATCTGTGCATAGTTTTGGGTTCTTAACCACATACTCACAGGGGAAGGATGCCAGTTCCCTTGTGAGTTGTGCTGAGAGCTGTGAGCTGCATGAGAATGGGGACCTAATTTTTTGAGATCCTAGGTTTCTAAGTAGGAACCCCTGTGCAGCTCCAAATATGCAGTTCATTGCTTTCTGCTCAAACTCTTAATTATAGAATTAACAAATTATAGACTTATTTAGATTTGAAAACACCTTTAAGCTCATGGAGTCCAACTGCTAATGAAGAAACACAGCTCAAAAAAATGTCATGGGGAATAGGCAGAACTAAAACCTGCCTGACTTCAGAGAGGTTGTCCTTTCCCAGTAAACCTTTTTCTGACCCTGACAAAACTGTTGATGAACTAACTAGTAGACTAGCCAACTTACTCTGCTCAGCACACACACAGCTTCTAGATTTTAGTGAGCTCCCATTTGTGCTGGAATATAAAGCCAGATAAGAGGACTAAAAAGAAGGTCAAGCAACTTGCCTGCAGTCACACAGCAAGTGGCTTAACTTCTATCTGATGACAATTAAACAGGCACTAAAAATACAAGAAATTCAGATTGACTAAGAAATAACATAACTGCTTGAAAGTAAAAAATAGGACTGTTAAGGAACCTAAAGAGTTTTTGTTTTGTTCCTGAGGTACTACATTTCCAGTTTCAGTTCTTTGTTCTTTTATACCTAAGTCATAGATGGTATTATTTTCAGATCAGGGGCTTTTTCACAGGCCTTTCAGAGGTCTGCAGTCTCTGGCTATAGAAACCTGAAATCTGAAGGAAAAGATACACGTGCACAAACCACAGGTGGAGTGCATGGGATATTGTATTTTTGATCATTTTAATGCTTACGTATGTATATTGATGTATGTGATGCTTCATCAACATGCTCACCTTTGCTGTTTTCTAGTAAGTGCTATAATTTAATGATGTGGTTTTAGGGGTTAGGAAGTTTGTGTATCTAAGTACACTAACTCTGTGTTTAATGACACTTGTATAAATGGTAGCACCTGGAGTCATCCTCTCAGTTTCAGCAAGGTACTTAAGCACATGCCTGGCTTACAGCAAGTAAGCGGTCCCATTGAAGTTAATTAGACTTCCCTTGTACTTAAAGTTAGGCATGTGCTTAAGCACCTTGCTGCATTAAGACCTTAATGAAGATTGGGGTATAACTGCCTTTGTTGCAGTGTGTGTAATGTGAGTCATTTAGTGCATTCAGTGTGGAGCTGGGAGTACAGTAAAGCAAAGCTGACTGAGTACAAACAGGGAAATGTTAGGATATAGTTTTGTAGCTGTTGTGGTCACTGCTCACTCAGCTGCTTATTTTAGGTAATGGTGTCTCCCAAGGGGTTGTTTTCTATTTTTTTTTCCCTTGCACCTGACAGGACTCACAAGAAGTGTCTTTGTTGTATTTTAGGGGTTTTAGGTACCAATATTGATAGAGAGATATTGATTTCAAGAAGGTCTCCTGGCTGGTTTAAGGATGCACTATTGTTAGCATCTTTTCCCTGGGGGACTGGATCTGAGGCCTTCTGAAGTCAATGGGAAGGCTCTCATCAGCTTTAATGGGCTTCAGAAAAGGTCTTAGGAGGTGAGAGAATTTCTTTGAGATCTGCGTTTTGTATCTCAGCCAGAAGTCAGCATTGCACTGACTCTCAGCACTAGGGAAGTAACCTGGATGAGGATGGGGAAGGTGAAGAGGGTGACAGTACACCTTGGACTGAGCAGTGGCTTGAATTGCCACCACTCACTGCTGTAGCACCTATCAATAGATTAATATGTGGACAATACTCACTGAAGAACTGACTCAGTCCCAAACAAATTTACAAGGTCTGCCTGGATTACAGCACAAGGTGGTACAGCTTCAGGCCAAATCTGGAAACTTTGCTCTTTGTCATTTACTGTAAAACATGCAGAGATACTGACTTTGGCTTTTTGTTAAAAGAAATTTTACAGGATACAAGAACAGAAATAGTAAAAGCAAAAGTTAATGCAGTAGCAGGTTGTTTGTTTTTCTCGTTCATATTCCTATTACTGAGATGAGATGCACCAGAAACAGCAGTTTCCAAGAGCTTTACATAGAAGAATCCTGCAATTGCTACTGGTTAGAGAAATTAATCCCATGATTTCTATAACTACATTCTTCAACTACTGCTCATTATAGATGTGGTGTAAGATGGCAGAATTTATTTCCAAATGAACAATATAAACACACCCAATTATCAATATATGTAAGAAATATAAGAAAATATGTAAGAAATGTAAGAAAACTACATCTGTACAGCCAATTCTCATTGGATGCATATAAGCATGGCTTTTGGACACATTGCTTAAAAACTAATTTAGAACAGTCTGGAAGGGAAGGAATGCCAGTATTTGCTTGAGATATTTTTTAAATTCTGTTAATTTTGAGGAGGTTCAGGTTTAAGGATGGCAGGAGAAAACATTATATACAGGTCATGAATGCTGTGATTTGAACAAAGGAAGAGAGGCAGTTTGAAAGCATTAAACATATATAGAGCAGCATATATTAGACCCCATCAGACAGAACCTTTAAGATCCTGAATTTATCAAATGACAACATTCATTTTGTACTGTGTAGAAGACAACAAGAAAGTCAGCAACTTCATGTGCTGACATTGCAGTAAAACATGATTTTAATTAGCTCACACAGAGGACACATTGAGGAAAAAGTGACATTTCATTGAGGAATATACTATTAAACACAACCCTCCTTGACCTGTGATTTATCAGGGTGCAACACAAAAGTCACATGACTCATCCTGTCTTTCTTGTTGTCCTTTGAACCCTAGAAATTCATGGTTTGTTTGCAGTGACATGGGATCCTCCTGGTTTCTTGACACACAGAAGTTTCTGCTGCTTTTCTGTACAGTGATGAAGAGCAAGAGGCACAACTCTTTATAGCAGTGGCCAGTTTGAACACCAAATAGCTGCATGACCGGCAGCTTAATTCTTGAAAGTTATCAACTGAGAGGAGTTGAGGAAAAATGGAATGCAAAAAGAATCTTACTTCAGAGAAGCACCAGACTGTCCTCAAATTAGAAAAATTAACCACAAACAGGAACAAAAAATTAAAATAAACATAGAGCAACTAATTTAGAATTACTGTCATGCCAAAAACATGTTAGACTTTGGTTACATGCAAGTCTAAAGTATATCAGTTGCTCTTATTATAAACACTAACGAAAAAGGTGTGCTGTATTGATACCTCTATTTAGATCTCAGAGATGAAGAGAAATGCAAATAGAATTTTACCTTTTTTTCTATGTTCTTAACAGCTGCTAGACCAAACACTATAGGAAAAAAAAAACAACAAAAACAGGAGTCAAATATATCCATGATGATGTTCAGCTTCCTGTATTTCTTCTCATTAATGCCCCTGGAGGGAAACTTCTGTGGTTAAACTTCAGGAATGGAACTCAGGGGCTTATCCAGTCCCTAATTCTGCCAGATTCTCCTTCTGAAACTGAGCAAGTTAGTGAGACATTAGTTCTATATCTCTAAAATGGGGTTAGTATCTTTTGTATCTCAAAGAGGGGTTGTGAGGGTAAGTTCTACTAATACCTCTAAGATGCTTAGATATGAGGGTGACGAGTGCCATAGAAAATCTTATAAATAAAATAAAATAAACTGTGAGAGCCTGAGGCACTGGAAGCTGCTGCCAAGGCTGTGCATTTCCACACTCCCCTTACTGCGGGAGATGTGGCTCAGAGCCAATATGCAGTCTGAGAGCAGCTCCTGCATTAGTGGAGTGTGTGTGTTGTTTGTTTATTTGGTTTTCACAAAGGGTACCCACTACAACCAAGGTAACCACAGTCTGTTTAAATGGGCTGGTGCTGTGATGTGGTGAATCTCATATGCCTAGTTTTGGTTTCTGGCTGAATTCTTTAATTTCTTATTTTTTGAGTGACAAATGTACTTCCTAAAACCCTTCAGAAATCTTTTATTGGTGTGGGTTGCTTAAATTGCTCTTATTTTCTTTGGGATTTCTGTTTGTTTATTTGCCTGTCAGGCTGTGCTGGCAGCTGACAGGTCTGAGGGGCTAGCCCTGCCACCCTGCAGGGCTGTCTCAGCCTGTCTGCAGCACACGGCCTAAGGACATAGCCAGCAGTGGGAAATATTTTTCCAGTTTCTTTGGCAGGTTTTTGGGATTAAGGTCCTGGCACCAGTGTGGCAATGCAAACACAGAGAGGGGAGCTCCCACAAAGGAGATGGCATTTTCTACAACAGCTAGTAAGGGACCTACCAAACCTTCCCTATTGTTGGGCAGATTTACTCCCTGAATGCTTCTTCCTGATTGGTGAGTGGGCATCATATCACACCCACTCTGAGCAGCCAAGAGGCTACATACACGTGTGTTCTTTGATTTTCTTGGTTTCAGGATTCCCAGCTTGCCACATCCAAGTGACTGTGCAGAGCTGACACGCTGCGGTGATGAGAGCACTGTGTTGGTAACACACACCCAGAGAGGAGTAATCTCTCAGGACCACTTAAAGCAGTTCCTGGCACCAGCTGGCAAGTGAAAGCCCTGGTGAGAAGGGACAGGAGAGTAGCAGAGCAGTCAGGGCATTCTCACAGAGTCTCAGTGGAGAGATCTGAGGAAGGACTACAATAAATATCTAATCCCATTTGCTTGCAGAGGAAACACTGGCTGTTTGGAGTCAAGTACCTGCCCAAATGGATGTGTGATGAGTGAGTGTGCTTGTGATATCTGTGAGTTTGTGTATAATCCACTGTACAACCAATATCAATTATTGAAAAGGGAAAATAAGAAACAACTATGCTAAAATAGATCTTTCCTGTAGTCTAAGCAGCAAGACCCATGCTTTGTCCCAGGGGAAGAGACCATCACAGGAGCTGTGCAAAAACATACTTTAGACTAAACCAAGACTAGGAGGAATTATTAAACTAGAGAGGAGAAGAAAAATCTTCCCCCTCAACATCCAAAATAAAAGTTTTCTCCAAAAATGCCTTAAAAGGCAAATATTGTTCCCTTTCAGTACTCCTGAGAGGCTGAAGGTTGAAACCAAGTACTTTGCCCTGAGGTAGTAAAGGGGATGAAATCCAGCAGGAGTGAAAATAAGCATAATCTAGGTTCTCCAGTAATAAATAATCCATGGTCAAATTCCCACCCCCATGCTGGAGCAGAAAGAGGCTGTCCACAGCAGCAGCTGGGGCTTGATGAGCTCCTCTTTTAGTTTCCCTCAGCAGCAGATCCTGCTGCTCTGTGGCTACTTCCACTTTGCCCACCTTGGGACTCAAGGACTGGGAAAACACAGCAGGTCTGACCCCTTGCATTCTATCTCTAAAATTGCAGAAGAGGAATAACTGCCTGTGGGAATCTCCAGCTTCAGGCTTTTCCTCTCTCTTTAAAGACAGGATGGGACAAGAAAGGAGAAAGTTAAAGGGAGAGAAGACAGAAAGGAGCTAAGAGAGAAGGGAAAGAGATGCACTGTGACTGAAGAGACACAGAAAGATGGGATGTCTTAGAGTGGGGCAAATAAATGTACAGAGAAGAAAAGCAAGATAGAATCGGTATCATGAGAAAGAGAAGGGAAACCCCCACTTGTTTTTAAACAAGGGAATAAGGTGAGTGACATATAGTGGACATTTGAAGTAAATGCAGTGAAATGAAACATTGGAGCAGATTCTGTTCTATGTAAATGTCATGAAAATGGGGGTGGAGGGTGTTCAAGTCTTCTTGTTGACCGTATCCTTCCATGGGTCCCTGTATCCACCAAACTGTCTCTCCATGAATCAAAACAGATGCCTATAAAAAAATTCTGGTCCTTCAACAAAGTTGTTGGATTTTGAGTCCAGACCTTTTCAGATTGAGCAGGATTATGAATAACAGGTTTTTCTGCTCTTCTCGGAAAAAACATTTCATAACTCCATTCTTTATCATCTTTAGATGAACTAAATGCATCCAGTCTTTTTGAAGATCTTCATAGGCTTCTGATCATTCTTGTCTAAAAGAAACATGTCAGTTCTGAAGTGCGATATTCAGGCACTTTTATTAATGCCTTCACAATGCAAAATAACAGAAAGAATTATTTTGTTTGAAATACTATGTATATTTTTCTCTTGCATTTGTACAACAAAATAAATTTTATTTTTTCTTCAGAAATTTGATGCTTATAACACATCAAGCCTGCTGTAGGGATGACCCATATAGCTACCAATTTCTAAGAAAATTTTCTGTCCTGTCAGCTACACTCTATCCTGTATTTATTGAACATTTGTCTTTTAAGTAGTGCCTTGCATTTGTCCTTCATGAATTTCATACTCCCTCCCTGTATTCTTTTCCAGACCATTGTGCAAATCTTCCAAGATCATGTTGAATTGTCAGCCTTTCTTGCAATGTGCTGTGGTTCTTTCCTCCTACCTTCCTGCCGTTTACATGGCCAGTAAGTATATTTCTCCATTCCATCACTTTTTGTATGTTGGTATCCACGTACCTGTATGAAAAAGAAAATGGAAAGAGTGTACCTTTTGTGTATCTGATGCTGGTCTATGTGTTAGAAACAGCATGAGATGACAGATGTCATCTACGTGACAATGTTGCTCTGCACCATTTTTTTCACTCACTGAAAGAGATCATACTGTAGGAAACCAGCACATTGATTATTGATCAGTGTTGGTCATCTTAAAACCGACCAACCTACTTCATGTTACCTTGGTAAACTGAAACTAGGGTAAAGAGAAACACATACATAATATATTTACATATATTCTTGTATATAAATATACCTCAGTGTGCATGCATATGTATGTATATACATATCTATTTGTTGCTTCAACTGTTCCTAATACAAGCAAATAATAAATAAGGGAGCCAAATAAACTAATAAAGTAAAATGAACTCTTTGGAGGGACTCCTATATTTCAATGGAAAATTCCCATAATTTCTGACGCATGCATAGGACATCATCTTTCAAAATCACACTGTGTCTTTGTGTTCTGCACAGAGCTGAGACCTGAAAATGAACGTACTAAGGCCTATTTCCGTTGCTTTTGAGCAAAGGCTTTTTCATTTACTTCTCAGCATAACAGTTGGACTGCACAGAAGCACTGGAGCTTAACAAAAAAGACTCTCATCTCAGACAAAAACTGTAATTATCACAGGGGAACAAATTAAACAGAAAACCCCACTGGAATGAGATTTCCACATATTTAGAGTGTGTTAATACCAATAATATGGTACATACTAACAATAGAATCTTTCTGTAGCTTTTGTAGTATCAGATATGAATAAAAATATGTATGATTATACCACCTCAAAAGAAACAAGATGCTCAAACTCTTTTGTGGATTATTTTTAAAATGTTTAGGAGGTGGGGAAATTAATTTGAGAAAATTTAGTGTATTTTATTTATGAGTGTTTCCATTTTAATCAGTACTGATCACAATGGTATTGATCTAGACAATAAAAGGGAATTAATTTCAAATACATTTGCTAAAGTACGGCATGCTATGTACAAATATACACTTTTCTACATTTATTTTACCTTTATTTATTATATTTTTATTATTTAAAATTATTTTTTCACCAGTTCTGTCATCTGCCAATCATGTATATTAGGTGTCCATTAAAATGGGCATCTATGAAAGAAGCAGGCTCAGTGTATCCATCTTACAGTTAAGTATATTTTCCTAAGGGGGGAAAAACCCCAACACCACAACAATTGCAGATAAACATATATGTTTGTGCGTGTGTGTGTGTGTGTGTGTGTGTGTGTGTGTGTGTGTGTGTGTGTGTGTAAAAGATCAAGGTGCTGATGCAAACTACAGAAGGAAGTGTGTCAGCAGATTTATTCATGCCATAGATTTTACAGACAATAATTATTGTTTCATAGTATTATCAGAGTCTTATGTCATGATATGTATATAAACCATAATAAGGTTTAGTTTTGCTTCAAAGTTCAATGATCCTTCCCCTAACAAAGAGTGTCGTGTGCAGCTCTCTTTCTAGAACTTGAAATTATGGCAGGTATTAAGCCTGCCTACAAGTGTGCACACATATTTACGTATATAAATCTCTTTTGTGTGCACATAGGTGAATGTTAGACTGTCTTCATCTGTTTTCAGATGCACTCAGTCCCTGAATGATTGACTTTTAATCATAGTGTTGGATAATACCATTCAATTCTAAAATAATTGTGATAAATTTTTCATTTTCTCTCCTTTCCTTCCTTTTAAAATTAATCTACTGGAACTAGAATGAATCTTGCATTTTCATTGAAATAAATAAATTGTAAAGCTCTGTAAACAGCAAACATTTTTATGGTGTGGAGAAAATATCCTGTTTGAATCTACACAGGCAATATTTATGTTATTTTCTTTTTTAAGGATTTATCTCTGTAACATTAATGACACTTTTAGATAAATATTTTTAAAGGTTTCTCTTTTTCTTTGTTTAATATCAAATGCTGGAATGATTTGTATGTTTACCTTGATAATATACACTTGTCTCTTTAAGGTGACAGCAGATGGTCCAATAAGAAGTGGCAGAACTAAGTGCTGAAAATATAGCAGCCCATCTCAAGCTCCCTTAACCATAAAATCTATGAATTTATGCTCAACTGAGCGATAAGACATAGTCATGAAATGTCCAAGGGTAAATCAGGGTGGTTGGAGGGGTACCTATTTCCCCTGCACAATGAGAAACTGTTCAATGCACTGTCTAAATGCACAGACAATTTTTAGTAGCTTTATTTATCAATTAACTGTTTCCATTACGCTCAGACTGTGTACATCACAGTGTGCTGCTGAGAATTGCTGTACTACTTTGCCTTCCAGCCTTTTGTGGGCTGTTTCGTTAATGCACTTTTTGCAGCTCTCCAAGGTTAGTTAAATACTGGCATTTCAGTGTGAACAGTTTGATAGTCTGGGGATTAAATCTTCAGAGGATGCAAGTCCGTGTAGCACCACAGTTTGCATCACAACACCGTCAGGTCCGCTACTTAACGCATAATTTCAGGTTATGTGTGATTTCCCAGACAGGACTTTATCCTTTTTTGCGTCTGTATCTGTCTCCCTCTCTCATTCCCTACAGCTCTCATTGTAGGTTATACTCTCTGCTCCACCTGTTCCACAACACACGGCCAAACAGAGTACCAGTGGTCTGCCGTGTTAATCAGATGAAGAAACTACACCAGAAAAAAATACTCTAAACCATGGATTTTCTTCTGCACTATGCTATATCAGCTCCATGTCCTCATCCTCAAATGACTTCTGGTATTAAACAAGCTGATTGCAGATCTGTTCCTCTACAGAGGAACAGCAAAACCACATTACCTGATTAGCCATTACCTCTGCTGTATTTGTTTTCACCATTCTTAAGCTTACTGGAATGCAAAACCATTGCCAACATCATCCAGATCATCTTTGGACACACAAACCAATAAATTGTGTATTTTGTAAAAGTCAGTGTATTTTCTGAGGAAGCTCAAGGAAAGTGAATGTGTTGGTGTGAATAAAGCAGGCAGGCAGACACAGCAGATCAGCATCCAGAGAATGGGAAAAGATGTCATTAGAGAAAAGGGACTACTTATCATCCTTTTCTGTCAAGACATTATGGGCCTGGCTGTGATGTAACATGGCCATTTTCTGCATAAAGTTAATTTAAGCAGCCCAGGACAGATTATTCCCCTGCAAGAAATAATTCCTGCTTATTCTCCAAGCTGCCAGTGTAACAGAGGAAAAGAGCAGAAGCAAAGGGAGGAGGTGGGGGCTGTTGCACCTAATGCACTGTGTCAGTCCTCAGTCCAGGAATCTGAAGTAGCTGCATGGTTGAGATTGTTACAGTTATTTTACAGGTGGATAGTTTGGGAAACAAAGAAGTTTGAAGGCTTGAACAAACCAAAAAGCAATCACAGTCACCAGGGAACACTGGATCTCCATTCTCTGCTTTCTGAAGGTAGGAGCTGGAGACAGGGAGAGAGAATATGCATAATGTATTTTATATGCAAAACACAGTACTATATAAAAACAAAGATCACTCACAGTTTTGCCATACATATATATAGCATAACATTAAAGAAATTGCTCATCAAAAAAGCGCAGTGATTACACAATAAAACATTTTGAGCAACAGAGATATAGCCCGGGCCATTCTCCAATGAAGAATTTTAAATTAACTAATGCAATTATTTTGACAACTGTAATTTCAGTAAAATTAAAATTCTTGATGTTGTATTTCATCATTAACACATGGTTACGAGAGCAATATATGTCTCGCTTTATATTTGTCAATGAATTGTTCCAGAATGATACAAAAATATACTTACTTCCTATAGTTGCAGTTTACTCTACATTTTGCTCATTTGCCAGTGTGTGAAAGAACTAGTTTTGAGTCTGCCTTTGTGATTTAGAGTTGAATGTAGTGTTGTACAGGGTCAGAGTGTTATAAGCTCTGCACTTTGGTAGTTGTGGTAGACAAAAATACATCAGAAAAAACCTGTATACATGATTGAGCTATTCAAAAAAGGTATTGTATATTATGACATCCAACCTCTAAGTGACCAGCCCTGGGTGTGTGTCACGTTGCTGGGCTGCCACATCAGTTGTGCACAGCCCTTACTCATGTCGGTACTGAAAAACATGTTCCATCCCTCCTAGTGCCCTGTTGCCCCAAGAAATCATCCTGACAGACTGAGTGCTGCAGAAGAAGGTTGTGCAGCTACTTTTTCCCTCTTTGCACATCCATTCCCTTACCCTTTTCCAGGTCTGTGACTATTTTCAGTTCAAGTCCTAAATGAAGTCTTTTCAAATGCTCTAGAATCTCTGTAAAGGCATATTCTGCTGGATAAGGAGGAAATGAAGTTTACTTAGCTGGTAATCTTTCACTTTTAATGAACTTTTAAATGAGCCAAATATTCTCAGCCAAGTGACCACCCACCTGTGGAGGGAGCAAAGGCTAGTTCTATTCCCCTTCAAGGTCCACTTAGCAAGTTTCAGAATTGCAGTTCCAAATTTCAAAGAAGGAGGCACTCAAGATGGAAATCTTAGAAAAAAAACAGCCAGAGGCTAGAGGAAGAGCCTGTGAGTAGATAAGGGGGATGAGGGACAATCTTTCCCATATGTCAGCCTAGAAGTAGTTTCCTTTCAGAATACCTGAGGCACCAACAGATAATGTATCCTATACATCCTTTTCTTGTGTGGCTTGAGGCAGAGACTGGGGATGTCTGTAGGATGTCTCTTCTGGTGGGCCACAATTTAAAAATACTATTCCAAGGAAAACAGCTGTGATCCCAATGGAAGCAATCTTCCTACTCAAATGTCCTTATGACACTACAGTACATATATTTAAATCACTGAAGGTGTGATTCTATCCTTCCAACTTAGTGAATATCTATTCTCCTGGAGTCAGGCTCATTATTAATTGCATCTTCGTTCTATGCAGCAACAGACAGCAGAGACTGCTACGATAGCTAGCTGCTGCTGCCTGGTATGTAACAACACTGTTTTTTCAGGCCTGATTGATAGATGGAAACTGAATGATTAAATTAACTTCAGTACTTTTACAGCGCTCCTGAAAATAATTTTGAAAGTTGCAATAGGTGTTTTTAAAATAATATATCTCTCTATTGGGAAGACTATAAGAGAAATCATGTAACTATTAGAGACCAAAACATGCTTTAACAATCTGGAAGGCAACCTGTGCAACTTCTTTTCACAAAGTAAAGTGAATGGTCCTTGAAGGAACAACAAGAGGATGCAAGTGATCTACTCACTTAAATTCTTATATTAAATAAGCTTAAGAATAGAAGTTTGCAAAACTAAATATATTTTATAGTCTAAACATAAATTAAAAGCTGATGCAGAACAGGCAAAATGAAAACCCAATTTTTGTCTTCATTTTTGTTCTCTTCTTTCAACATTTTTAGAGGCATTTATAGCTTAGTATACCAGTGATAATAAAAGCTTTTGAGAAGATTTAGATTCCAGACAAAACCATAGCATTTACTATGCCAGATATACGGAGAAAAAATTCTTGTGAACTGAGTTCTACTGGGCTTCTTTTTCTAGTATTCATTTACTAACAAGTAAATTGTACAACGTAATACATTTGCAATACCACTTTTCCATGTAAACCTTATTTCTTTGCAGTTGCAGGGTTTTGGGTCCATTGATCCCTGCAAGTTGTTTTCATCTCTTGCTGATATCTTTTTCCCTCAACATTTAGGTTGCTTGTGGGATTAGTCCCCAGTCATTACCACAAGTGTTAATTTGGTGCTTCAGTAGTTTCCTAGGTGTCCTTTTTGCTTGAGAGCACTGACTTCTTGCCCCTCAGCATCTGCACACTTGAGTAGTTCTAAGCTCTCTGACTACTAGCCATGGCCAGTGGTGTGAGTGTCCCTCAGGAGTTACACTTTGGGAACACGAAACCAGGTAATTCTGGACATATTCACAAGCATCTTTGTGATATGCATCTGAAAGAGAAAATCCGAGCTGATTCTACACTGTGGATTTTGTAAGCATTATTTTTCTTCACTGTCCCTTTTTTCCCACCAGGTTCCCTTCCAGCTCTGAAGGATAAGAACAGCACCCACTTCTTCCACAACCTAAGACAATGCAGGCTGAGCTCCTTGGCAATGCAAACCAGCTCCTAGCATCTTTTCAAGTTTGGAGATCTAAGCCTTTGCAAGTTCAACCTTGTAAACAATGAATGGGATAATGTTGATGATTTTTTCTAGTTGCTGGTCTCTCCTTTTTATCAAATATAACTCATTTGAGCTGAATACTGTAATCCTTTCTGCCTCTGTTTGTTTTGTTTTGTTTTGTTTTTTTCAGTGAGCTCTATCTTTCATCTTCTCTCCTTCACCACATCATCTGTATCTTGTGCAGTTGATTATACATTCATTTGTCAGACAAGCTTAACCACACTGGCTGAACCTTGCTTTTCTTAAGATAGGCAGGTAATTCCATGAGATTTTTTTCTGAACAGTGTTTCACTTTCAATAATAACCGCCTTTAGCAATTTACAGCCCTATGCTGCTGGGTAAAAAGACACAACAGACCCCTTCATGTTGTCAGCAGGTTCCTAGTGTAAAGATATTCTTTCTCTCTGATTTCACATAAACTCTGGCAATACAGATGCTTTAGTCCTTCCTTCATCACCTGAGACCTCTTGACTCCAGTTCTGAAGCATGTCCCAGGTCTCACTCGCTGCCTGCTGCAGTGAAATACACATCTGCAGAGACCGGAGCAGCTTTATTCTGGAGGCAGAGGTCAGGCCAGGCAGCATTTGGCTCATGGACACCTGTGCTTTGTGGAGAACCTGACAATGTAAGGCTTCTTTCTGTTCAGGATGGTGCTGGAGTGAAACCCAAACTGAGGCTCCATGGAAGTCACAAGTTCAACATGCCTGTTAATATAGATGATTTTTTGTGTATGCTTAAGTGCTTCCCTCAGCTGAGCCAAAGAACATAATTCTCCTTTTTTTTCCTCTTATAAATAAGTTTGTTTTTTCCTGTTCATCTCTCTGTCTCTCTATTTGATCTTCTCTATTGTTTGTGTTTATCCCAAGTACTGTTCACACTGGTTTTTATTATTAATTTTTTCTATCACTTTATCATGTGTTAGAGGGGGATACTAGTGGATGCAGAACTAGCCTGGTATTGGCTTTAAGAGTAGGTCATAAAATAATGTAATGCTCTGTAGAAATTCAGGTCATGTCTTCAATTGAAGATAAAGTGTTTTTTACCTCTATCACTCCAGGAAAATTAATGTAGCCTTTACTTGCCTCTCTCCACCTTGGTATCCCTTATTAAACTTAGGGCAATTATGATCTGAACAGTTTTAGGATGACAAACATCAGGGATCACCCGAGGTTAATGTCAGTTAATAGGTTGTGGCAGCTATGGAGTTTGTGGCAGTTTGGATGAGAAAATGAAAGAAACAACGAAGCAGGTAAAGGTAGAAGGAGATAATATTGTATGGCTTAGAAAGCAAATATAAAAGTTCAGTAAATACTGATACTGATAAAGGAAGCATTAGGAGTTAAATTGCATAACATGTGTCAGTCCATGCTGTTATGTCACACTGATCACTGCAGCATATGAACGACAGTGTCTCTGTAGCCTATATTTCGTCAAGGAGTTTCACTGGGCACATGGGAGCTGTCAAGACCTGGAGAGGGTGATCTGTCAGAAAGACATCTGCAGCATTCAGTGTTTAATGCCATTTTAATAAGACCTGGAGCAACTGTTTTGCAATTCCTGTATGTACCTGTGAATGGCTTGTGATATTTTAAAACGCTTCTTCCTTTTTGTCTTCATGTACAATTGAGCAGTATCCTTTACAGACATAATTTGCTATGGTTCTTTTGATTTCACCAGGATTGTGCCATCTGAACCTGAGATCCAAGAGATTTTATATCCTCTGAGAACCTTATATCCTGGAGAAAACAGATTTATGTAGAAAATGGTTTTCACCTGGCATAACATACTGTGAAGGAAAAATGAGAGACAATAAAGTGTCTACTTTCCTAAGTTAGAACATTCTCCATGCCACTTAAGGAAGTAAATAATAGGACATTATCTATTATTGCATTTCTCTGTTATTGAGTGAACTTTAAATAAAAGTCTAGATAATATACATTAATGTATTTATGCATTTTTATACATATGAGATATTAAAAAAATGCACATTGGATGTGATTTTTCGATTAGATACACATTAGAATTTAACAGAAACAAAGTGTGACACTGTCAAATTTATATTAGTTTGCCATGAATTCATATCTCATGGGAGATCATGAACCATTTCCAAATCTTACTAAGTATTAGAAACAAAATATGATTTCATGAAAAAGGTGTTATCATCAGTGTCACAGTAACTGCACCCAAAAATCAGACATACAACTGAGCATAAAATATATGTTAGTAATAAATTTGAATTTCAAACAATTATGTCTTGCACCTAGCTTGTAATTTCCATATTATTTTTATGTGATATTAAAGGCCATAGATTACATGATCTTTTGAAGATGTCCAATGTAACTTTTAGCTTCCTGATGCACCTACATTTGGATATATGAAATGAAAGGTAAGTTATGAAAAAAGGGTAAGAAGCCAATAGTCAGTGTCATTGCAACATTCAGTGGTAAGGTTTTTGTTTCATTGAACTATTACTACTTTCTTTTTTATTTGACTTCACCAATTTAAGGCTTGCAATTTATCTTAAAAGCGTGTAATGAGAATCATAGAAACATGGAATATCCTGAGATGAAAGGGACCCACAAGGATCAGCGAAGTTTACTCCTGACCCTGCACAGGGCAATTCTTAGGGTCACACTCTGTGTCTGAGAGCATTGTCCAAATGCTTCTTGATCTCTGGTGCTGTGACCACTTGCCTGAGGAGCCTGTTCCAGTACCCAGCCACCCTTTGGGTGAAGAGCTTTTCCTACTGTTAACCTAAGTCTCCCCTGACACAGTTTCATGCTGTTCCCTCGGGTCCTGTCACTGGCCACCACAGAGAAGAGATCAGTGCCTGCCTCTGGCACTGAGTCTCATGAGGAACCTCTAGACTGCAGTGAAGTCTCCTTCAGGCTGAACAGACCAAGTGACCTCACCTGCTCCTGGCATGGTTTCTCCTCTAGACCTGTGTCTAAGAATGAGTTTGTCTGTAACATCTTCCATGGGCAGATTTCTAGGGAAGATCAACTAACTTGGTACCCTGTATCCATAGGATTTAAGAAAAATAAGATCCTCTACCTAGCCAGACCAAGAGTATTTGTAAATAGAAATGGGAATCGTGTTGCACTTTAATGGCTATTTAGTAAATTAATCACCAGCTATCTCTGAGACATATTTTAAGGCTGGGGAATATGGTAAATGCCATAAAAAGAATGCCCTGCACACAGCTCCAACATGTTCATGTGTGTTTGAACCTTAATGGTGTGTTCTTTGTGTTTGAAACTGCTATTCTAAAAGAAGAAAAAAAAACAGTAAAAATTTTGAAAGAGCAAAAGAATTCCATTTTTTCTTACCCAGGATGTAACATTTTTTAATGCCCACTTGGTAGTGAAAAGTAGGGGATTATTTAAAATTATTGCATATCTTCTTACTTAGAACATAAGTAATTACATTAGTACAGTGGACTACAAAAAAAGAAATTCACATTAGCTTGTTGAATTTGTGTTAGTGGACATCCTTGGTGTGTAATTCAGATTAATATTTATAGCTCTGCATGAATTTCTCATACTTGGCTCTGTAAATTTTGCTTGGAGAACACCAAAAACTGTGCTTCGTTTGTGGTGCAATGAAAAACGTCCATGCTGATTGAAGTCCAAAATTATTTTCAAATATAAATGTGTATTTGTGCTTCTGTCTTTCCAAAGTGGCTGAGCTTAAAAAAGCCTTCCAATTTTTTAAAAAAAAATGTCTCTCAGCTTCAAGATATGGTGTTCCTACATTATAATGTGAAAGATGAAATTCCACATGTGTACGTAATTTTTTCAAAGCAAAAAAAGCCTCTTTGAACTTTCATCTTAAAATCTAAGTCACGGTTGAATCTCTTAGAAAGATTCCTCATCTGTTCATTAGAATTCTGCCTCTACATTCATAGTTTTCCACATCTTATTTAAATGCTGTTCTTTTTTTTTTTCCTTCCAAGTTTAATATTTTGAATTAGCAAGAGAAGTCTACTTTTTCTGCTTTTTCCATACTTTTCTGTATTCAGAAGTTCTAAGATCTTTCCAAACTCATCAAATTGACAGTGTATCGGGGGCTGATTGCTGAAGCAAAAGGCAGCAGTACCGGTCACAAAGACAACCACTTTAGTACCTGCAATACCCATAGGAAAGTCGTAGCAAAAAAAATTATCTCATATGAGGGATGACAGACTCTTGAGGAAACTAGCAAATTATCCTCCACTGGATGGGATTTTGTGCTAAAATTGTCTTTGCAGGTGGCTGGAATTTTTGAAGAAAGACATGTCCTTTTAAATAAGACAGAGCTTTTAGGGTCTAAGGAAATATTTTAAACTAATAAATGCTCACTCGATGCGTGAATTGCAATGCTCATGTATTACCAGGTATTAACATAAAAGATATGCCCCAGATTAAAAAAAGTCAATGTTTGTACCTAAATTCAGTAGACCCCCAGAAAACATTTGAAGCATTATTCCCCCGTCAATAGATAACACATTTTAAATCCAGTGTCTGTATTCCCAGTTGAATCAATGGAAAGATGCTTGTCTGTCTAGGAAATGACAATGAAAAAATCACAATACATCAAAATTTTACTTAGTTCATCAGAGTAGTTTTTTTGCTTAGCCTTTGTTTTTTGTTTGGTTTTTTTTGTTGTTGTTTTGTTTTTTTGCTTGCTTTTGTGAGTATCAATATTTAGAGTAGGGGAATGTTATAGATTTTAGCAGTGTTTTCAGAATAGCTCCTGACTTTATTTTCCTAAACTGTGCATAGATGGTTTCTGGTTTTACTGCTGTTATGTGCTGGTTTTCTGACATTAATTTGAGATGACGTAGATAAGAGAAGCAATTCCATTCATGAAATCAAATTTTGCTTGTAGGTATGCCTTTTAAGAGAAAGGAAGATCTGTATTTTTTCTAAGTGTTTGCGGGTCGTGCATCTGTGTTAACTCAAATAATGAAAGCCAGGATTGATGATTGGCTGATTCAGTGAAGCTCTTGCCAACAATTTTCAAAGATTAGGAGGTTGTTGGAAAGATATCAATGAAGGTTTAGGGATCACTGTCTGAAGTATTCTAAATTAACAGCTAATGGATGTTTTTAATAGCTCTTTTATAGATGAGTGCAGCTGAATGAAAACCGACAAGAAAGCTCAGCTTTGCTTGGTATGAGCTTTAACTTTTTTTCACACATGATGACCTGCCTCTGCACTAGCTTTCTCACTTTGTTTCTGCATAGGGTAAAAATTCATTTATTTTTTAGTTAATAAACATATCCACACACACTTTAATCTTTCAAGGTTTGTGGGTTGTTTTTTCAGTAGAGAATATTTTTTTCCTCAAATGCTGCATATACCCAGTGCTGCATTACTCTTTTCCAAAGATTTGTTCATCCATCCTGCTGTTTCTGGCAAAGTTCAGTTCTTGCAGAAATGGTGAGCAGATATGAAAAAAATGAATACTCTTTGATTATAGCTGGTGTAATCAAGTTGTCTGACCTTCCTGGTGCACAAAGAGACCTGACTTGGGTATTCAATATTCAATTTCACTGGCCCAAAGAGATGAATAAATATAAGGGAGACAGAGTTCATATGAAAGTATACCATTGGGACAGAAAATAAATGTCTTGAGGTTGTTTTTTGCACTAGAGCTCATGTGATTCTGATCATCTCTGTTGATGCCAACGGGCTGTCAAAAGACAGTATTTTTGTCACAGAATAGGGAAAGATTTTACATCACTGCTTCTACCTAGTTCAGAGGTGTTTAAAATTATCTGCGTTTTAACTCTCAAAATTTTGCCAAGAGGTGACTACTTCTTTCAATGAAGAACTTTATTTGTGCTTTTACATGTGCTCTTTTTCACTTCTGTGCTATATCAGATGAATAAGAAATATAGTTTAAAATTTTACATTTACCTTAAGGCAGACAAAATATTCAGCAAAGAAACATCTTTTCCTCATACTGAGATATTTTGTTAATATAGAAACAAAATTTTAAAAATGAAAAGCCATACATATTCTTAAAATGGACCTGGCGTCAAAGAGATGTCACTTAAACATCATTTTAGAACTATTTGTCAAATTGGGAAAAGTCTATTTCTACTCACAGACAGGCTGTGCAAGGAAAACATGATGTCACTGGATGTATATGTGTGGATATAAGTCAAACTACATATTTCCAGTGACTGTAATTGTAGCTTAGACATCTAGGACCAATGTGAAAAATACATTTAGACAATATGTTTTGGTGTTTGAAACTGGAGTGGAAACACGCTATAAAAATCTTTAGATTATGTATCAATAAAAACCAGTTATTTCATTGTATTTTTTTCTTGTATTTTTTCTTGTATTATTGTAGTACATTTCGTAATGATGAACTCCGAGAGCTAGCTCATATTGATTGACACCATCCAACAAGGACAGGAATTCACTGGTTTCATTTTTAATAATTGCTATGAGAAGCAAGAAATGCCAAACTTTTTACAAGCTTTCTAGATTGAACAGCTATGTGAATCTGAGTAACATCTTGAATAGTATAGGTAAAGTATATAAGGAAGCTTTACAAAATATTTCAGTCTTTACTATCAATTGATCTATTATGATTCTTTATTTGTAAGAAACCATTAACTTCTTAATGCATTGGGGGCAGTAAGATTTTATAGCATTTTTAAATCTTTCTTTGATTCAATCAATGAAAAAATAAAGGAAAAACAGGATTGGCTGATATTGAAAAGAAAACATATATTGTGGGTTTTTCCCTGATACTATCACAGCAAAAAAGAATTGAAAAACACAATCTTATTGAGGGAATATTTTAAATTTCTTTAATCTTCAGAAATACCTCAGTAATTTCATACAGTGTCAGTAAGGATGTCAGTAGCGTGTACGAGCAATTCCTACCCCAAGAAACCATCATAGAGACACAGAAAGAAACAGCATTAGTACAGTTTGCATCTTCAGATCTAACTATCTTCATTTTTCTTTAATTTTGCATTTTGATTTTAATATTCATATCCATTATTGTTTTTATATCATGATGATGCTTTCTAAGGCAAAAAGGCTGACTTCAGTGATAGGGTTCTATGACCAAAGTGACAGTCTGTCTTTAAAAAAATGTATATGTAGCATGATTGAAAAGAATACTAACTAAGCACAGATACAGCTTCCTGCCAGCTAGGGAATGCTAACTCCTCACTGTATTCTTAAGCCACCACCAAATATTTTAAAGGAAAAAATCTCAGGGAGAAAAACAGCATCAACATTTTTAACAGATTCAAGATTCCCATCAGAACAAGCATTCAGGAAATTTGTTCTTTCAGATTGGAGAAGAGTGCAGCAAAGTATAAATTTAACACCTAACTAGGGAAGTTAAGCATGAATTCCCATCTTAAGCTCTGTGACTGAGTGGCATCTTTGGAAGAATCTATGTGATGTCTTAGCAGCTACACTTACTACCTCCGAAACTAGGCTTACTAGCCTCCCCAGGTCTTGTACCTTTTCTCATATTATTTTCCTATCATGTTTTACTAGTTCAATTGCTCGTCATTAATGACTAAAAAAGAGTCTTATATTGGTAATGCAGATTTTGTTGGCACTTTACTTTGGTGAACTGTTCAAACAAGCTATGAAATAAACTCTTCAGATAACTGATGAGTGACCTGAAGCTTCTAGGAGCTAGTGGTAGTTGACAAGAGAACTTAAATAATTCAAACAAAGAGCAAAATAATAGAGCCTTGCTTTTTATGCATAAGGCAATGGGATAAACACTGCTGGTGCTGGCTCCAATGGAGATGGGGAACACTCACAGCCCTTTAGGCAGGCTAGATAACCAACACTGTGCAAAGGACCACTGTCCCCTTGGTGACAACTTTTTAGGCCTTTAACTGAAGCATCTGAAGCTCCTAATTTCTCATCTAACCTTCCTTGAACTTGGGCTGCTGCAGATGATATTGCCGAAGTTTGGAACTGGGATGCCCCTAGGCTGTACCAACCTGGGTCACTCACATAAGGACCTATGGAGTCAGGGATGAATCTCCTGCAGAAAAACCCTGTGCAGGACAGGTATCAGAATTTCCAGGGGGCTGTGTGGCAATGTATCCTCTCCAGCAAGAAACATAGCTTGACTGGAGGGAAGTCCAGAGGCCATGAAACACCTGCAAAACTGCCTCCAGATTAAGCACTCTGGCTGGAGCAGTCATCAAAAACAATCTAACAGAGCATTGTGGGCATTGTCATCACTATCACTGGGAGTTGTAAGAATGGTTCGAGGACACTTTTATTATCCAATTTGTTACATCATATTAAAATACTGCAGTGCACAGTACTGGAAAATGGTATCTGGGAGTCATTAATAAATACCTGGGCCAGAATAAGACAAGGTTATCACCTTTTTTTCAAAGTAATAGAGATACTTCTCTTAATGAATGGCCCCAATCACTGTTGGACAATAAATATAAAAGCATACAGATGAAAAGGTTTTTCAGGCTACAAAACAATAACAAGATATTACTAGATGGTTTCACAGATCCAGACAAAGTTAATTATTAGTAAAGATTCTTTTTGTCATCATAATTGCAATAAGATTGAATAGAAAAGGATATATCTGCAAGTGCATTTTTCATTTCTTCGACTCTCCTTCCAGATATGGGAGAAATATGTGGAAGTGAGTCTGTATTTCCTGACCTTGGCAGATCAAAACGTAAAAGCTTTTGCCCTCAAATGTCACCAGTGGTTTAGAGTGAAGAACTTTTTATTAACATTTTTGGAGTTTCTGGGTATATTCCTTTAAGAATTTCCTTTCTAAAATCTGCATACCAAATTATTCTGCTGCCCCGTCAGATCACCTATGTTCCATTGAAGCAGGACATATTTTTGCTCAAGTTATGCAGAGGAACAAATCCTCAGTTTTAGCCTTCAGTCGGATTCTAAAAAGTTACAGTGGAAGAAAGAAATTTTCTGTAAGGTTCCTAAAAAAAAAAAAAAGTAAACAAAACATTTTTCATATTAAATGCAGCAATCTAGGCAGAAAAAATATATCAAAATAAGTACTAAACAACTACAGACAAAATACCTGTGTTTTAAAATTTATTGGAATATTGTGGTGAATTGAAGAATAAAATTTCTTAGCCTTATTTTAAAGAAACAGATGCAATCCTAGTTTAAATATTATCAATTAACTAGTCCTCTTGGTCTGAGAAATATCAAATTCTCATGTTTTTAAGAAATTAACCTCTCAAAATTCTTGAAAAGAGCCATCATATCTATTAAGGCAGAACATGATCATACAATTAGTGGGTCTTATGTTTTACCTTGCTCTTGCGTTTTGACTAAGAAAGCAAAGAAATGTTCCTTAAAATGATTACGTAGTAGCTTGAGTAATTTCTTTAATTTTAAAGTAAAAACCTGAAATGAGTTAAATGCATTTTACACAAATACCTCTATTTTATTCCCATACAAACCAGACAAGCAAAAAACATTATGGCAGGTGGTTAAACTTCATCAGTGTCAGAGAAAGGTAGAAATACCTTGGTTATATAAGAATGAAGGAGTTTACCCTGATTTAAAAATTCCAGCCGAATTTGTGTTTGTATCTCATCATCTCCTAGATTTTTTTAAACAGGAATTGTTTATTTCAGGTATCAAATAATTAGTTTGATTGACTTTTCCTGCTAGACTAGATCAACGCAAGTAAATACGTTTGTATATTCAGTGATGGTCTATATATAATATGGAAATAGTCAATTAAAGAAAAAAAGCTATGTGCAACTGCTAGAAAACAAGTAAAACAGTGAAAATGTAAAATTAAATACCCTGCAGGTGTTAAATGCAGTCCTGTTTTAAACAGAGTCTGTTTGTAGCTGATGCTTTCCATGCTGATAACTTCCAGTGGCCTTTTAAGCTTGCAGCTGCACACATTTTTATTTAGGTATCTGTTTAAAAATTGTTTGTCTTTAGGAAATGTCATTTGTATAAGAACTAATGTAATTTTTATTCATGTTACGTGATTACTGTTGTATGCATAAAATGTGGATAAAAAGTCATACACCTGGCTGTTGATCTGTACTTACCTCTCATTTTTAGCCTTGTGGTTTAAAAAACAAAAGCTTAAACAATAAAGGAATATTTGCATTTTATTACCTTCATATCGGTAACAGAGAATTTGGGTGCATTTACATCTACTTTTCATATACTTGCTTGAAATCTATATATAATGACTGAATTTGGTAGCATCATGATGTCATACATATCTTTCATAGTTTAACATATATTTTTGGGGAGGAAAATAGAATTTTCTCAAGGGTCATTTCTTGAATCCCAGTAATAAAAAATCCCACAACAAATGCAAACCTGATTACAGTATCAGTGTCCAAAAAAAAAAAAATTAAAAAAATAAAAAATGGGATGGTTTGCATTGGTGGTCCCTTGCCTTTATTTCCCTTCCTTGCCTTGCATCCACTTCACTTGCCTTTCCATCCCCTTCCTTCTGCTTGTTAGGAATTTTAAGAACAAACTACTGACTTACCTGCAAAACCATTAAGCCTTCAACTCAAAGATGTTATGACAGGGTTTGTAGGCAATTTATCCCTTGGGAAAAGCAGAGATCAAAATTCCTCTAAGGAAATTATAGGTTTACTGGTTAAGAAAATCTCAAAAGGCTTCATCTCATCCACTGTTAAATTTGAGGGATTCACTTTAAGTTCAGATTTTTTCTCTAATGCAGTCCATTCCTATATCCAGAAAAGAACCCCAGATGTTTGGATGGGGCTCTTGAGTAGTAAAATAAGGATTGAAGTTATTTGTGGTTTCATCCAACTGACCAAAGTAAATGGAAGGAAACCAAAGCCAGCAATATGGCCTTCTGAGACATAGGACATTTAAAACCTGTCCACTAAGAATGCTGATCTTAATGCAATTTTCTGTCTGTGCAAAGCCAAAACTGAAGAAAAGCAGTCCAGCAGCAAGAAGTTGCAGAGCTGCTCAAGATATTCATTTTAAGATGCCTTTGATAAAAGTAGAAACTGTAAAGGTGTATTGGGTCTGGCTAAGCTAGAGTTCATTTTCCCCACAGCAGCCCTCACAGTGCTGTGCCCTGCACTGGTAGCTGGAAAGGTGTTTTGGCTACTTCTGATCAGAACTGTCACAGGATCAGCACTGTATCTCTAATATCCCACCCCCCAAGGGACTGGGAGTGGGCAAGATACTGGATGGGGACATAACTCAGCCAGCAGACCCAAATTAACCAAAGAGATATTTCATACTATAGAACATCAGCTCAGATACAAAAGCTAAGGAAAGGAGAAGGAAGAGGGGTGCATTGTTGCTGACAATATTTGCTTTCCAGAGCAACTTCTATGCCTGCAGAAACTCTTCTTCCCAGGAAGTGGCTGCCATTGCTTGCCAATAAGAAGTTAACAATATACCTATTTTTTTTCTCTTTCCTTGTGCACATGCAGACATCCACTTTTCCTTTAGTAAACTGTCTTATCTCAACCTATGGGTCTTTTCCATCTTATTTTCCCTTCCCTGTTCAGCAGGGGAGTGATGAAGTGGCTTGGTGGGTACTTGGCATGTAGCCAAGGTCAAACCACCACATATGGGAAAAGGGTTAATTAACCAAAGAAATCCAAACTCAGGATTGAGGGACATCCCATGACAGCTACATTGTGCCAGATGAAAAAACTTCAAAATACCTAAATTGAGCCTGGATCTAGCCCCAGATATAGTGGCAGGCTTAAAAAATTCATGCTTTTAGTAAAATTATGCTAAATTACAGTGGCCTTCCTATAGAATCTTGCATTATATATACCTGAATACCAAAAGAATTCATCGTGATTAAAATTATTGCAAGAAATACCAAAGGAAGTAAGAATGATTTGCCACTTATTATAAAGTGTTGCCCATTTTGCAATAAGGGGGCAATCATTATTAATTAATTTGATATTTTTATAACATTAATCATGACTAATTCATTTGGTATTATTAATGTAGATATAACATGAAATTCCATTGCAATTTAGGTATTTATTTAAAGGTATTATTAATTTAAAGAGTTATCAATCCAAAATGTCAGCAATTTTACTCAGAAGCTATATGTAAGGCACCTTCCTTTATTTTTACTTAGGAATTCTCTCCTTTTTATTTTTTTCTTTTATGGAACCAAATAATACGGCATGTATTAGATTTATTCCTATTACCTGAAAAGGCATAAGCAGAGTTATCTAGAGTCTAGAACTCCAGTCTTTCACCACAGTTTCATATGAAACTGTTTCAAATGACCTGCTAACATATTTAAGTTGAGCACATGTTTAAGGATTGTTTTCAGATAAAAAGGTTTATTTCATCTCCAGCTGGGAAAACTTTAGTCTGCCCAAGTAGCTTTCATGTTTGGAAAAATTGTGGGAAAGAGACCATTTTGACACTGCCTGAAGAGTTTGTAAGTCCTATGGAACTTCTCACAAGTTTGGAAATTTTAGACTGTACAAATGCCAAAGTCCAGGGCCTGTAAAGGATTCCTTTAAAACTATACTTTGTCTGCTGAAAGAATTCACTGTCATGTTTCCATTAGATAAAATATTCACCTCTTCATTTGTTGAGCAGCACTGCTTTGCTCTGTCACTGTCAAGCAGTGAGACATCTTCTATATTTTTAGACTGAAGGAATTGTTTTCTTTTCCATGTATGTGTAAATGGATGAAATCAAGAACTAACAAGAAGTCAAGGAATGTTTGTAGGACAACTCAAAATGGCTTTACAAACTTTACTGAAGTATAAGAGCTGAGATTCAAGCCATTCATGGAGCAGCAGAAACCCTCAGTACTGCAGAACACTGAGCTGAGGAGCAAGTTATTCACCACAGCACAGCAACGGCCTCCCATGAAGACCAAACAGAGATCCACACACAAAAGTTCTCATGCAAGAAACAAGAAGAGATAAGCAGAAAAGAAACAAAAAGACCAACTAACAAAGTAAAAAAAAAAAAAAAAAAAAAAAAAAAAAAAAAAAAAAAGAGGGAAAATTAATCTGCAGCTGCTCAGATTACTGTAGGGAAAATTGTGAAGATTTTTGTGTTTTATGCAGCATTACTCTACTAGACATGTATATCATTTTCTTTTATGAGATTTTTTCATATTTCTGGTGTCCTTGTAAGAAAACTAAAGAGCTCGTATGACTGGAAAAGCCTTATATAAGTTCAATGTTCTCTGGCTCTCTAAACAGTCTTAATGCCAGCACCAAAAGTCAGATAATCACAGATATCTGGGACTAAAATGTTACTGGGTGAAGTACGAAGGATTAAACCTCATACCTGTATTAAAATTCCTCATTTACTGCAATTTTTAGTTAATTTTCTTATTTTCAGCCCCTGAAACCAAGCCAGAGCTTGGAACTGTAACCGTGTAACTCACCAGTGCTGCAGATCTTACTCTCACAATGCGCTTTCATAGGTTTTGCTTTAAATATTTGATGACCGCAAAGGGAAACTGTTGTTGCCAAATCATCAGCAGGAATTTTGCCCAGAATCATGAATCTCTCTAGAGAGGAAAGGTAGCACAGGTGTACTCCAATCTCTCTTCTCTAAATCCACTCCAATGACTCTTCTGGTATCCCCTGCCAGGAGACTGCACTAGAAGATGTAGTTTTACACCAGCCTTGAGGCCTTCCTTAGGGAAGATGTGTCCTAGGGGTTATTTCTGTAATTACAACAGTATTTATGGCTGTCATCTTAATTTCAAAATCTACAGCTGGTATTATTTAATAAATCTGGACAAGACTGAAAAAAAATTTGGACAATTTTCAAGTTGTGGTTCACTGCACTGCTGCGAGGGAGAAATTCTTCTGTGGGTGCCTGCATATCACAATGTGATATGAAAAAGAAATATATATATATAAAACTGACACCCATTTCAACTTTGCTATAGAATATTCAACACCTTCCACTTTCATTTGTATATTCAACGATAACATTTAAAATTACTGTGGTCACCCTAAAGGATGTTAATTACAATGCAACTCAGCAGCCTTTATACAACATAATTGCAGGTTACTAATGTTCATAGTATCCATTGAGGTTGTAATGGGGAGCAGAATTTAGCTCATGGATTTTGTGATGAAGGTCTTACAGCCATTTCTTGTTATTAATCCTCTTTAACACTCCCCATGCACCATCTTTTGTTTGTTCCCTTAATTCAGAGTGAGTTTTATTTTTTATACATAAAGGATATCTTTCTTATAGGCCTGTCAGGTTCAGATTTACATATTGTAGATTTAATTGCTTCACATTTCACTTTTTGATAAGGTTCTCAGATGTTAGGCTATATTAAGAAGGGGATGGAGACTAATACAGGAATTATTATAATGTCATTCTATAAATGGAGGTTTCATAGTCATGTTGAATACTCTACTGGGTTTCAGTCACATTTCAGAACGATACAGTAGAAGAAGAAAGGTCTGAAAAAGGGCAGAAAATACATATTAGTTGGATAGGGAGTACGCATATGAAAAGAAATTGAAAAGATTATTTAGTGTGAAGCAAAAAGAATAGGAGATGACATATATAATAATGAGTGGTAAGAGAAAATCAGTGAGTAGTCCTCACTACTGTGTTCTACAGTAAGACACAGAGGGCATTGAGTGAAAGGAAAAGGCAACAAATGTAGAAGTGATAAAATGAAATACTTTTTATGGCATTGCATCTTATAATTAGCCTGTTGAACTGACCACTGTATGTTATTATTGAATAATAATTGAGGGCTGCTTGGAAAGTTTCAGGAAAGATAAAGCAATTATGTTAATAAAAATAGCATCTGCAACGGAACTAGGTAGAACAAGTTGGTAAGGGATACGAGCTCTTGTAAGCCAGAGGAAAGTGTAATCAGGGCCAGAAGCTGTTCATGCTACTTGCTATCATTGTACTAGGAATTATACAACTATGTAAGGCCTTCCCGTCATGTTTTCCACTTAAACCCCTGATTTGAAAGAACAACAATCCTGAAAGGCACTGGATCCCATCTGGGTCCCACAAAACTCTATAGATAATTACCTTGTTGGGTTTATTGATGGACGGGAAACAACATGAGTGAGTGGACACATTGCCTGAGGGGGCCACAACAGTGAGCAGGTAGCGTGTCATGCTACTTGTGTTACAGGTAATAACATCAAAGGGATACAAATGTAAATTAATTTAATAGTGGAAAGGGCTGTGTGGAGCCATTAAATACAGGTTGTAAATGCAATCTCTCAGTCAGGAGATGCCCCTAACACAAGCTGCTGTATGTATGAAGATTTAGGATCAGCTGTATCATTTGCAGAATTTTGCTGCTGGATCTGCTATTGGCCACCAGCCAAGGTGAGACTACACAGAATTTTCATGTAACTGACAACCCTAAATCTCTTCTTTTGTGTGGTTTTTGCATTGGTGTATGCTGATTGTCTTACGCAGGAGTAGAAAAAAATACAATTCCTTTATGTTTCTGAAGCTCATGTCATTACATGCCAGTGACAGGACCATCGCTGGCAACCAAGAGCCACATCTGTTGTGTACAACAGACGACCTTGCTATCTTTCAGTGTTGACAGAGGATAAAATCTGTGAAGTTTGTGGGTGATTTTCAGTTTCAGGGAGATCATCTTTTGAACAGGCCCCACTGATGAAGTTAAACACAATATCCTATTGAAGGTAAATATCCTATTGATAGATTATGAAGGTTTTGAGGTTTTCATTCAACAAGAGATGGACGGACTGTAATTACATTTGTTGCTTTTGCAAATGTTATCAGTCATATGATAGCTTTGGGTTAATTTCACAGGGTATTCAGTGTCCATCAATATTGATAAAAACTTTGCAATTTATGTAATGCCTTCATTGTCCAATAATAGAAACTTTCCATTTCATATCCAATATAATATTAAATACAGTTCTTGATCAAAACTAGTTTGTTTTCTTTAATACAATCACATCATTCTGAACAGATAATGCAGTATTAATACTGAGTTCTGAATTCTATTTGTTACAAATATGTCTTTCACTCTGCTGTGAATACATGAGTGGCATGAAGTTGTGTAATTGTGTTAATTTGATTTTCGTTGTTCTCTTTAAAATATTTCCCTTATTGTTAGTGACATATGAGAAGTTCGAAAACAAAATGTTTTTTCTTTAAATAACAAAAAGCAACCTGCAGTTCCAACCACAGGCATGGCAAGGCAGCTGATGCTTTGTCATTAAGGATTTGGACTTTGTGAACTCATATGACATATAGACTCATTTAAGTTTCAATGTACATTTCCTGTTGTGTGGGATGATCCTTACTCCTCTACTTCAGAAATAAAAAAAAAAAAAAAAGCATGTAGGAGCACAAAGGAAGACACAATGTTAGGTGTCTTTCACCACACTTCTATTTTTTCTCCTAATTTTTCTCCTAAGAAAAAAGAGGACTTGTTAAAGTTTTCTTTTTTGGTTTTATTTTAGTAAGCTAAAAGAAAAGAGAAAAAAAGGAATGAATGAATACAAAAATGTCCTGAGTACTGAGAGAAAAGCACAAAGTTTTATGCAAAATATTTTTCTGAATCTTCATGATATTCATCCTGTACCTCAAAAAGTTTTTTTTCTGGTGTGAGCAACACTTCTTGTCTCCCTCATGACTACTCCCAATACACATTTCTACCAGCCCACATCCAACAGTCTTGCCAATCTGTACCACCTGCCCTCCACCCCTTCAACAGGCTCTCTGTACATTCCTAGCTACAGTCTTCATCCACACACCCCTGCTTCAGCTATTCAATCTGTTTTTCAGTTAGGGAAATGATCTTTCTTGCATTTTAAATTCTGTTATCATCATAAAAAGAAGTGTCCTTCAGAAAATGCCCTAGTGTCATTCCCAACAGGATTTTCTTAGTGGAGATCTTGTTTGAGATTCCCTATTTTGCTACAGAATATTTCAGGTACATATTGTAAAAAGCAAAGCAGAAGGACACATTTCCTGAACATTACAAAGGAGAAGAAAATAACAGACCACCTTTTATTTTGGATTTTGACTGTGCTTTACATTTTTCAGTTGGAGTGATTTTGAAGAAATCCTTGCATTAGTTTTCATTTATATTCCATTTATTGTATTCGTTGTTTGCTGGCATTAGAAAATACGTGCATTTCTGCCTTAGTCGAAATTACTGATGTTGTCTGGTCTATATCCTCTGGGAGAACACAGATGGGTGCAGGGCCTGCATGAAGAGAGGGGAAAAAGAGTGTTCAGCATCCTCCAGCAAACTCTAGAGAAGCACGGACCAAGGAAGTACTAAAACATCCTGTCATGTTTACAGTATTATTGCTTCAGAAGTTTCCTGTGTTCTTCATTACCACCCAAGCTTAATGGGCCCATTTATTACTTGGTTTTTAATGTAACGTCATGAGCTGCTCTTCATAATACCAAATGCAGCCCCCCTGACTCAGTGACAGCCTACAAAAGAAGTATGTTTCTCCTCTTTTCATATCCATAACTTGTCAAGGAGGGCACAGTTATTCCAGCTGTGGGGGATGTTCAGGCAGAAAGCACTTGCTTCTCACCCCTGCCTGGCACCCATGCTTTCCCTAGGCAAGTGATAATAACAATGTGAAGATTACTGCAGGCACTGCAATCCCTGCCAGATACTGTGAGAGCTGTAGTTGGGAAGCCGGGGTAGTAGAAACACAGAGGCACCCATAGCCCTGTTACAGTCTGTGCCTAGTCTTACAGGCAAACCCTCATAAATGTAAAGGACTTTAGAACCTAACAGTTTGGTACTTATAGGGGCAAAAGGCACCTATCTTTAAGTCACCAGTCATAGCCCCAAGTCGATGAATAATGAGGAGGGAAAATAATAAAGTTGAAAGTGGCAGCAAGTATTTTAAAATATGAATAGTTGTATGCTAAAATCTTTAAATTATGGTAAGTACACTAAAAATATGAATATTCTAGAAATATTCATTGCAGGGGTGTGGAGGAAAATCATTCTCTCTTTAACTGTAGCCTCTTTGCAGGTGAAAGTGAGATTGATTCCTGCTCAAGTAACATCTGACTCCCTAGTTGCTGTCCTGCAGCCCACTGGAAATGTTCCATGAACAAGGTGTCCCTTTTTCAGGGTGAGTCTTAAGGAAAAATGAGATTATTGTTAAAGAATCTATGTAACTTTTAGAGACCTCTTCACAAACTCTTGATGATTTTTGGTTGATGTCACTGTGTGTCACAGAGGAAAAGTGTATGTACAGCAGCCTGGGTAGAAAAAGTGTCCACAGTATTCACTTGTTTAACACAGTGCAGAGAAAAAGAAATCACTCTATGCCCTTGAAATGAGGTCATTTTCACATTCACTAATCAACAATAAAAGAATGCCCAAATTGTCTCATTGATCTAGGAGAGTGTGCATCTCCTCCATCTAAGTTATTAACTGAGGAATTAAAATGAGCTTCCCTGCATATTTATTCCTCCTGCTATGTTTTATGGATGCAATATTATGTGGGTTATATTTTTTAAAAAATATATCACCTTCATTGCAATAATGGTTGTTTTAATTTTTTGTTGTTTATTTGGTACCTGCTGTTGGGGAAATTTTGTGTGTTTCTTTAAAGTCTAAATGTATTGCAGTAAATAGCTTTGGGAAAAAAAAAAAAGGAGGGTTTCTAGCCTGCTGCGTAAACATAAATTTCACAGTTAAATACATAAAATAATGATTATATCCAATGGTCATGAGGGACATGTTTTTAGGAGTATACTAATTAAACTACATCCTTCAGACAACATGTTTCTACACTTACTAGCAATGAACCATATCTGATTTGTCATTAAGTAATTATGAATGCTAATGCAAATAAAGCACCTTTCAAACAAGACTTCAGAATAGAAATTAATCATATATTATTCTTTCTTATCCTACCACACAAGGGTCATTTAAACAAAAAAAATCCAAGGATGTGAGACACACACAACAGAAGTTGCTAGTTTTGCTTAGGCTTTAGCTCATACCTTTGTCTTTGTGGAGTTGTTTATGTATGCATGCATATACTTCTAAACTGAGAGAGAGCGAAAAAACTTTAAAGTATACTCAGTAATTCAAGCCTTGATCCAAAAACTGTTAAAGCATATTGCAATCTTCCATCAGTAACAATAATAATTAGCAGTTCTTGCTCCTTTCTTTTCGCAGATCTCAAAGAACTCTACTAAAGCCCAGGATGAAAAAGCCCACAAACACAAGGGAGTAAGTGGGATAAAATTAATAAGCACACTGAGTGTTAACTCAAAAAAATATCAATGTGCACTACAATTTCTCATGCTTTCTTCAGCTGGGAGACCTCAGAAATGTTCTAATGGCAAAATCAATGCTATTTTTGACCGGATAAGGATGATTTCCAGAATGTAATCTATGGTTTCACACCTCCTTTGCCATCCTGTCTATGCCCATGGAAAGTCGGTATTGTTTCCTCTCTCTTTCATTAGGAAATTAGGATGCAAAACTGTGATATGCATAACTCCAGGTACATTAGCAGATGGTCTAAACAGTTTTTCAACCTCAAAATTAAGTTTCTAGTGGTGGAGACTTCTGCAGCACTAGGAGGAATTCTCATGAAATTCATTCCCTATGTTATTTTTTTTCAACTTCTAATACTAATCCAAAGATAAAGAAAGAGGTTTGCAAAGTCTGGGCTATTCAACCTAAATGAAAAGACCACATGAAGCATTGTATTATACTTCAAAAAGGACCAATAGAAGCACTTCATCTTCACCGCTAGAAGGGAACCATTAGTGTTATTTTCCATCAACCTATTTGCAGCAAATGTGACTTGATTTACCTTCTCATTGTGTTGTAAATGTTTTCCTTCCTCTTGACTTGTCTTTGTGCTCCCCTATGTACAGTGAAGTCATAAGTCCTTTGAAACAACTACCTGCACATTATAATGCATCATTGCATAAGCAAGTAACAGGTTGAATTATGAAGAACAAAGTTCTAATTGCGCAAGCTTCTATAATCCTTAATTCTAGGAAAGAAAATGGTCAATAACTTGCGAAAGGTACTGTGAATAGATGTATTTAGGGAAGAATAGTATGTTTTTAAATTGCGACTGGCTGTTTTTGTGTTTGACATGGACCCTTTTTAAAGCAAGGGACCATGAATAACTGATAATCTATGTGAGGTCAATTATTGAGTAAGGTACACTCAATCATGCAGCACATCTTATTCATATAACTTATATTAAAAGGTGCTATTCAAACCTGAAGATGTCAGCTTGTAAATGAGAAACTTCTCTGTTGCATGGAAGAGGGAAAATGCAAATGAGACCATGACAAAAAAAAGTAAAAATAGTATAAATGAGGAAAGCATAAAAACTGAGAATTATGAAAAAATGCAATGACCAACAGATCCTTCTGAGACGTAGAGTGATTAGGTTATAGGTTAAGGTAACGTTTTTGACCACTACTTACATTTTTAACACAGGTTAATAATAACCTTGATCAGGGTTATATTTTAATGAATGTGATCAGGTTTGTACACAGTAGGATTTTTTTTTTTTTTTAGGCACATGGTGCTTTATTTTAAATGAGAAAATAGCTCCAGGGGGCAATGTAATTTTCTATGGGAAGCCTTTGTCTTCCTAAGATTTTTGAGAGGTCATCAGCGTTTCTGGGGTGGGATTCATCCTCTCTGACACTGGCCTCTGATTTGTGGCCAGCTGCAGGCACCAGCTGAAGTGAATATCCAAGCCCCTTTTACCGTCAAAGACATGAAGGCAATTTATCCCATATCAAGGTGGATTTCTAGGATAACAAATCAAGCACTAAAAGTCGCTTTATAGATGAAGGAGGATAGAGTTGCTATACATTGAGTCTGTGTACATTCTGGATGACTACAGATGGGCATATGAATCCTACCTGAAATGCCTAAGATGTATTTGTCTAAAGCAGGAAGATTTAATTCACTCTGGCTGAATACAGGCATTGTTACACAGTTACGAGGTGTAACTAGAGTAACTGGACTCTCATTAAGCAGAAACTGATGCTTAAGACACTGAAATCATCACTAGTCAGCCAGCAGTTTTCAGGAGTGTTGACAACACTACTAGTTATTTCCTAGCCTGTGGGTGTAAGAAAGGCAATAAAAGACACAGATCTGGTAACTTCAAACTTTCTAGTACTGATTGCTCCCAAGGTAACAGATTCCTCATATGTGTTCCTTCCTCTTTTGGCTGCCTGCTGGGAGTTCCCCACTACGTACAAGGTTCACCTGGGACCTGTTGCACTGAGGATGTTTGACCATAAATGATGATTAGATATTTGAAGTGCAGGTGCATTGAAATTGTGGAGTGATGAAGGGAGAAAAATATAGAGGTTATTATCTATACTGTAGGCTGATTTGCACTGTGGTGAGGAAAGCCCCCATGGACGTGGCAGTTCTCCATGACCATGTACACCAAACGTTCTCACCTGTTAATCATGTGGGGCAGAAATCCCTGTTGAATTGATCTGGCTACCCAGACTACAGATGGGTGTGGTTAGTCCTCTGACCTGTTGTAGATGTCTGCCTTGGGATTAGATGAATTGCGTCTTGGACTCCTAGTTTTTTGTAATGTGCCTAAAGAAAGCCCAGTAACCCCCACACTTCTATAGTGTTCAGTAAAATAAATTCTCCCATTAAAAAAAAGCTTGTCTGGGTTAATGGATGATCAAAGTAATCATCTAGGAAAAGCTACCTATAGAGATAATACTTTCAAAAAAAATTTAAATCAGTTTTTTTTCTTTGCTTTCTTTTAAAACTTTTCTAATAATTAGCAGCCCAGTGTTGTGACATAGATTTTTAGTTCTCCATACCTCGAGTATGCTGTGATAAATGGCCTACATATTTGCCAGAAATTTTTGTCCATGTACCCTGGCAGTAATCATGAAATTGGTTCCTGTGCAAAGCCATAAGACTGAATATGACACTTATAATGGGATCCAGTGTGAAAGATTTAGTATGGAGGTATTATTGAGCTGCTACATTTCCGGATCATTTTCTAACTTCCTTTGACTCAAAAGCACTATATCACTTTCAGAATTAATATGCTGCAGCAAACAGCAAGAGTTACCAAAGAGAGCACACAAACTAGGGATGAGAATGGGCCTTCTGCAGCTTCTGAATCATGGCTCTCTATCCATAGTAGCATTTGCATTTTGGGGAGGGTTTAAAAAAAACCCATCTGTTTCTAGTCACCTCAAGTGAAACCTAGATTATTCAATTATGAACACATTTGTACAGAATATTTTGCAGAAGTTGGTAACACTCCTAAGGTATTGAAAACAATCAAATTGCTTTTCATAGAATTATAGCACCAGTTAAAAGAAAACAATCTAAATTGTGCTAAGGAGTATGGGGATAAAATCTGAGGTGGAAAATAAGGGGAGATTGTGAGTTGAGAACAAATTGTCCATACATGTAGCAGCCCTTGAGATAACAGCTTTCTTACCAGAGGAGTCAGAGATGTTTTTTCTGTTGCCTGCAGTGTTTGCAATGTCCAACCATGCTTCAATCTTCCAAAAATTCCAGGTTCTTCATGCAGATTTGCAGTGCTCAGCTTTAGGGTAGGACTTCATTGTAGACTCCATTGACAAGAAGAGGTGCGGTTTTTTATATCAGCTTTTACTCACTTGTATTTTTCAAAGGTGAGAACTGCACATCAGACAACACATTGCATTTTGTAAATAGACTAAAATACAATTTCTTTGTTGTTTGGAGCACCTTGTGGAAAACAATAGTGAAGAAATTGCTTAGACAAATTGTGAGTGGAAGATGAGACATTTGAAACATATCGTTTATTTGTTCCTCTATGCCTCCTGGTGAAATGAAAAACATCCCATACATTACATTTTTGGATGTGGCATGCCTTTCACTTCACTGACAGGTATGTTATTTGTAACAAAACCCAACAACCCCTCTTTTCTATTACTCATCCAAGTCATGACAGTAATCATGGCTTGATAGGGGGGGGTCCATCATAAGAGAAGTTGTATATATTTGGGCCGTAACTGTAATTTCTGACAGTTTCAGTCTATGAAGCTAGGATGATCCAACATGAAACATGTCAGATTAGCCAGAGGGATTCTTTTCTGTAGAAACACACTTGTATTTCAGTTTATGTGTTTCTGGCTACTGAGATGAACAAGATGGGTGCAGCAGCAGATGAGAAAGCAATTTAAGATTGCTGTGTAGAGTGAAAAAACTAAAACTAAACAAGCTATATACCATACAAAAGAGATACCCTTGGGAACTGTATGAGCCAAAGGGATTGTTGGTATCTGGGAAAAAGTTCTGAGATAAGGGTCAGCTTGAAAACACACACACTGTTAAGAGTCAAATGCTGTTACTAGGTGACACAGTAGGCTGTTTACAGAGAACATGCATGATGGTTTCACTCCAGTTAACATCTGCATAATGGCCCAGATGTTCAGATTAAATAGGGCTTTTAGAGTTGACATTAACTCTATGGGTGATGTCAGCAAAGATACCAATATTTATCTAAGTTAGACTGCCTTCAAATATTTTCAAAGATCTTTATGCTCATTTTCTGTCTGTATATAGGCAAATAGAGGACCTGTCCACAAGGTCTGAAGCAGAAATATTAACTAACCTCTGGTGAATGCAACTTCCATACATTGATGTTTTCAGTCCAGCTCAATGGTCTTACAGACTTTTTCTACCCTGAATGATTCTATGACTGCAAAGAGGCCACGTAGCAGGGTGGATGTTTGTCCTTTCTCCTCTCCAGGCTGAAAGTTGTGTGGCAAAAGCCATAAGGTAACAATCAGATAGGCTCTTTGCCCAGCAGGGTTTGGCTTGACCACTGTGATTTGGCTAAGTAGGTGTGATAGTGCTTTCTATACATATCTACAAGCTCTGGACTACATCAATAAAAATCTTTAGGGTCAGGAATCAGTCAGTCAGCCTGGAAAGAGTCCTAATTTATTCAGGGGTCAGGTCTAAACAACAAGTTACTTCATGTGACCTTTCCTACACAGCCTGTCCTCTTGGACTAGCAGACTGATTTCCTCTCTTCTCAGATGGCGAATAGTGACAGTTCTCAGTGCTGCCTTTTTCTTGCAAGAGCAACTTCCCCTTAGCCTGCTTTCAGACTCAGTTAGAACACTGCTTTTTTCTTTGCCATCTTGCAGGAGATTGTAAAATGTATGTACAAACAGAGACTAAATGTTTTTTTTTAAGTTTCCCCTCTGACAGATTCTACTGTATTTTATATCGAAACCTTGTTCCTGCCTATTTGTGAGAGATGGTCTGTAACAGTAGTCTGCTTCCTCACGGGTTTTTCGGTTAGACTCCTGACTAGCTGCTCATACAGAGATGCTCTCAAAGGGCAGAGAAAGGTCTTGGGTCATACTATCCTGGTATAAACAAGATTTTTTTGTTCACTTTCTTTTTTTAGCACTGCCATCTCTTATAGCAGTTTGAATGTTAATGTTTGTAATTTCCCTGCTGTTTCAAATCATGAGACTCTGTCTTTTTATAAATTCTAAATTTTATGAAAATGCTTTGTGAAAATGTCTTATATGCTTATTTTTTAGGTTTAGATTTTTCTTTCTTTATCCCCCAAATATCTTTTGACAGCATCTCTAATGAAGTAAATCAGTGTAGTACTATTGATTTCATGGACCTATGGCAACCTTCAGCTTCTAGATAACTGGCCAAAGTTATTCCTAATCTGGGAGGCAATTTTAATATTTTCAGTGTTTTTCAGTTTGGGATACTAAATTTATTTGGTTTAATTTACAGTTTTTCAATATAAGTGCTAAAAGAAAATAATACTAAAAAACAAAATACGACAAGGAAAAGTGCTGAGGATTGATCAAGCTTTGGATCAAGCTTAAGCACAATTTCTTAGTAAAATAAATGTAATGAAGAAAAAGCATGATATGCATTGCAACACTTCAGCAGTTTTTCTGAAGCACTATGACATGACACATGATGTTCTAAAGTGGTTTTTAACTCTTTCACTGTAACTTCGCCTCAGGATAAAACATCCTTTTAACAGCATGTGTGAGGAAAACGTGAATGGCCTGTAGACGTGCCTGTAGGCTATGTGCTCTCTGTCACCTGCTGTATTACCCTGACTTTGAGAAACCTTTACTTCCTCATGCTTTAAGGAATAGAACATTTCTCTTTCACTTTGCCCACTAAGGAAAGCTGACTAGCCTTATTCTGATGTCCTGAGATTTAAAAGAGCCCTTCTTTTTTTTCCCAGTTTCTTTGTTCTCAGATTATTGTGCATAGATAAAAAACTAAAGGGCAGTATCAATTAAAAAAAATTAAAAAAAAAAAAAACAAAACAAAAACAAAACCATCCAAACAAAAAACAAACCCTTCCCCCCAAAACAACAACAACAAAAAAAACCCTACTATGTTTTGCTTTGGTTGGATTAAATTGTGCTACCTTTTAGCACTGCCTTAGGTTTGAAACCATTACCAATATAAAACTATCCTCACAGGCCATTTCAGGTGGTGTTATGATGCATCCCTGTCCAGCTCTCTATGTGTCAACTCAAATAAATGCAAAATTAGTGAGGCATATAATTTCCAGAAAAAAGGATTTTTCAGATGTTAATCTCTCCTAAAAGTTGTTATACTTATAGCTTCTAACTGACCCGATTAATCAAAATTAGCATGTCTTATTTATTAATAGGTTTCTAAAGACAGCACTGTTTTGTCATAATATTCTTTCATTTATTCGCTGCTTAAGAAGCTGCTCCCTAAGCACTTATCACTGGCTTAATTGTGATCACAGAGAAGTAAGGAGAGCCTTGCCAATTTTTTCAAAAAAACCTCTCTGTATTATTAAAGACTGAATATGTTTCCCATTTGATATTGGCAATAAGCTAGTAAATATAGTCTGCACAAATATGTGTGTTTATATACAAATAAATGCATATATATGTGTATGTGTGTATATAGAGAAGGTCATTTTATATACAAAACAGAGAGAGAGGGAGTGAGGGAGGGAGAAATTTACTGTATGTCCTTTAAAACTATCACTGATTAAGTGAGCTTATTTACAGCAAATCAAATACTAAAAAAAGAAATACAGGAATAAGTCCTACTCTCTCTCTCAAGGATTCCATATAAAAATCACCTTTCCCAGAGAAGCAGGTTAGTAAACTCCACTATTTAATTCCATGTTTTTGTAGCATCTATGGTAAGAAAGTATACATTCCTACATTACCCCCTTGGTGCTGTTGTAGTACATACACTATAATGTCTCTACATACTAAGCGGCTGACTTTTTACTTGTATACCCTTTTTTAGCTGAAATCTTTTTCACTTGTCCTCATGTATCTGTACAAAAACTTCCAGTTAAATTATAAATTCTTTGGAATGTGAGATACTTGCCTTTTACTGTCATCTCATGCTTGAGAAAGAATTGCTTCCAAAAAATTCTGTGAAATTTCTGGGTTTAGGCACAAAAACATAGCTAATTTCAGCTGGATAAATTTCACTCAAACACAACAGAAATCGCAGAAAGAAAAGTTTGTTTTCAAAACACACTTCTTCACAGAAATGCTGTGCTCTCTCTTCTCTAGAGTCAATTTTTCTTTCAAAACCAGTAGATTGAAAATCTACTTTCAAGACTCCTGTTTGTTTTTTTTTCTTTTGAGAGAAAATCTCTTAAATTCTTATACACAGTGATAAATGCCACATGAACATTTTTACTGAAATATCCCCCTCTGCCCTCTTTTAATTCTCCTATTGATACATTTACTCCTCTGCAGAGAGGTAGCCCCTGAAGTGATGTCATTTGCTGGATGCTGGACATTTCCTTCAAATTATTAACACACCAGTGTGCAAATGACCAGAGAGGAAATGGAAGGGTGAAATTGCACAGCAAAAAAAGACAAAGAAATCTGAAGGGGGCTGAGCAGTAATTTTATTTCACATCTTCATTACTCAGAAATTACCTCAGTCAGAAAAATACAAAGGAGTAAACTCCTGCAATGTCAATTTGGCAGTCGTCTGCACAATCCATTATTATTTAACATCTCTCAAGCTGTAGTGCTTTGTTTAATGTAACACAGACAATTTAACTAGTACTGCTGAGGCACCACCAGATATATGAGCTACATGCAACTGAGCTTTACAAACCAAAGATTTGCCTCGTGAATTTACTTCTACACAATAACTGATGGAAAAATCTTTGAGGACAGAGAGAAAGAATAAAGGACTTAACTCAACTTATAAAATCTGTCTATAAATCACCTCATTCAGAAAAACTAGATTTCAACAGTAGTTTGAAGATACATTGCATCTGAAACCCACAAAACAACCCAGGAACTTAGAAGTTCAATTTTGATATTTGGTGTTCTACATCAATGTCAGCCCTAAATACATCAGCTATAAGTATGGGTCATAATGTGACTAATATTAGCAGGAATCAAACATGTCCCAAAGTGCTATAATTCCCCATTAATTCTAGATCTCAGCTCCAAAACGTGTGGAGGCATTCCTTTCTAGGTTCTTCCATTACCTTACTGGAGACATAGGAACAAGGCATGAATTTTTTCTATGGGAATTGCAATGTTCAGTGTTAGGAGAGGTCAGTCTTCTAATCTAAGTTGAAATTTAGATTCTCTTGCATCCTTGCCAACTCTAATAATGCTGCCTCTTGAGGCACTCCTCACTCCAGTTACTATTGTTGTACTCACAAAAATTATTCGTACCTGCATAAGTATTTCAAATACTGAAAGCATTTTGCAAATACATACTGAGTTAGAATCATAGACTGAGCTTTGTAAGGCTTATCATCCTCATTTTAAAGTAGTAGAGGTGAAATGACTTGCTCAAGGCCATGACATAATTTGGCGGGCAGAACTGGGAGTAGAGCGCAGGCTTTCATGCCTCACACCTCATTACTGCACATCGTCTTGTCTCTCAGGTTGAGACACCAGGAAGGTTTTGGTAATAGATTTCCCATGTACTCCATATTGGCCTGTTTAGACGAGGTGTCAGAATGAAAAAGCTGGTCCACACTGTGTGAGCACTATTGATGCCTGTTCACTCTTCAGCAGAGCTTGAACTCAGCTCCAAATTTGCCCCCTCTTTGAATATCTTCCCTGTCTCAGCAATAGCCATACTGATGCCACTAGGTTAGGGGTTGATGAGGACCTTCAGGATTCTTACCCATGAGAGATGCTATGTAAATACAAAAAAAAATGCCATTTTTACTGCTGATCCCTTTTCATTCTGGACTCTTTGACATTACTCTGATTGTTATTATTATTATTATTATTATTATTATTATTATTATTGCGGTTTTCATGAACATTTTCCTTTGTTACCAGTTCTACTCTCTGTCAAATAGATTGCTTACTAAATGGACCTATCTCTGTAGAAAAACAAAACAGAAGTAAATCCATCCTGCTGCTGTTATTAATATGCTATTAAAAACCTATTTGAATCACTGTTACCTGTTTGCTGCAAATCTCCATACAGAAACAAAAATGTTTGCAGAATCTTAAGGCATGTGGGAGATGCACCTGTGTTGCTAATTCCCAAGCAGTCAAATTGCTCAGTAATAAAGTGTTTCTGTAATGTAGCTTTTTTTTTTAATGGTGATTTTGAACAAATGCATTTTCATTATGTCTGAATTTCATTTAATGTGTTTTTACAATACATGTTTGTGGTGCATCATTCCAGAAAGAAAGTAAACTCCATCTAAAATCGCATTTGATTATAAGAGTGTACCCTCATACATATCTAATAAACAAATAAACAAATCAGTTTGATCTGTTATGCAGATAACACTGATATGTAAAATATGTTCAGGAACTAAAAATGCATTTTCTGTGCGGAAGTTTTCCTTGTAGAATGCACTGTGAATTTATGTGAACTGTATACAGCACTGAGACTCTTTTATGTAGCCTGTTTCCCTGGCTGATAGCTAAAAGAGGTTAGGCTGAATCTCAGTGGATCAATTAACAGAGGGACCTGTCCTTCAACAGAAGAAGATCTATTTCAGGATTTGCATATCACTGAAAAAAATTACAAAGCTGAGATAAATACAAGCCCGATAATAACTCACTGCAGGCTTGGCTTCATTCCTAGATTTCCTTGGCTGTTTGTCCTAATAAAGTGTCTCCATGGCACTTAGGGCAGGAAGGTTATTAGTAGCTGTCAATCAAAAGAAGGAGTATGCATCGACTGGAGGAGAAAGAGAAGAGAGGTGACATTCATCCTCTTTTCTCACTTATATTGGGTATAAAAGTCATTCAGAGCAAGTGGTTAAAAAGGGACAGGTCCCTCCTCATCCCCCATGGAAAAGAAGAAGAAGGTGGTAAAAAAAACTAACCAACATACCTGCCTTGGTTACCAACAATTTAATAATAGTGTGGAATACATCAGTCACTTCTCTTTAGCTTATTAGTGCTGGGGTGTTTATTAGTACCAAGGGATATGAAGGACATACACACAAAGAGTAGGATAAAGACTCCTGACAAAACACTTCTGGTTGATATTTTAGTACGAAAAAATGATAACTTTAAGCAGCTCCAGTTTGTGATAAAACTTCAATGCTGTATCAGGAAGTAGTATATTTATTTAATCCTTAAGCTAACATGGTTGTGGCAATGAACACCTTTAAAAAGCTAGTAACAACATAGAATGCATATTTATTTCTTATCTCATTTAAATCAAATATGGTGATCTAACTCTACCAAGTTGAAACTCAGAACTGATCTATACACCAATTAATTAATACTTTAAAGGTCTTTAATTTACTGTACCACTTTCTTAATTAAAGTATATCTGCTGCTAGAGCACATCATGTCTATATATGCATATTTTCATAAGTAACAGAGTCCATAGAGTGCTAATTGATATCCTGGTCTCCAGACAATACTTTACTAAATGAAATGACAATTATAACCAATTAAAATTCACTTTACATACCACTTCACCTATTTTGTATGTATTATGCATGAAGACAGAGAGTACATTGCCTCACTGCTCAGGATTTGTGTGCGTCTGTGCAACTGATGGACAGCTCCAAGGTATTCCTTTTAGCAAGCTCTTTACCAAGGGTCATTTTTCAGGCTCGTCTAAAACCTATACTTTGCTGTTACATAGATACATCAGTTAATAAAAGCTATTAATTGCTTTGTGAGGATTTTATTATTATTATTATTTCCTTTGACAAATGTGTGTCAAATTTGCACTTACACCTTCAACTTGCTATGAAGAAAAGGTTTTTAAAATAGCACGGTGCCTAATTAGAAAAGCTAAACTTCTTTCAGGCACATTGTATGCAACATATAAATGGCACAGCGCTGCACACCTACTGAGGGGTGTGTGGGAGTAACGCAGAGGAATGAAGTCAGTGGGAGATGAGAGTGTTTGGAACAAGCACCTCAAGCTTGAGAGCACATGGCTAAAAAGAGACATTACACATTTCATGCAAGAAGGAGTTGCTTCCAGTTTTCCACTGAACACTGAAAGTCTTGGTTTTGCAACCCACCGCAGCAGAGCATGCACTGTCTCAGCTGGGGCTGTCACTCTCTGACCTCATTTCTTGCCTGTGGTGGGGAGCAGATATTACTGCACTAGCTGTGGTGGGACCTGCCCTTTGATGTGCACCTTCTGCAACAGGGGCAGGTCCCAGTAGCACTTAGATGCAACCTGCTGCACAGGGAGGTCTTGCAGGCCTCCTCTCCAGGCAGTGCCTACAGCTCCAGTGCAGCCCCATCTCTGCAAGCCAGTCATGGTGCAGCACATGGAACTCTGCACTGGTGCCACTGCCAGGTAACTCCAGTACTTTCCTAAGCAAGAAGTAAATTTACACTTTGGGAGATTCTTAAGTAAAACCCACAAGTCGTATAAAAAGTGGTGAACAACATCAAAGCTTATAAACTCCCCAAGTCTCTTACCTCTCTATTCCCTTTATTCCACTTCTTCCTTTGCACAGATACACAGAGGAGAACTCAGGCTCTTGGTGTGATAACAGGAAAAGCAAAGTAAATGAAGACATGGGCCTTAGTAAAATCAAAACATTTCTAAATAGAGTATGGACATTTTCCTTGAGGTAGTTTCCAAAAAACACCAAACCCCTAATTTGTCATCCATCCCTCCAGATCAGTCATGTGAGTGTATAGGTACTTCCCAGGCTGACTTGTGTTATCTCCCCCAATCCAACCACCTGAGTAAACTTCTACATTTTCATGCAGTGCATGCCACCAAGTAAAGAAACCTTTATCTTACCTTTTAAATCTTCCATGTTCACTCAATGAATCATTCTGAGTGCTGGATGAGGTAAAAACCACAGAGCCAGATCACCTCCTCCTGTTATCACAAGCAGAGGAGAAGGCTTAAGGAACGGTGTGGGTCGTTCCCACACATTTTTTTGAAGACGTATGTGATTGCTACCCTGTCACAGGGATAGGGTTTGTTTTCTGAGGGGGAGGTCATGAAGCCTTTTAGACATGTTTATTCGTGTAAAAAGAGGCATCCAATGTGTAACTATCAACTTCAACCACAGACTCCCCAAAAGTGTTGGTCCAGGAGCTGTTTATCTGGGCTATGTTTTCTAGGTCGCTCAGGACCAAGAAGGAGAATATTACTTGCCCTTCTCCCTTCTTCTCTGTTCTCCTTACCCAATCCCCCTGAATCCCCTTCAAATTACTATAACTCCATGTCAATTTTCTCCCATGGCAAATTGCTCATGGGAAAAACCTCTAGGCTCAGGACCAGTGGTGCTGCAGGACTTAGTGAAACATTGCTCTCTGATAGCCAGGGCAAATTCATTCGTGGAGAAGGATACTTCTGGATTCAAGTTCAAGATCTTTGACAAAGAAACAAAATATGAGAGAAAAAAAAACTCATAGCAAATGGGCTTGGGGTGTTTGGACTTTTTTTTTTTTTGAGGGGTGGAAGATCGGGGTTTTTTGTTTGTTTATGGGTTTGGTTTTTCGCAGGTCTGTTTTGTGCTTATCTATGAAATGGCAATAACTGAAATTAGGATATTGACAATATCTTGAACTACCTACTTTTTTGTTACAAAGCAGGCTAAAGTCAACAAAAGTGTAAAATATGACTGTGAGGGGTTTTTTTTTCACAAGAACAGTTTTGTGGCGGTAGGACAAATCTAAGCCTATCTACAATGACATTTAAGGGTTGAGGCCCATTGTCTTCATATCGAACATTCAAAGAATTCCCTGCCAGTATGTGTTTTCATTTTTGTAATAGATTAAAGTAAAGTTACAAACGTAAGTAACAGTTTCTCATTTTAATATATAACCCCAATTTATAAGAACTCTCAGTTACAGTTGTACACAAAGTGGGGGAGATGGGATGTGCATCTACCACTGTTTTTATTTTTATTTATTATTATTTTATTATGTTATAAAATGTCTTTAGTTCTTAGATGGACAAAGGATTATTGGTGTTTCTGGAAATTAAAACAAAATATGCAGTTCACTGCTGTCTGAGTGTCTTAAACTGGTGTCTCTCTATTGAAACTCTACTATTCTTATGCCAGCTGGGGAGGCAGCCCATTCACTGCAGGGGCAGCATATCAAAACTCAGTTTATTTTATCCACTACTAGGCACGACTTTGTTAAGTTATGTATTTGTATATAAAAATTTTCTTTGTCTTTAGAATCAAATTTGAAATTAAGTTTTAAAAAGATTCAGATTATGGATCTGGGTAGTTCAAATATTTTATTCAATATGGAGTACTGAAATATATGAAAGCTGCATTCAATTCACTGCATTGTGAATGTATGATTTTATGAAAGCTGAAAGTGGCTTTGACTTTCTATTCTAAATGGAAGAAAGATATTCATGTAAAAATATATGAACTGTTAAGGGATAGTCAATCTACAAATATTCATAGCAGAATTTTTTTTCTCATCTATTTAAGCATAGTTTAGGGGAAGAACAATTTTTAAAAGTCTGTTTAATGTGATTCACTTGGAGACAGGAATCTTTCATTTACAGAAAGGAGGAGGGGAAGACAGAAATGACAGCCAAGGGCTCAGGTTCTCATTTTAACATTGGCAAAAATGTGAATAATGTTTCTGTTTCAGAATTACTTCAGACAGTGGCTTTACACCGATATTTTCTCTTTGAAAGCAACTCCTTTATGTTTCTCAGCCAAATAATATAAATGTTATAATTTTTTTGTTAATATTGAATGTAATGTTGATCTAGATTGAAACATTAAATAGGATGAGATTTGTGTTTCCTCATAGAAATAATTTCAAATCTTATTTCTGATTTTTAAGAGTGTCTACTTTTTAAATTTGTTTCACAAGAAATATGGTAGATGTTTCTCAGATGCAAAAATAATTCCTGTATAACTTTATTTCACAATTACCAAGATTGATTTTTCATTAAGTGCTTTTTTGTTGTTGGGTTTTTTTATTTTTTCATTTACAAAAGTTGTTTTGTGCAGTAAATGAAGTGCCAACGCAGACAAATGTAACCAACATTAAGCTAGCCAATAGAGTTCAACAAACTGCTCAGGTCATTAATATAATTTGTTTTGGCACTGTTACATTTCCTAGTGGTACTCTGTGTAGTTTGCTGGGCACATCAATTTGTTTTCAGCTATTGTGAAATTGGATATCCTGGCTTTCATCCAAAGCACCCTCTCAATTTGCATATCTTTGTTATCATTTCAGGTTCTCAGAACATACTGTGGACTATCACACCATCTGCACCAAGATCCTCACATCCAAACACAAATTAAAAATGAAACTGTAAAATTTGCAAGGAAACAATACAGACCTTTTATCTCATTCTCCCTCTGTTCATTTTCAAAAGAGAAACTTGCTTGTAGCCAAGCATAGCAAAAAAGGCTTTTATTAATTGGACTGGCATCAAGCATGCATACATAAAATTGTTTATTTTTTCCCTATAAAGGGGTTGCCTGACATAAAAGGGTCTTTGAAGATGACATTCAGATTTTGACATTTGCATGATATTGTATAAATATCAGAGGTAGGAGACTTTTCTGACAAACCAGATGGGTCAAAAAAAGCACTTCCAGAGATAGATATTAGTCTTTTACTTAAAAGATATTAGCTTCTCCTCAAAGCTGTGAATTATTAAGCAGCAAAAACAAACATATTTTTCTCAAACCATGACGTATTTAATTCTTTTCAATCCAAGTAAACTGGGTTTGGGGAAAATATAAAATAATGTCATTACTTTTGAGGGGGGTTTTGTAATTCAATTAAGATCACAGAATATAATTGAATCTTGTCTTTCGAGTGTCACAGAGATTAAATCTTATTGCTGAATTTACTGCTTCTTGAGGGAGCTAATCTCAATTTTAAGCATAGACTCTGGGTGTTTTTTGAAATACAAAAAGGCACTTTAGGCCTTAATTCATCAATATTAGAATTATGCAGAGAAAGATTCTTCCTTTTAGCTTCATTCCCTCATAAGCTTTGATTGAAACCCACAGTTTCTGTTTTTATCAAGGGTGGCAGAGGTGAGTGAGGCAAGAAAAAAATCTGCAAACCTATAATAATTGTAGAGACACTTAGGAGGGAGGTTTGCTGACTGTGTACTTCAGCAAAGATTTCAAATAAGAGAAGATGGAACCTCCTCCTTTTGATCATGGGAAGGAATAGCACAAATCTGAGTATATTTGTTGACCCTTCTTTATCAACAAAGAATCAGCTACAGTCAGCAAGCAGTGCACAGGAACTAGCTGGTTTCATGGTTGGGAGAACGACTTGAGCACTGCCTCTGAGCTTGCTGCTTTTGATGAGATGTTGCCATGCTGTTCAAAAACTCCACAATGTGAACCTACAGTGAGAGGAAGAGAAAGGAAACAAGGAAGACAAGAAGGGAAGAGGGAGGAAGGGGGAGAAAAGAAAGAATGGAGATGAAGAGAGAGGGGAGGAAGGGAAGCAGAAAGCAACTACTTAAACCCCAACTTCCACTTCAGAGGGTCATCTTGCCCATATATTCTTAAAATTCTCATCTTCAGCTCATGAATGACAGATGAAAAAAAGGAGCAGATTCTCAGAAAATAGATCCAATCCTCAGAAACTCCTTTTTCTTCATAATTTTTCCTTTCTTATTGATATAAAATCCTCCTCTGAAATCAATGCATTGCCTTCTTTCAGATGTTTGACTTGGGCCAAGATAGGTCCACTTCTGGGTATTTTGTCTTGAAACATAACACTGTGCTGGTCTAAAGAACAAGTTATAGCTGATCTGTGTTTATGTGCCTTTTTCTTTTCATTCCATCAATCTTACATAGCCCTAAATATATGGCTAGGGTCTTTTTCCTTCTCTGATGGTTCCTCAGGTCCCCTTTAATTATATAAATCAGTAGTGGCTTTCCTCTTCCTTACAATTCTAAATTGGTCACTTGTTCTTTCCATCTCCCAGTCTTCTGCATCTGTTTTTCAGCTAGGGGCCTTAATCACAGTGCAATATCAGGTTCTGCACACTCCTTTGGACTCCAGACTCCTGCAAACTTCAGCCATATTCCATACAATTCTTCCATTTCCACATTTCATTAGATACGCTGCTCCAAATTCATGATAGACACCTGGCTATAGTCAATGACTATGGTAAAGCTGCCTCTCAGTTCCTGCACTCATCCATATTCAACAATTCCTTTTGTGTCTGTATTTCAGTTTGTTCAGATTTTTGCACAAAAATTCATCCTGTTGTAGGTGATTGCTTTCAAAAGACTTAAATAACATAGCAATAATTAGTTCACAGATTAATATGATCAATGATGAGGACTGGTGAGAATTCCTATATTTGAATATTATCAGTAATGGTGTGCAATAGTGGTAAAACATGTAGACTGTTTACCCAAGGAAATAATAAGGACTTTGATTTCAGATGATGATGAAACTTATTTGTATGTTGAGCTCCTGGGGGCAGAGGAGTGGGGATGGAATATTTGTGCATTCCTTGGCACTGACTTTTTCAGTCATTCATAAAGTTAATGAAAGTAAAAGTATCACTGAGCTTTGAATTAGGTCCATGAAAAGCCAGAGGAAGGTAAGGTTCACCTGAGGCTGCTGAAACATTGGGATTTAAAGTAGTAGCTGTAAAAAAAAACAGGTATTGAGGACTTTTCTCCCCAGATTGGGTGCTTTAGAAGCCTAGAGAAGAAGTCAACTTCAGTCTAGCTCTAGGTTTCCAATTGCACTTCTAATACTTAAGGCATTCCAACTTATCTAGCCAGTGACCTACACAGAGAAGAAGTATCAGCAACACTTAATCCCAGCCTCAGTAAAATGCTACTTGTTTCTGCATCACTTGACTGGTGGGCATTCTGCACAGACCTAAAGCAAAGCTTAAGCCTGGGTGCCTGAGCCCATGGGAAGACCAAGCACTGCACCACTACACCCTGAGAGCAGAAAGTTCACCATTGCTCAATACATCTGAAGCACTCTATAATAATGGCTTATCCTAATGAAAGCATGAGACTGGTTGGCGTCAGCTCATATTATTTGTCTCGTAAGTACCAGTTGCATTAGGTAAAACAGCCTGGGCTTGATTGAAGCACTGCAGAACACGGTTTCAATACACTTTTAGGTGTTTTGTTTCTGATTAGAATTCTTTACTGTTGCTCCCTGTTTTCACTTCCTCACCTCCTTCTCTGAAAATACACTCTGTCTTTGATTGTGGCCTGCTACTTTAAATAAACAAATCTTCATTAGACAGAGGTCAAACCACATGTATTGGACAAATGCCAACTCAGGAAATTACATTCTCCTTACCTAAGTAACCCTTACAGTTTCAACTGTGCATTAAAAACCAGACAAAATGTGTTCTTCACTCTTGGTCAAGAGCAATAACATAGAAACAGTATATCTAGTCCCAGCTAAGTAAACTGGCTCAAAAGCCGAATCCCGTTCATCTATATTCAAAATACATAGTTTCTGAATTTTTGTCAGAAGAAGAACTGCACTGAATATTTTAGAATAGTGAATATACAACACACAAACATAAAAATCCAAAGTTTTTCAATTTTTTTTTTTTGCTACAACTTACTCTCTGAGGACTGAGTCATATACTTTCTAAGGCCCTCAGTCTAGGAAATTCTTAAAGAGAAGATCTATTCCATCCACTTGATATGAAGAATTTCACAGAACAACATCAAATATAGACTTGAAGTCTGAGATTAAAATGCAGCAAGTATCATAGGATATGATAAAAGCACATATATTCAGGCTGAAAAATACTTTCCATTACATGCATTTTTCTGTCTGTTTCTGAAGATGTTTCTAGACCATTGATAATATGTTGAAGGGAGGTTGTCCTACATTTGTCTACGTTTAATGGAAAAACCTATTGCTCTACAAGAAGCAGTCTACTCAGATTTGAACCAGCTTGCAAGTTGATAACAATTATTTTTCCTGAATAAGTCTTGGTTACTGGAGCTTATTTCTAATAAAGGCCTTGAATTTCTTGGCATGGTGTCCTGCTATTAACAAGGACTGTCTGGATATGCCAGAAGCTGAATTGGCATATAGGTCACTTTCTGATCATTATTAAAATATTCTGTATTTTCCCCATAATATTCTTTCATCTAAGGGCTGGGAACCAGGGTATCATTAATTTTAGACTTACTCCTACTAAAGAACTAGTGCTAGAGATTAAGTAATTTTTAACATAATGATTAATAATCTCTTTTATAAACTCTGTTTTGTACTGCAGTGGGAAATTATCCACTATGAATAAAACAAGGCCTTCTGAAACAACTCTGAGACAATTGAGACTATCTTTTAAAAAGAATTGCAAATATAAACATTTAGATATTTTGTCCACAAAATGGAGTAATCCATTATTTCAGAATTTTCTCCATTCTTCATAATGGATAAGACACACAACATAACAATCTAGAAACATCATATATACCACTGGTAGTAGTTGATGCTGTTGATAATTCATGAGCTGAGAGGCTTGGACATGTTCTGAACTATTTGAAAACAATTACATATATGAAAAGGGTTTTTTGTTAAAAACAATTTTTAAAAATCATGAAAACCAAAATGGTAACATAACTCCTTATATCCAGCTGTCTTTCATCACTTTTTCTTATAAAATATCTGACGGCAGAATCTGGAGCACAGCTATAAACTTTTCCAGGGAAAGTTTTCCCTACAAATACTGCATGGCTCAAGGTTTCTCTCACTAGTATTGAAGACAAATTTTAGTTGCTTATAATAGTGAGGGACCAGTCTATAAGTCTGCAGAGTGGCATGCACACCTATGGTGCTATATAAGTACATAAATAATAATTGTAATTAATGTGTCTCAGCTTCCTGATCTGGAAAGGATTAATTAGTTGAGGAGGATTAATTAGATATTGTTAGCACAGTACTTTGAAGATGTAAAGTGCTATATATAAGTGCTAAGTACTACTGCATCGTGATTTTCATGTTCTTTGTGCTATACTTAGTAGATTACAAGTTCCAAGATTTCGTTTGCTTGAATATTTGTGAAAGTGGATGCGTCTGTCTTAGAGACTCTGAGTCCACAGAGTTATGTTTGCATATAGTTTAACACTAAAGCCTTGTGTAAACAGACCTGCTTCAGTTTATAATTGTTGAAATCATCAGGGTCACATTGGCAACAAAATACTTTATAGGCTGTGTGGTTGCAGACATCTGGTATACAGTTTTATACAAATAAATACTACTTTGAAGAAACTTGAACTTCTATAGACTAAACAAAATGGTGCTAAAGAGAATTCCCAAGGGGAGGGAAAAGTGCTTTTGAGTTACAAGAGGCTTCAGAGACTCCCAGGTGTTGTCCCAATATATACTAGGTCACATTTCCTGGCCACCTTAATAAAATGTCCATATTCCTGAACATGGCATGCAAATACATGGCATTTGCTACATCAAAATATGACACCAAGACAGTTAATGGACAAGTGAAGAGGGATCTGAAATTCTAGAAGTAAAAGCAGGAAGTTCAGCTAAAAATTCTGTAAAATATGGATTAGATTTTTTGCATGCTGTGAAGCAGGAAGACTTTTTAGTCCTGTTTGACAGATCAAGGATAAGGATAGAAGGTCATTATGTGACTTCCTATTTCCCCAAGTTAAATTAAATTAAATTTTGTCAAATATACAACTATAAAAATCATCAAATGCTTCCTTCTACAGTCCCACAAAGCAACACAGTCAAGCCTCTTCTAAAGAAGGTTTAGAACAAGAGAGAACAGAAATAATTTTCACCAAGTCCTATATGTACAACCTAAACCTGGAAACTTGTTACATTTCCCTCATCCTGCAACTTATTTTGATGTGGAAAGACAACCAGCAAAAGAATTTCTGAATGGTTTACTAAGTCTGTGGGAATCAGTGATGCCAAAATATTTCCTTGGAACTGTCAAAGCAATAGAGAACATAGTAGAACTCTATTCAAGGTGTACAGATTTCATCAGTGAATGTTAAAGGCAAGGCCAGTGAAAAACAACATTTTGCTTCGATTTTGCAACCCAGAAACATCATGCATATCTCAAATCAAGGCTATTAACACCCTTTAATAAAGCCTGCATACAGCTTCTAAAAGCATAGGTATAATGAGGTGTCTAGTCTCAAATACCTACAGAGAAGCTCTTAGTGACCAATAGGATAATTTTTAAGACTTTCCATCCCTTGGCCATACAGGTTACTGATATTTGGTGTAGACCAACTCTGCTGTAACTACTGGTTACCCCAGCTGCGTAAAGAATAATTCAGATTCTTCAGTCAGCACAACATAATTTTCTCAGTCTTCCTATGCCACAGCCTCAGCTTGAGCTATACCAGTTCATGGATGGACTAACTGCTTCTATTACAAAAGCAGAAGGAAGCATGGCTACATTCAAAACATTTCAGCCAGGCCCTGTGGTTATCTGTGTAAAATAGTGGACTAAGCTACTTTATTAGCAATGTATTGTCAGTTTAATTGTGCAAAATGCTGGTCTAGTCATCACTCATCACTGCTAGCTGGTGCACTCCCTCTAACTGATTTTTTAATTTATTGTTGTAAATATGCTCCTTAAGAACTGAACAGGATTCATGGAAAGAATGAAAAACAACTAATTGAAATGTCCAGCTCAGAAGTTGGAAGCAAATCACAGTCAACAAAACAGTTATTCCTTCTCTTTCCTACTCACTCTCAGGACACTGAGAGTGCTCTGCTTACACAGAATCACACAGAATCACAGAACAGGTAAGTTAGGAAGGGACCACTGGAGATCATCTAGTCCAACCTCTCTGCTCAAGCAGGGTCCCCTAGAGCATATTGCATAGACTTATGTCCAGACAGCTTTTGCATATCTCTAGGGAAGGAGACTCCAAAACCCCTCTAGTGAACTTGTCTCAATTATTTCTTGAAGGCTAAAAAAATGTCTTTAGACTTCTCAGTACTATTCCCAGTTATCCATGGACTAAAAACACCAGCAAAGCTTTGATTTTGTCTAGTGGGAATTAGGTTACATTTTTTTTTTCATGTTTTTGTGTGAATGAAATAGTCAGAGTAATTGTTAGTATATTTTTTTCTATGTTCATTGAGAACTGAGCTCTAAGTAACCTGATGATGCGAAGGAAACACCTTTTACACCCCTTCTAGCAGGTCATTTTATGTCACTAGCTTTTGGCATTCAATAGATAGTTTAAGGAGTCATGTAACATACTATCATTATTATTATCTTAGAAAAATACTAAGGAAGTTAAAATTAGACCTTCCCTCAGAAGCATAAGTTAGCAGGCCTTTTCTCTTTGACAGTGTTTACCATTAATTGAACAGGGTTTGGATATTTTTTCTTGTTTCTTTTTCTCTCACATGGGCTAGAGTCCTCTCAGAGGACCTGAATGCTCCATTTGCTGGCCTTGTGGCTGGGCTTTGGCTGATCTCAGTTGATCAAGCAATGCAGGACACCAATGCCAGCTCTCTTGAAAGATTCAGTTTGCAAGTAAATTGCCTTAAATAATAAAAAATAAATAATAAAATATAGCTGTTTTTAAACTTCCTGTGTTGGGAAACATCTGTTTAAATAATTACCTTCTTACAAACATGATTTTATCACATCGGTTATCTCAACATTTATTTTACTATTTGATGGTTTGCTTTTATTCTGCTTTAGATAATTTCTAGCGCTCCCTCTGTCAGGAGAGCAAAAGGCACATCCCCAGTTAAATCTAGTAGTTTTTCCTTGGCCTCTTTCTGGAGATTTCCAGTTTCCACCTCTGTTTATTTAGTTTTAATATTTATAGTTCTTTCAACTACTCAGGCGTGCTCATCCCTTGTACAGCTGTGTTGACATGCTCTTTGCTTTGAAACATCAGTAAGTTAATTAGGGTGATGAAAATACTGTTCAGCCTGGTCTCAGTATGACACACTTAGGTTTCAAAAAGTCATGTGAAAATTATCTTAGCTTTCACTATATGATTATTGTGATTTATTTTGAGTTTTCCCTGTTGGCTGATGTATTTGTGGGTGGTGATGCAGCTCAGATTAACTTCTTGGGAAGATTTTTAGGTGCACAAAGAATATTCATATCCTGGAATTAAATGAAGAACAACAGGACTCTAAGTAGCATGAAAAAGTTCTCTTTCTACATGGCTATGCTGCTGCATCCTTCATGTAGTCCAGCTGACACTGAAGCCTTCATTGACTGCTAGTCCATAACTATAATAACAATAATTATCTAATTGGTAAGAGCATCATTTTCTCTTTAAAAATGTGCATAGTTTTTAAGTTCCTATGTGGGCTGTATTTAAAAATTAACCATGAAATATGCAAATTCTCAGGACCTTTTCTTCAGTATGTCTTGAAGTAAATTCGCAAAGTTGTAAGACTCCATTCTCAAACAAATGCATGGGAACAATAAAAGCCAGCCTTTATTGAAATAGTGCTTGACATTTTCTTTGTCAGCATATCCTACAATTGTGGACCAGCTGCCTGCCTGAGGACAGGTTCAGAGTGAATACCTGTCTAGCATTGGAGAGCATGGTCACTTCATCAGTGTCAGCTTGTAACAAAATTTGCCTTGTGCAGCGAAGGGGGAAAATAGCTCTCATCATCTCAGACCAGATATTTATGCAGGCCCTTCCTGCAAACAATAGCCACTGTGCTCAAGTCATACTTTCAACCTGATTTCCAATCAATTTTGAACTCATGACAGATATAAACCAAATTTGAAAGATGGATAGGATCAAATGTCAACAAATGTCATGAACATAGGAGGCTGAACAGGGGGAGACCTTATAAATATTACCACTATAGAACAGGCTTCAGCATGAATTCAACCTTTATGAAAATGAAACATTCTTTATAAGGGAACAGTACTGTTGGTGTCCTAACTGTCAAATATTTTGTTTGGAGAAGTAAAAAGCGCAAATATATGAGAAAATAGGTTTTCTTTGTACCACAGCATGTGAAATGGCTTTTTACTCCTCGTTTTCCAGCAACTGGTCACAACAAAGGTAACCAACTACCCTATTTTGAGGAAGGCAAACCTCCTCTGAGAGAAACAGATATGGAAGAGAGAGGATGTTGTTTTTTAGACATAAAAAAAGATCCTGAACACTAGATTGTGACTGAGATGATCTCCAGGTGTTGGGCAAGTTCCTTTTATTGGCAGTGCTAAAAAAGGCAGATTGCTGTAAATTATTTGGCCTCTTCATTCCCCACTCAGCATTACATCTGCAGCTATCTTGAGAAGACACTTCTCTTTCTGTGCTGAGAAACTGAAGAGCTGGGACACTATTTAGTGATATCCAAAAAAACACTCTCAACCACTCATCTCCGTTTTGCACCTGAAGTCCTACAAACATTTCCAAAATCTACCTTCATGACAGTAAGAGAACTGAACTTATTAATTATGTTACAGTGGTTGAAAAATGCTGTGGCATCATTGCAAGCCAACATTTACTTACTGCTATAGGGCCCTTACCTTGAGATCCACCTTCTGCAACCACAGGCCCTAAAGGCCACTGGTCTGGAGTAATCCTCTCTGCTGCCTGTGTCATCAATGCAAAGAGAGACAATTTAAAAGGTGATTCAATCTCATCACCTTAGGAAGAGATCAATTTTACTGTCTCAGAAATCAACATGCCTATTCATCAAGTGGAAGAAACCAGGCAGGTTGGCTTAGATGGACACCTAACTCTTTGGTTGATAATGAAATATGCAGAGTTTTTAATTAATTCAGCAATAGTTTTGCTATTTTTCTAAGCAGTTCTATAAGAAGAAGTAATTTTGCGCTAAGTGCCCCAGTGCCCAAAAAGCAAAATGAGTGAGGAATCTTTCCCTGGAGATAACCTTTGCTTGCTTTGACCCAGTAGAAGAATAGTCTGAATTTCCCAGTCTGATCTTCCCAAAGGGGTAGGAAGGATGTGCAGAAATGGAGTTACACTGTCTTTATAGTGCAGAAAATAGAATCCAATTCCTTCCCTTTGCCCAGTATGGAAGCCATTCACATTTTTTGTCAGCTCTAATAATGTAAGGTTTTCCCAAACACAAACATTTTCTTCAAAAATAATAAGGTCTCAAGAGATAACATAAGAATATGCTGTTTCTTTTTTACTTTGCCATGTAGGTTCCAGAGTGAGAGCATGAATTTCAGTGTTTTCCCACACAGTAAAATACTTTGTGTGCCCATATCCCCTTAAGATTTAGGACCCTATTTCAAATTGTTAAATTGCCCAGGAAGGTGATACCATATACAGAAACTTTAATACTTTCTATAATGAAGAAAGGGAACTAGTGTATTTAATTTTGGAATCATATTTTAGTGAGAGCAACAAGGTTTCTATTGACTTGGTAGATTCTTGTCATATCTAATTTACTGATCCAGAGTTTTGTAAAAGCAAACATATATAAATGTATAAGCTTCATCTATAATTGGGAAGCATAGATAAAAATAATTTGACATTGAAATTTACACTTAAGAAGTAGTGCACTTCATTGCAATCAATTTTTCATTATGTTGTTGAGATCAATAGCTACAAATAAGATATAAAAACTGTATTATTGATGTGGCACATGTCAGTATAAAATGTGCAATTTTCTGTAGCATTTCAGTGGAGGAAAATTGTATTATACCATTTCCAACATTATACATATTGGTCTGTAGAGAATGCTTATTAAAATCAATGTACAGTAAACTACACTCAGGGATATTTTACAAAATAGAGAAAGTTCAGAGAAATTATGAATGTTTCAAAAAATACAAAATCACCTTGGTGTGTAAGTAATGTTCTAAACCTCTCTTTGCTAAGGGGACCATCTAACTTGTAGGATTAGGAAAGGGATGCATGGTCTCTGATTTCTTGGCCAGAATATCAGCCCAGACTAAGCTGCTGGGGATTCAGGCTCTACTTGAAGATACTGCTTTTGCCTGAAAACAGTGACTCAGATCAGACAGAGCATGATAAACTGCCACCTCTGAATACCAAGAGGTATTGGTGAAACAGTGCAGCAGTATGCTCACCCACCTCAGACTGCAACCCTGCTATCATTCCTGGGCTAAAATGAGTGTCTGGAAAATGGTCTAGAGATACCATAGTAAAGTGCATCTGGCAGGGGAGTGCTGACTCAGCTCAAGACAGTGGAACCCACATGAAATCACAATCAAGGACAGATCATCTACTGCCTGTGGCTTTCTTTAATCCAAACCTTAATCCGTTTGTTTTGCAGAATGGAAAGACCTTTGGAAAAGATTGGTGGATCTTTTCAAGCGAAGTGATTACGGAAGAGGTGTTGAGAAATTTGGAATTATTATTGATAGATGAGCCATAGAGATTTTGAAAGGTAAGAGATAGAACGGGTAATAAAACATATAGAAAATCATTTGACCTGAGATAAAATTATGAAGAATCGTTTCTGTGTAGGCAAACCATGTAAAAACTGCAACTTTCACACCTACCTGGTTTCCAGTGAAAATTTATATTTAGCATTAAAATGTTTTGGAGAAGCAGTTATATTCAGCTTTGTTATTTCTTTCCTGTCATTCCCTTCTCTCAGACATATTCCAGAGTACACAACAAATATTATGCTGAACAATTAATGAACAGCTTCAGCATTCACTGAATCAACAAATTTAGTAGTAAATAAGTAGACTGCTTTTCTCTGCCAGTTCACCATGTTATAACCATAATTGTATTGACTTAACTGATATAATACTTCATGACATTGTAAATTCAGCTTTGTTTCTTTTCCTAATGGACTGTTTTCTGCAGACATTGGAATGAAAGATACTACAAAACAGAGCAATTGAGGAAAAAAAAGATATTCTGTTAAAAATAGATGAATCTGTTAGACCTCAGACCTCACTAATTTCCCCAATATATTCCCCAGATAAATTAAGCACAAAATGTGTGGGTTAAGACAACAGTTCTTTGTGGAGATGAAGATGCTGTGATTTATGAAGAGGTCCTTATGTCTATTTACTTCTACTTCTGGTGCCTCATGGCTGATACTGAATATCTCTCTTATTTTCAATTCAGTGAAAATAAACTTAAAGGACTAATTATTAGGTTGATCAGTATGAACTCTTCTGTGCTGCTGTCAAAATTGAGTACTACATGTCCCCTGAACCTTGTAGTTCATTATTTCTATAGAATCAACTGTGTCTTCTTGTGAAATTCTGATATAGAATGAGGTTAAACTGCTCAATGACAACACACACACGTAACTGTAAAAAAACATACCTTAGTACACCTTGAGCAATAGTTGAGCCCCAGTTTAGGCTTAAAGAAAAACCTGAAGGAGATGGCATACAATATGGGGCCCTATTAATTAAATTGCTACAAGCACTGTGAGGTCACTGTGAGGACCAACTTAGATAAACTGGATAAATATTTGTTAGGCATTACAGAGCCATCATTATCATAACAGTGGTAAACAGCATCATTTTAATGCACTTGAAAACGTTGCCTTGTACATTGATTGAGGAACTAACAAGAACATTTGAAACAAAGCGTAGATCAACATCACAGTGATTTTCATTAAAAGTGCGATGATTTGTTTAGATGTGCCACTGTGAATGTTAAAAAGCTACTCAGAACAGTTGAACATGAACTTTACTATCATTGTGCAATAGCTTTACCTGCTAAAGTGGTAGAATTTTTTAATGCTCAGCCTACACACAGCATGTGAACTGAATGCTCAACTGCCTCCTATCCATCCATCCCTGCCTGCTTAAAAGGGTTGTTTAGAGTCCCTCTCCTTCTTCCAAGGTTCAATCTTCTCTCTAGTGTTTTCGTGACACCTCTCCTTTTAAATTTCTTAATTCTTTTCTCATGCACCTTTTTGCCAAAGATTTTGGATCCTGTGTTCTCTCTCAAATCCTTTGCTTCCAATCATTTTCCATGTTTGGTTTTTTTTTTTCCCTACTGTCATTTCTTGCTGCCTTGCAGTGTTTATTCTCAACATAAGAACACCAAGTCTAGAAAAACAAGAAACTCCACATGCATAATTAGAGGTGGGGGAGGTATTACCATAGTTCTCAAGGTTACAATGCATGGTTCAAACCTGTGGGATCACCACAGCTAATGGAAATTTTGCCATAGTTTTCAGTAAGACTGTGATTTCACTTGGTATAATAACCATTTTGACTTCAGTCAAGATCCTTGAAATCTGGTTCACAAATATATTATTTTCTGTCATGCCATACGACCATCTGAGCATCTGAATATCTCAGTATAGTCAGTCTTATGAAGTAGGAGTTTAACCTAAGGTTCCACCACTTACACCTTTCAAGATGCTTTCTTAATGACCTCTGACAAAAGACATACAGGGAAAATGTTTCCAAGTAACAGTTAATCAGATAAGTGTATTATTATTATTTTACTTAAGTAAGACAAAGTGTACTTAGCCAGGTATTCATTAGACATTGCTTTGTCTTTTAAGATAATTGGATCTGAATTTTTCTGCATTTCTTGGAAGTATCTTGAGAAGTTTTTTTACCTTCATAAATCTAAGTTTCTTATTAAGAAATTACCTTACTCTCTGAATTTAAATGCATGAAGCATCAAGCCTCATGAAAAAGCCTTAATATAAATAGGGTTTTTTCCTTTTCAGTTGTAGAAGGCTCATCATATTCAAATGTTTTGAAAAATTATACAAAATAATAATATTGAGATTAGCTGCAACCCCCAAATTATCATTTTCTGTAAAGCCACTTTTTCAGCTCATTTTTCTTTTGTTACCACAACGTATTTGGAAAAGTTCATTTTATGCAGCCAAAATTAAATGTTTTACAATTCTTATTTTTGAGGGAATTCCAAGAAACTTCTCTTTAAAGATAAGACTAAAGGGAAGGAGAGGTGCTGAATAGGAGTCATGATGTATAGATGTAGTAGATCTACTGCATCATGATTTTCATCTAATCATGATGTAATAGATCTATATAAAAGCTTCTCATTTCTTGCTGAATATTTTCCCTTCCTCAGAGTCAACATCTTTCATTATAAACATATATTTTATATATTTATAATTATATCTTATATATTATATATTATTTATATATTTATAAAACATAAACTTATATAGTCATAAACTTATGAACTTATAACAAGCTTATGAACAGTTGCAATGAATTTGGAATGTCATTTCTCAGTGTCTGCATGTACCTAAAAGCTACTACCAGATTTGCATAGAAATAAAAACACATAGTTGTGATTATGTTTAATATACATCACATTACCTGGATGATACAATTGCAAATTCTAAAACCCATACTAAGTCTTTATTCACAAAGTGTAACAAGAATTTCTTTCATGAAATGGATACACCTCCTTTGTGGAACTTCTAAACTTACTTTTTCAGAAAGACCCTTTTCTGTTGGAGTCAAAGGAAAAAAAAATTTAGAAATTCTTTTTCTTTGAAAATATGGAACTAATAATACAAAGTGAATGCAGATGCAAGAAATAAAATTGAAGGTGTTTACAGTAGTGCCAAGATCCACGAAAATGTGTATTTCATTGCAATAGAAGAAAACTAGCAAACAGAATGGAATTTTTTATTCATACGTAGATCACACAATCTTTAAAAAAGTTATGTGTTAAAAACACATTTTCAAAATGTCAATGACTTATTTTCCTTTGCCAGTTTGGAATGATTAGCTATAATACATTTGCAGATTGCCACTGAATGGCAGAAATCTGCTGACCCTTGGGGTAAACAGAACAGCTATTACTCTAAGATGTAATGATCCAAACCATAACTAGTTTATTCCACAATTTCTACTAGAGCAGATTCTGTGTATTTTGTTCCTTCTCAACACACTAAAACTGCACCTGTTTAATTATGCTATTGAATTGGATGACATTTCACTGTTTAACACTATTCTACTTAGTACAGAGTCTGCATGGGACGTTCAGAGCCCTTTCAAGACAGACTGACAATTGTTGTTCTGGACTTGATCAAAGAATGGTCATGCAGAGGAGCTCCAGTAATTTCACTGAGATAGCTTTTAACTAACATAAGTCTAATGTTACCACTTTTATGACTAGACAAAATATAGATATAGATGTATCTTACTCCTCCATTTTTTCCTACTGTCTTACATGGGTATGACTCAGGCTGACTGAAAAACACCTATGCAGGTGCATAGAGATCTGTTCACTGGTCATGTTCCATTTCATGACTTCCAAAGTCTTCCTGTTTATTCCTCCCCAAAACTAGGTGAGATTGTCACCTCCTTGCATTTCATTCTGATCTTTACTTCCCTGGAGTAAAAAAAGAGTAATGCTATTAAAGCAAAAAGAATTTGATTGAAAGCTCACTTTATTTAAAATCTTTGGGACTTCATCAAGCTATGCCTTCATGTCAGGAGCTGAGAGCAAACATCTAATTCTGCCATAAGTCCTTCCTGATCTTCAGAAACTGTTTCAAGTCTCAAGCTCAAGAGGAGGGTTAATTTAATCACATAGCCATTAATGAACTCCAGTACTAGTACTTCTCTTGATCATACACCACATAGACAATAGATTTTAATGTTTCTCTGGAAAACATGGGAGAGACAGCCTATTTTATGACTTTGAGAAAATTCAGGCTGCAGGATCTGTGCCACGGTGCTAGCACAGGGAGATTTATGCCAATGCATAGCAAGTGTAAATCCATTCCACTGAGAGGAAGCATTCTGTTCAGCAGGAAAGGGCTTGTGGGCAAATGCTTTTTTCCTCTGGTCTTTTGCTCTGTATTCATCAAGCATAGCTGAAGACTGGTCCCAAAGTTCAGCTTTAAATATTAGGCACCAAAGAGTGTTTTTGTTTATACCAGAGTAAATGTGAGCACTTTGGTGGTCTCAGCTGCGTGACAGAAGAATCAGTGCTGCAGTAAAGTGGAACAGCACTCACCAGAATGGAGCAACTTGCCCTAGCATTTCAGCAGCAACTGCTTTAAAATCACATGTAGAGTTATACCACTCTAAAGCCACAGAAGGAAAAGCATAATCATCCCCTTATTGCTCATAATAATTTTCAAATGCATTCCTAAACTTTGTGTAGGGTCTCTCAATGCCAGTATAGCTTGTCAACAACATTTTGGGACATATGTGACAACAAATGTTTAAACAGGTCTTTCCATTCAACAGAGACATTAAAAAACAGTATGTCCTTTCAAAAATTCTCTCCTGTACTTTAAATCCAAGAATCTTAATTCTCCTTTCAAAGCAGGGTAAATCAGAACAACTCAGCTGATGTCAAAAAAGATACATTGGGGGGTAAATCTCACATAATCTATCAAACAAATCAAATTCAGTGCATCTATGTACACTTTCCCATGTATTCTGCATTATTACTTGATACGTCTGTTAGAAAGAAAATGAAAATCCTTATAAACTTCAAGACAGAGTACATTCTCAGCTTCAAATGCAGTTTCAAAAATATATTTAACCTTTTTTTTTTTGGAAAGCAATTAAAGTATCTGGTGGAATATTTATGACTCAATTAAACATTTAAAATATTGAAAAACCTTTGCAATTTCATCTTTGGTTTAAGCACTATATATGGCTATGTCAGAAAATACCTGTAGTCTCTATAGATTCCTGACAGGATTTGTTTTTCACTTTTGCTGAAAAAGCTATTCTTTGTAAAATATTCCCACACATGCCTAAGTTTATTTCTCAAAAGCAATACCACAAAGGATATGACCTCTTTACTCCTAGTAACCTTTCATGGTTCTGAATTGACTTGGACATTGGTGCCAGTCAACACAGCTTGATTTGCTATGGTAAGAATAAGATTATATCTAACAGACTATGTCATTTCCAGGTTCAATAGGCACAGATTTAAAACTAGTCCTCTCTTTGACCCTCTGGATTCTCTTGAACTATTGCACCTTCTTTGACAATGTTTGTGAATGAATGAATTCATGACGACTCAAGGTTATTTTAATGATAATGGCAACGCACTCACAAAGGAAAAAGGAAAAGGCTAGTAGTACTGGCACTAGTGCTTCTTCACCACAGACGACTTCCTTTTTGACAGACTGACTGTGGAGTGAATTCCTGTTTATGGTCAAAGGCTGAAAGCTGTTGTGTGTCTGCAGCAGCGCCGCTGCTACTGATCTGTGAACATGACATGCCTGATAATATTGCATTGCCATGGCAACAACAAACACGGGGCAAAATTCTATTAGCTGGAGTGACTCACTGAGTCAAACAGATAATGTGATGGGCCTGGCCAACTGCCCAACAAAGGCTTATGTGAAAGTTGTGATGAATTAACTTTGCCTTGTTATGTCTGTTTTTTGTATAAATTCTCTTCTCATTACTTATTAAGTTCTCATATTTCTGGTGATTGCTCAAAATACATATATATCACAGGGAAATACTTCAGCAGCAATTAGCCAGCCTCATGCCTAATATAGGGCTTACACTGCTTTGTTGAAGGAGTGTTTTATTCTTTTCTTCCTTTTTCTTAATTTCTCTGCAGGTGATTTATGTGGAAAGACAAATGCATTTTTTCTCAAAAAGATCAAAAACCAACAATCCCCTCCAAATTATTTGATAGTGTCTGGGAGGTGGGTGTGGCTTGGCACTGTGCAGCATTTGCTTATATATCCATGCAAGCTTCTCTTTTAAATAGATGTTCCATAGTGCTGCTCTCTAATCTGTACAAGCAAGCAAAAAAAAGCAAATATCAAGCATCATCTGGACCTCACCTACTGTGTTTTAGATCACTACTAACTGAAATGACAGATGCCAGACAATGTTCTCTTTCATGACTGTAAAAGTCAAAAGCAGTACCTCTGACTCACCATCGTTTCAGAGGAACAGTTAATAATCAGCAGTAATCCAGGTATCTGCCTATGGACACTCACCATCACTTCCAATGTTCACAATATTCAAACCAATAGAGTCAAGATGTTGCTGCAAACTACCAAAAAGGAAGCTTTAACCAGAAAATGGGTGATTAGCCTTGCTTTCTAATCACATTCCTCTCACAACCCTTTTTGCAGAGAAGTTCTCACACGAAAGGGCAAAAGGTCAAAGCAGACCCTAAGGTCACAAAGTAGAGAAAATCAGTGTGTTAGACCAGAATACAGCAGGGGGCACTAAGTACTTGTAGCCCTTCAGTCCTGAAAGGGAAATTCAAAATAAAAGATTCAAAAATATGGAACTTTAGTGCTTCAGCACCAGGTCTGAGCATGGAAGCTTGCAATTGTCGTACATACAGAGTAGGGTACTAACCCAAAACAAAAAAATATTCACTAAAACTAAGAATACATTAGTTTTCATGTTCAAGGGCCACGTCTTCCTCTCCTGAGGGGCAAAGAAAACGAAAATGAGAAGAAACCATCTTTAAATTATCATGCTGGGTTTGGTGTGTTTAGGGTTTGGTGCAATCTCCCAAAACTTCTGTGACGCACATAATCACAAATACACCATGAAGTCAGAATATAAGCGTCCCAACATCTGGAGGACATGAACATGGAAGAAGATATTTTTGTCCAAATTCTCATTCTCTCTCTTCTTGTTCTGCATCCCATGTACTAGGTCACTGACAGGGTTTTCATGAGGCACAGTCAAGGCTGCCACAAACCTTCTCATGCAGAGAGACTCACAAGGTCACATGGAGAGCTGTGAGAAAATTATGCAGACATGGACACATGAGCTTTCCGGAATCCAGCCTGCTCTTCTGGTTTATCCATTTTGTGCTGCTCCCCGCTTCCAGACAAGAGGCAAGTGCTCCACAAGGCGAAAAACAGCATTGCTTTACTGACAAAATGGTGAGATCTATTTAGTCAAGGTTGCATTCAGTATGCAGATAGGATGATATTTCCTGGTTTTAGACTAAAAAAGGGTCTGAATTGTACCTGTGGGATGCTTAGCTGTAGTTTTCAGCTTTAGTTATCCTTGTCTCCTGATCTATTTGGGAATTTTAAGGCAAAAACCAAAAAGACTACATCATTTTTTCACCATTCTTGCCAGAGACTCCTGGCACCAAGAACATAATCCTTTGACCTACTACCTGCCTTCAAGAAAAAATATTCAATGTTGATTTAAAAACTTTGCTTGACAGAAGATTCATGACTACCCCAAGCAAGCTGTTTAATTATGTTTATATCAAAATAAGCACTTCTCAGTACTCTAAAGTTCCTTCTATAAGAGTGCCACTCCCCAAGCAGTGCAATTTAAAATGACCATTTTATCTGACCTGTTGAATAATTTTCTTGAAAGTGTCCTTTCTGCCTTATGGCTCAGAGTTTGAGAAATATAACACAGCTATTCCACAAACATAGATTACATTAAATTATAACTATTTTTTCTTATTAAAAACAACTCTATAGCTTCAACTTCACTCCAAGCTGTTAGATAATGATCTTATCTCAGTCACAAACGTGCTGAATTTAAGTACTCAGAGAAGTGTTTGTTTGAACTGCTTGTTCTTCCTCTAGGCTGAGAGATATATGCATAAAAAGGAAAAGTTCTAGCAATTCTAATAAGGAGTCTCTCCCTTCCATCCCCACCTGCAGGCTCACCAGGGAATCTACAAGTCATCCTAAAAATATGTCTTCCTGGGTTAAAAGTGTCCCAACAGAGGTAAGTTTATAACTGAGACCTTGATCATTCTATTCAGAGACCTACAATGGCATCATGCAGTGTTCTGAGCTGTGGTAGAGTTTTCTTAAATATAATTAATATTTACACGTTTTAAATATTGGTTTAGTTAGTCCCTTATTTTGCTTAGTCCTTCATTCACAGAAGCCACAGCTCTACTGCGACAAGAGGCTAAGTGCTCAGTGCTTTTGGCAGATCCCACTAATTAACTGTGGAGACTGCTTTTAATCCAGAATTCTCTGCCTGCCTCTGCTGCCATCCTGGTCCTACTCTTGTGAAAGCATTGCCGACATTTAATTAAGTTGAAACAGCAAAGACAGCTTCCATTGCTTTCCCTAGGAAGCTCTAGCTCCCCGACAGAATTTTGGTTACTTGGTTGGAAAACCTATTTGGTTACCTTAGTTAGATGAGCTATTGAGAGTATATGTAAAGGTACCTTTTTTCCCACTAAAAAATATAATTCTAAATTTAAAACAATGAACAAATAATTAAACAGACTTTTTAGAAAGCTATTACCCTTTTAAAAAAAATTAGTCTATTACCCTTTTAAAAAAAATCTAATGAAAACAAACCCACAGCCATAGTATCAGACCATTTACTAATCAGTAAATGATTGTCAGATTTCAGAGTTATAAGAGAAAAGTAGATGCAGGTTGCCTGCATTAACCAGATGTAACCAGAGAAACTGCTGTCACAGACTCACCACCATGCCTCTTTTCTTTCTTGAAATGAGCAAATAACCAATCCCTCACATTTACACAGTGAATTTAGGGTTTCACCTTCCCAAAACCAGACTATGAACAACCTGGGTTGGTCTTTTTTTGTTATGATGATTTTGGTTCTGTTGTTGTTTTTCATGTATGTATTAGTTATTCAAACCTGCTAAGTGTGAATCAGCTTCAGCTGTGAGCTCCTTTTGTTCTCTATTGTCATTTGGATCTACTTAGAGAAGGCAGCTGGGATCGACTTTAGGAAAGGTAATAAAATGTGTCATGACACTCGTCCACAGAAAAGTTTGTATTTTGCTGGAGCAAGGTCACAGTGCATCCCACCTAGAAGGACTGGGACAGGAATTTGTTAGTTTTTTGACAGATATTTTGTTTTGTGAGATATTCATGTGAAGGGGGAGAGAGATAAAGTGGCAAATGTATCCTTTTATTTCCCACATAACTGGGGATACTTCTTTGTTGAAGTGCACATATGTATGGGCAGCATAGATTGCAAAGTAACTGTCAAACAAAGCTGCAATATACCAAACTAAGCAGAATGGAACCATGGAGTCATAGATTAAAAAAATCATTTAGGCTGGAGAAGCCTTCTCAAACCTCAAGTCCAACTGTTTACCCACCACTAAGCCATGTCCATAAGCACCTCAGCTACTGGTCTTATGAATAACTCCAGACATAGTGACTCCACCACTTCCCTAGGAAGCCTGTTCCAGTGTTTGACAACTGATACAACTCAAGAAAGAAGAGGGAGAGCATGCCTTCCTTACAGATCCTTTTCCAAGTGTTTCACTAGACCTGTGGTGCTAGGAAGAGGAGCAGCAACTGCCGCTCTAGCTCATGGTGCTGTCACTGCAATTGTCCAGTGTCACCTGGGGATGCTCCAGCAAATTAATGGTTCCTGAAACAAAGCTGCAGTAACCTAGTGCTGGTTCAGGTCTTGTTGTGGAAGAGCATTATCACCCTCTCCATTTATTCACCACAGGTGAGCCACTCTGCCTGGCTTCTTTCAACCATAGCTAGTAAGTGCAGAGCTGAATGTCTGCCATCCCCGTGTGTGTGGCTGCATTTCATCACGTGCTGCTGCACACCCAGGGGTGAAGGAAGCCAGAAGGTCAGCTCTGAATAACAGCCTCAAGGAGTTTAAATAAGCTAAGTCACCTTAAATCTTTAAGTGAGTACTTACCTCAATATCAATTGAAGCACCTTCATTTTTACATCTTAAATGGCTTTTTGTCCCTTTTTATCATTTTTCATCTTTGCTCTTAGACTCTAACTCAGGTGGAAGAAGACTCCTGAAAAAGAGGTGAAAAAAGCTGTACTTAAATTGTCCAACCACACAAAAAATTACAGGAAATGAAATATTGTTATACAGAGTTTGCAGTCTCACCCAAGTAGGAATGTTAGGGCAGTTTTGGAATAAATTTCTATATGCCTGAGACTTATTTGAACACAATGTGAATGCTAAATTACATGAAGTTTGCCCATCAGTAGGTGAGAAGGATCTAAAAGAGAATAATACAAAGCACAATTAAGAAACAAAATGTTTCTGTCAATCAGTTTGCTTTCCCGTCACTCTAGATTACATTTTCCCTAGCTGTTAAATAAGCTCTGCTAAGTTACTGATCTTGAACTTTTGGTAGTAGGGAAACATAAGGTTACCGCTTATGGTTTTTCCTGTATACTCTGAATACACTCAGACAAGCTCATTCCTTCTGATCCTTTTCTGCTTCTTGTTTGGATGCACACATCACTAGAAATTAATAATTCTGGAAGATGGCAAAGTATTGGGCTGAAGTACATTGGTTTAGTATTTTATATAGGTTGTCAACAAATCAGATTTACATGCAGCAAAACATGCCTGGAGTGATATTTTAATATACTTCTTTTTTCTAAATTTCACAAATTGTATGTTTTCCATTTTTTAATTAATAAATTACCAGGGATGCTCATGAAAGTCAGAGAGTAATAGCATTGCCTAAAACTAGACAAAGAGTTGATTAGACAGAGCTCCTATTTCTCATGCAAGTCAGTCAGACGAGGTACCCGCTCTGAAGGAGCCTGCCCCCTTTAACGCACTTAGAAGTTGTGCTGGGGCACACACACGGCAGAGCCAAACTGCAACAGATTTTAGCAACCCTTCAGTGTATTTTAAACAGCTGGTGTGGGGCAGAAACTGTGGGGTTTTTGTTGGTTCAGTTCCTCTTCCTTAGGATACCAGTTTGTGCCTGAAACTTCTGTGTGGCACTGGAGCAAGATCAACAAAACAGCTGCCTAAAAAGCAATCAAAGTTGTATAATTTGTGTTCTGACCCAATTCTCAGAGATAAGGTGTTATCACACTAAACCCTGGTGCCAGTCCAATTTCAGAAAATTTCCATCTTCTCTATTTTTAGCTTAAATAAATTTAGAAAAATGAAGTTATTTTAAATTAAATATATTTTAAAAATACAAATAGAGCAAAGAAGATGCTACACCCAGAATAGCTTTACCATACTTGCAAAGTTACATTTTCATGTTAATGAAAAAATAACTTTAAATAGATAGTGACATTTGCCTGTTGGGAGATGAGAACAATATAACCACAACATTGTATTATTCAATGGTAGTAAAAAGAGATTTCATCCTTGGCTGTCTAGTGTGATCTTTATTCTGACACCTTCAACAAATAAGAGAGGCCACTGTAGAAGATCGTGAGATGTTTACAGATGCAGTAGTCTGGAAAGTCAAGTCACTGTCACCAGTCCAATGTTAGAGTCCTTTTTTTTTTTTTCACATGAAAGATCATGAAGAGGACTCAGTATTATACCTAGACAAGAAATAAGGCAGTGGTGCAATATTTCATGTTCCTAAGAAATCATGCTACAGAGATTAAAGAAATTCATCCAGTGTGGTACTCAGCTTTCTAATCCAATCTAGTAAAATTATCTTTAAGTTACAAAGTCATCAAAATTTGTACAAATTATGCACCTTTTTTTTTTTATGACCTTAAGGAAACCTGATTTTCATGAAAGATTGAACAATTCATTTTGAAATAACTGAAATTAAATAGGTAGTTTGTCTTAGAATGAGTTGATGTAATAGGTTTTAAGGTCAATAGGGATGTTCTCACTCCTACCTGTTTTAGCAGAAGACTCAGCAGTGGTAGGTGAAAGGAGGATCATTGTATGGAAAATAAACTTCAAAGTCAGAAGCATATTCCATTAATTAGAAACATGGAAACTATGCAAGCATTTTGAATAAAAGAGATCTGAAAATCTGGACCTACATGACATTTTTGCCTAACAAACACAATTTAATTTTTGTACTAGTAACAGCATTAATTATGTATCCAAGTACACCAAGAAAAATATAATTTTTATATAGTTTATAAATGTTGATTTATCTTAACAATAAACAAAATGGAAATTTTGATCAAGATGTTGAATGCATTAATTCAAGATGTCTCTTGTAACAACTGATGATATTTTATGTACTTACTCATAAAAATGCTATAGATATCTAAAAATAAATATATTAAATACAAATAGAATTTATTATGGAAGGTAATTTTAAATATTTGATGATATAGTTAAGGATATTTAATGTTCTTTATTTTCAGATTAAAAATTCATAGGGATTTCCATCCTTTTCATCTTTATTAGACAATGTCTTAGTCATAATTATTTATTTCATATAATATAAACATTTAATGGATTAAAACTATTTAAAATAATAATAAAAACCATTTTCCTTTAATTTTAATGACTGGAGTGTATGATATTATATTGTATGTTGTTAAAATGCACATTCAGCCATTATTTCTCCTGCATTTTCTTTACTTGAGAAAGACAGACAGAGGCTTTCCATTTTAAAAAAGCTAAAATTTACCAGAAAGCTAAATATCACTGAATTTTCTCAGAACAAAATAAGAAAGGAGCTCCTATCGAGTTCTTTGAGTTCATATCTGGAAAAAAATCTGGTTTTCCCTGGGATAGTTTTACTTCTTTAGTATCAAGGTACTTTGGGAAAGTGCTCCAAGAGCACTTAGAAAGCGTTACTTGAGGAAATAATCTTCTAATTAAGGAACATGGTGATTTAAAGGGCCCTTGCTGCCCAGACCAGCCTTTGCAGGTAGAGGTTTGCAGAGTTTTATACATAGTATCAATGTCATTTGCATCCTAGAATCTATAGGGAGATGACTGGGAGCAACTTGGTTTAGGCTAAAGAGAAAGCATGTCTGAAATAAGGCAGAATTCTGCCATGTCCAGACCAGCCCTTGTACTGGACTTTCTGCCAGTGATATAAATTAATGCAAACCAGGGGCTGGGGGTTTACCAGGAGGTGACCTGCCTGTGTCCTCCCTTCCCACTGAACTGCAGTTGAGAAATTCAAAATGCACTGTGAAGTACCTTGTATCATTAATTTTCCTCATTCTTTTTAAACACATAAATTTTATACTGTATTTATTTATATTATATAAAATTTATTTATTCTGTTATGAGTAAAAGCTACAACATACATATTCCCTTCATTGAACACTGCCACTTTCTTCAGGTAAGAGCTGATATGCATAAAAATTCTGTTATTTGTCAAAATCTTTTAAAGTTTTCCTCCCTTCCCCAAATGGGATATCAGCTTTTTCTGTTTCTCATTTGGTATCTATCTTAATTTTAATATCTTTTTTAATACTAAAGATTCCTTGGGAGCTCTGAGGGCAGTCCTGCCTCGCTTAGTCTGGTAAATGTTTAGGCAAAAACAATGCAAAAGCCCTGCATCATTATGAAAATTAGCTATTCAGTATAAGCTTTCACAGCTTTTCACAGAAAAGGAGGCATTTTCCTCCTTGGATGACCCTAGAAGAAGCTGGACTTGGAGGACAATCACACTGCCACAAACAGGAGGAGGTTGAATGAACCTTTCTTTCAGCCCCATGTTAGTGTATAGAAAAGGGAGGCAAAAGGGCTGTGGGCTGCCTTCCAGAGACATTATAACAAGTCTGCCATGAATGGAAAGTTTGGAAGCAATTTTCAAGACAAGATCTAGTTGGGGTAAATATCTCCAAGGAAAGCAAGGCATGAATAAGAGTTCAAGCAAGGGGAGAAAACAAAACATATGAACTTTAATTACAAAGTCACTTTTAAAAATACTTTTCTTGCTTTTATGACTTTTATGTCATAAAGACTTTTAAGTCTTTTATGACTTTTTTTTCTTTCTTTGGGATCTTTCTATTATTTTTTATTTGTATTTTGGACTAGGAAAGAAAGGTAAGGATAAGAAATTGGAAGAGACAAAAGTACATAAGAAGTAAGAAAAGAGGAAGGAGGAATAGAACATTGTTTTGTTCAGAAAAGCAGAAAAATAAAAAATAATATTTAACACTTTTAAGTAAAATGATAATAACTTTTTTGAACTTTTGTTCCTCTCAAAAAATTTTCACGAATTGTAAAAATTTATTTTTCCGTGATTAAGAACAGAACCTTTTTATAGTTTTTTGTTATAGCAGAAAGGCCATCATCTTCACTAGAAAAATATTCCTTCCAAATCTGTCTTCCTTCTTTGCCAAATCAGAGCTCAGGCATTATATTCTCAGAACTTGCTTTGATTTGATCAGTGTACACGTATTCTTCACTGAATTTGGACAAGTCATTTTGGATAGGAGTCATCTTCTCTAGCTTAGATTTTGAAGTACACAGTAAGGCATCTAGACTTCATTCCGCACGACAAAAAATGTCTTCATAGGATAACTAGTCTCATTCTAAAATCAGTGTGTGAAAGATGCTGGTTGAATTCTTTCCTACAACTTTAAAGAGAGCCTAGGGTGATTTTCCAAAGTTTAAGTGGCTTTTTTTTAATAATCTAAAGTTAGGCAAGATGATTCCCACCCACAATTTCTCTCAGTTTCCTTCTCTGTACAAAGAAGAGATCATATTTCCCTGCTTCCCTGGGATAGTAGATACCTAACTTAATCAAAGTTTGCAAAGCAGTTGCATTTGCTGGACAAAGGTGTTATATAGATGCAAAGTATGACAGACTGAATAAGATAAGAGCAAAACTCTTTGGTGTGCTAAAGTAGTATGGATGCCAGATGATATTATCTGAAAAATTCCAAGTACAGAAATCAAAGAGGTCTGGGCTGGGTTGAGCCACATAAGGAGTTCTCATCAAACGGGCAGTGGGTTTAGCTAAAACATCATCACAACTCAAAGGAATTCCAAAAATTTGCCCATTTTTGTTATTACACTTAATTTTCTGGAGTTACGGAGGGAAACATTATGGAACAATATATGAGTTTTACTGCTTATGCATTCCTGAACTCATCGTTATCCAAAGTTTTAGAAAACACACAGAATTTCTTTCTGTGGACAAAGTATACAATTGATCTTCTGATATTTTATCAGATTAGTTGTATGAAGGGAATGGCAATTTCAGCTGTGAAATGTAAATTTCGCTTATGGTGCTGATGGTGCCTACAGGAAAATTAAATACGCATTTTACAATGCCATATGTAATTCACAATTGTGTATATAAAATGATTGATGCAGTAAAAGGTCAGCAAACACAGACACATCCATGCTATAAAGATACTATCAAAGTGATTAAAAAGAGAATCAGTAGGAAAAAAAAAAGGAAGAAATACCCAGGAAAACTAGTCAAACACAAGGCCTAAAAGTTTTGTAGCATGAATGTGTATTTCTGGAGAAAACACCACTCAAACAGACTTAGCCAACAGCCATTTCCACATGGCAAGGGGACACAGTACAAGGACACAAGGATTTATGCTGTTCCTTGTTACTGTTTTATGGCAAAAGAGAAATTATATCTGCATGTGCCACCACAAGGTTTCTAAGTCTCTTTTCTCTCCAGTGACCTGCGCCACAGCTGGTAGTTGGATCTACATATTGGACAAAGTCATCTGACTTGCAATACATCTAGAGACCAATATACAGGCACAGGGTGAGTCTCCATGCATACACTGGGCACAAAGAAGAAACTAATAAATAATACACCTCAGCTGAGGAAGCCTGCAAAAAAGTTTAATTAAAGGTATAGATTAATTTTCCAGTACTTTTAGTATTTTTCTTGATTTTCTTTTTTGATGGTTAATTTTAATTTCTCTTGATATATTTGCACATACTTTCAGAAAGTGCGAGGCCAAACCTTGCACTAATTACTTCCTAGTTGCACCCACAAATGTACTTCTGAACCACAATTTTTCAGTGTAAAGCTAATGCAAAAATCTCTCTGGTTACAATCACAAGTGGATTGCATTCTCCACTAACATCTAGGAGGGATTTGCAAGTCATCCTCTTCACTAAATTGTGTGCTTGGGAGCACATTAGGTTTCCAAATGTTTTTTTGGTCTCTGACTGAGGGAGATACCTTTTGGAAACAGAGAAAGAAGAATGATAAGCATTAAGTAGCTTGGGCAAAACAATGAATGACACACTTCTAGTCCATCTGCTTATGAGCATGGTGGAGGAATCTTAAGACCGGTAAAGTTTTGCTTGAATTAACTTTCTGTAGCCTGGATACTAATGTGAAATGTCTAGCATGAAACACTAGAAGAAGCAGAATCATTTAATGCATTTACAGGTGTATATGTAAGTATTTTTTAATTATTATTGCCCAGTCTGCTCTGTTACAGATTCCTTGTTATTTCCTATGTACTAAAAAATTACAACACCACACTACTGTTAGGTTAAAGAGATAAAAGATTTTTTTTCATTAGGGCTGAAAAGTGAAAGGTTAGATCAATCTCCAGCAGCGAAGACCTAAATGCATTGTAATGAAGGATAAAATGTCCTCTGTCATCCATGTGATGATATGATCCACACTGACTGCACAAGGAGAGCCACAGAGGAACACATTTAGAATAAGCATAGGAACCAGTACAATAAAATATTCATTTTCCTCTGAAGATATTATGAAAAGTTCTTAGCCAGTCAATTCCAATCAGAGAGATAAGCATAGAATCACAGAATTATAGCATGGCTTGGGTTGGAAGGGACGTTAAAGATCATCTTGTTCCAAACTGCTTGCCATGGGCATGGGACACCTTTCACTGGATCTGGCTGCTCCAAGCCCCATTCAGCTTGGCTTGAACACTTTCAGTGATGGAACAATCACAATTTCTCAGGGCAGCCTGTTCCAGTGTTTCACCATCCTTATAGTAAATAATTTCTTCCTTATAACTAATCCAAATCTATACTTTTTCAGTTTAAAGCCATTATCCCATGTCCTATCGTTATATGTTCTTTTGAAAAGTTCCTCTCCAGCTTTCCTGTAGGCTCCCTTTAGGCATTGAAATGATGCTGTATGATCTCTCCAGAGCCTTCTGTTCTCCAGAATGAACAACTCTAGGTTTCTCCACCCGTCTTCATGGTAGAGATACTCCAGCCCTCTGATCATCTTGGCAATCCCTCTCTGGACCTGCTGGAGCAGATCCACATTCTGGATACGTTGGAAGCCTCAGAACTGGACACAGTGTTCTAAGTGGGGTCTCATGAGAGCAGAGTAGAGGGATGATATCACCTCCCTTGCCCTGCTGGCCACACTGTTTTGGATGCAGCCCAGGACACAGCTGGCTTTCTGGACAGCACACTGCTGGGCCTCTTCAAGCTTCTTATCAACTACCACTCCCAAGTTTCTCCTCAGGGCTGCTCTCAACCCATTCTTCACCCAGCCTGTATTTTGTTTGAGATTGTCCCAACCCAGGTGCAGGACTTTGCACTTGGCCTTGTTGAACTTTAGGAGGTTTATAGAGGCCCACCCCACATCTGTATGGCATCCCTTCCCTCCAGCACAACAAACAGTACCACACAGCTTGATATCATTGGCCAGTTTGCTGAAGGTGCACTCAGTCCCAATGTCCATGTTGCTGACAAAGATGTTAAACAGTGGTGGGTCCAATACTGACCCCTGAGGAATGTGATTCATCACTGATGTCCGCCTGGGCATAGAGCTGTTGACTGCAACTCTGTAACCATCCAATCAATTCTTTACTGGGGGGCTTGTGCATATTCCAAATGACTTCAGACATGTCAATAGTAAACAAAACTGCTCTCTGGAGTTTCAACTCTTCATTCTTACTACTACATTACTACTATTGTTAATTATAACAATAACCTTGCAGAAAAAGATGTGTACAGTTTCCACTTCACTCTGTGGAAAAGAACTTCTACTTTCTCACAAATTTTTAAAAAGTACATTAATAAAAAAAAAAAAATGAAATGGTGCTGGGAGGGAAGCACTTTATCCACTACAGAAACAATGTCCATAGGTTCATATAAGATTTATGCACACGTAGAAAACCCGCTGCAACAAGACAAAATTTCTCTATACTTTATAAAAGAACACCAGCTCTTTATAAACCTGTACGGCTCACCAGCACAGTGAAATATGTACATTTAATAGTAGCTGCACTGCATTAGTTTGGTTAGGAGATTTTACTAAGCTCCAGAGATCAAACTGAAGGACCTTATGCAGAGGATTATTAAAACTGACTGCAGCTACCGTGATTTACGTCAGCTGACTTTCTGTCCATGTTGTTCTCTAGGCTCAAATGTTTCTTACCCTGTATTAGCTTCAGAAGTTTCTTTCATTCCTTAATTTTCAGGACACATTATTGTGTCAATTTTCCACGCCATTGCAGATTACATTTGCCTGAAAAGATCACTACAATCTAGCACAGATTTTATATATGAGTTTTCAAATAACAGTCTTCTTAGGAAAAAGCATTCAATAAAAAAAGGAAAAACTTTGGCTTTTTTTATGAATTACACACATTACCTTTAACCTAAAAGAAATATTACCTGCTCTACAGAATTTTCCAAGACCTTCAAAAAAGGACTTATGTTCATTTTGATACCACCTGGCAAAGTGGTATTTGGTTTTAATTGGAGCTTCTGGTTGTAATCATGCTTACAGAGTGATGATAAGAAGAGCTGTAGTACATAAAAGGTCTAAAACCATTTTACAGTACAATATCTTGTGAATAGCAGACATCTGAGTATAAAATACTTTTCTTCTATCCATACTCCATGGCCTTGTGACATTATGGCCTACTGTCACTTCTAGGTGAAGTCTGTCATTCGTACGGTGAGCACTGTCAGTAAGCAGCTTTTTCCACCCACCCATCTCCCTTGCTTTCTTTGTAGTGTTAGCCCCCATAAGCTGTTGGTGGTGAATGAGACATGTTCGTGTAGAGTTCCCTGCAGCAAACATTGCCAAAGAGCAGCTGAGAGACTTATAATGATTCACTGGTGCACGATAGCTCTAATTTTCTCTTTCTGTTTTCAGTCTCTCAACATTTTCATTTGCTGATATTCCAGTGCCAGGACTGCTTTGTTCCTTTTTTTCATAAAGAAACAGTCTTTGTTGTTTAATTGAGATAGGAGAACAGGACAAAATTTATCCAGTATGTTTCTTTAGACCATTGCATGTGTATTTATATGTATAGAAAAATGTGTGTACATGTGTGTGTATATGTATACATGCATATAAATATATAAATGTGTATCTAACTCTCTCTTTCTCTCCATATAAAGTAGCAAATCCCAGCTTCTGCTACCCGCGCTACCCTCCAAGAGAGACAAGCTTTAAAAACAACTCAGCTATCCAAATTTGCCTGAGGAGATTTTCTTACCTCTCTCCTATTCTCTCTTTCCCCCAAATAACCCAAGTATATGCCTTCTTGCAGTACCTTCAAGTGCAGTAGATCAGTGACAAAGTAAAACCTTTCTTTCCAAAGATTTCACTTAAAGGTTTTAGAAGTCTTTAACTCCATTAAGTATAATATACTTGAGAAAAGTATAGATTTACCTTAGAAGTCTCTCATTCTCTGGTGCTGCCTTTTCTGATTATGTTTCCCGAAAGCACAGTTTAAGGTGTGGTTTAAGATTATTTGAAGTATAATGCATACTTTATACAGTACATAAAATTTTACTTACTTTTTCTTAAACTATTCTTTGTGAGGGGTGTCAAGAGGGCAGAACTTAATCCCAAGACATTGTACAAATGATTATCACCTGAGAGAGCTTCAAAAAGGTATTACTTCTTCTTATAATAAAAGATGTTGGATGCTTTTCCCTGGGTATAACAGCAAGTCCTTGCTTGCATCAAAAGACACTTGTGCTGCTCTCTGCAAAATATCTTAACTAACTCTAATACAATGGCAAGCTCTCTTGTTAGTAACAAAACAAGCCTGTAGGTCAGATTTTTACCCTTAAAGACAAGTGGTGGCATGGTCACAATGACCTTATTTCAGACATCAGTCTGATCTTCCAGCTCTCCTTTAAAAATAAAATTTATATCTCTGAAAAAGGCAGGCTTGTTTAAGACCAGTTCATGCAGAAAGTCTGTAACAAGCTGATCCCAGTTTAGTATACACTTGGGCAGACTATCCCGGCTATGCAAGATACCACTCCTGCTTTCTCACAGAGTCTGAAGGATGAGAGGCTGTCATTCCCACCCAAAATGCATGAAAATATCTGCAAGAAAGAGAAAGAAGAAAAAAGTAGTGAAATTTATCTCAAACATATTACAAGTAACTCACATAGGCATAACCCCTATAAAATAAAAAAATTAAATCCATATCATGCCACTCTATATTTCATCCAATAATTTTGTGTATCTAATTATCAAACAAATCACAGATTTTCTGCTGGTCACACCTAATTTATGAACAGTATAGTATAACAGTTAATGGACTCAGTAGTTAATTCCCTCTTGTATCTTCTCCAGTGATATTCAAGTATTTCAGCAGAGATTTTAATTGATTTTCACAGTAGCCACTTGTTAATAGGATAATTTGTCAATACAATAATAAAATAATTGTTCCTCCAGTTTATCAGATAAGAAAGCAAAGGCTTATTTTACTAATTGCAAGCAGCTGTAGGGTTTTCAGGATGAAAGATATAAATCTCAATGGCACTATGGAAAACTAGGTCAGAGGGCAGGGAAAAATTAGTTAAGCATGATGGACCAACAGTGACCTGTACAGGTGTTTAAGCTCACTTTCTAGTCATCACTTCCTCTGCTCTTATTTGGTTCTGGCAAAGCCCATAGGTCAACACATGTACTCGTATGCCTGGTTTGAATTAAAAACCAGTCTAGAGCTGCTTGCTCCCAAACTCCAGATAATGTTACCTATTAGAAGTAAAACATTTCACAGTTGTCTTTATGTTGTCATGTATTTCCCAAGGAGCTTTATTTACATCTGTAAATGGCTCTTGATTCTTAAAATAGGAATCTTAAAATAGCAAATTATCTACAAAAGTGGAAAAAGAGTATTACAAAGGAATAAGTGTTATTCGTGAAGTCTAGAAGACTGCAGTGAAATAAAATATCTATTGAAAATCAGTCCAATTGATACAAATGTGTTCATCAATCATAGCTATGCCCTCTCTTCCCCCCAGCATTAACAATATGAGAATTTTTCCCTCTATCAAACTTTGAAAGTAGTATTTCCCATCTCCCTTGTTTCCAACCTTGGATATTTTTCTTTGTACTGTACAACCTTCTGTCTTGATGTTATTCTTCATTAAGTGAAAACTTAAATGAGCACAAAAAGCTAGCTAAAAACTATTACTTTTGTTTGTAACTAATTGGCTTGAAGTTTCCTGAAGAGAGAAAAGACTCTCTGGTCTGACACCCTGCATTCTGTATTATGTGAGCTTACTGTATTAATATGTCAGGCTGAAAATGCCAAAAACTGTTGTTTGATCTTGACTGAAATCTTTCAGCTATACAAGACACAGCTCCAACAAGTAACTCAGCCTCCTACATAAGTAAAATAAAATAGTCACACTGCAGCAAGTAGGACAAGGGCAGTCTCAGTAAAATGTGTGTTTCTGAAGCATAAGTAGTGGAGGGTTTACTTACAGAAATGGTGCAGAGCAGAGAAGAAATAACATCACTTGTCTTCAGTGCTTCTTGTATAGAGTGTTAAGAGATCAGTCATCACAGTTATGTTCTGAGGTGTACTTTGGTGCCCTTTGATGCACCTCACTGAGCAATTTTCGAAACCATACAAGCTATGGTATTTATAAGTGTAAGCAAGTGTGTACATTCACCCATGCAGGTCTCCTCATCTGCAGGTACAGGTGTGCCTGACCATGGCTTTGCCTGCTAAATGTAAACTACTGACTGATGGATGTCTCTGTGCCTGCATTTGCAGAGGCTTGGGAGCTGCCATTTTTGCATATGATTTTTCTGGCTTGTCATGGTATCCTTCCCTGTCTCCCTCCCACAGCTGGCTTCCAGGCTTTAGAGTCCAATTTTTATATATCTCATTTTTGGGTTTTCAAGTAGTGGGTGACACTGTTTGTTGGCCGTATTTCTAATTTTCTCCTTATCAAGTTGGAAATTTCAGAGTCAAATCTCCTATCTCATTTTCTAAACATAGAGGTAATCAAAGACCTTGAAAACCTGAAATAATTGTAGCATAATTTGACAAAATTTTTCTGTTTCAAATTCTCAGAGTAAGGGCACAAGAACTGCAGAGAAAAAAAACAAATAATTAAAAAAGACCACAAAACAATTTATGTGATGCTTAATGGTTCACATTTTAAGCAAGCAGGCTCATCTCAGAGAAAGCCTTCTTTGTTCAAGAAATACAAAGAAGTTTAAAACCAAAATTCTGCTTCACATTTTTTAGACAGATTTGGATACCTTGCTGCTTCATGGCAATGAAGTGAAATGCTCAATTGTTTGCTGGCAGGAGTTTCATTTTAACTTCCTCAGTTACAACATTGTTCATTCTTAACCTACCATAAAGAGCAGTTAATTCCAAACACCACTGAACAATATTGCTATAAAGCTAATTTCTCAATTCAATCTCATTACTCTTCTTACATAAAGGACATTGGTAAAATACAGTAATGTTCTTTGTTTGCTTGTTTGTGATATCTATTAACTAAGTGATGTTTATTAACTCCTCCTTGCAAGGAGTGAAATATCTTTTTCAACTGGGCACTGGTGATACATTTTTCTCACCATAGAGATGAATGTGCTATTTTGCCGTCAAACACTAACAGTAGTACCACTAAATTAAATCTTACCTCGGTCCTCTATAAAGGAGGGATAGAGTAAGAAAATAAATAAATAAAAAGGATACCCCTTTCATAATATATTATAATTTAATGAAGATGTGCTTATGTCACACAGTGCACAAAGAAAATCTTATTTGCCAAAATTTCAAAATCAAATTTTAGCCTCTTTTGCACAGTAAGTACAATAATAATTCAATGTAATAATAATTTTAAATGTGTGTATATATAGGAAAAGGTGTGTCAAATATTCCCAAATGCCTTAAACCAACACAGGCATTTTTTCACTAGAACTAGATCAATTTATGTCAAATGAAGAGCTGAACATTGAGAACAGATATATTGATAATAGGAAATAACTTTTAACAGAAAATTTCTGATAGTAAAATTAAATAAGTATTTCCATGTGTCTTTAAATATATCTCTCTATAACTGTGGAAAAATATTTATGCTGGTTGAAATATTTATTTTCTGAAGCCTTAGAAATCAGGTTATTTCTTTTGCTTAATTTCCGGGTAAATCACATGTATTAAGGGTAAAATACAAATGCTGTTTATATCTTTTATAATTAAAATTCAAATTGATTCTGGCATTTCTGCTAATATGGTTTTGTGAAATTATATCAACACTGTATTAGAAAACCTCCTGAACACCTTTTTTCTGTCACCCAGGAAAAAAAGATGCAAAAATTCCAAACATTTCTTGTAGAATCGCATGGTCTAAAAGTTTGCGCCTAGACTGCATGAAGGAGAAAAAAAAAAAGTATATATTCAGAGAGACGGTACACAGAAGTGAAAGCAGCTGAACTTCTTGCAAACCACCCTCAGTTGTGAAAAGAGAGAGAACAGCGGCTACCATGTGGCACAAAACCTAAATATATATTATTTTGTTCCTTTTCGTTAAGACTGCATAGGGCATAAGTTGTTTTCAAGCATGCCTCGGACTCCTACAGCTCCAGCTGTCATGTGTAATTAAACATTTGGCCTCCACAATTACTCTACAGTGTACATATGCCAGTATTTCAAGCCTGGAATATGCATTTCAAAGAAGAATAATTCCCTGGAAATCCTAAATTGACAGGAGCAAAGACAGCCTGAAGGAAAGTAGTCAGAGAAAACTGTAAGGTCGGGATCTAATGATTAAAAAAGAAACTTCAAGAAGAACTTCAACCCTTAACTAAACCAATGGGAAAAAGAACGACAGTTGGCAAGCAGATTTCTGCATAGGGATCCTGATTAGGGAGCCTCTTGGGTTAATTTAATATTATCAGTGTTGTTCACCTTGCTGTAGTATGCCTTACCATTAATACCATTTAAACAGATTTCTTTTTTCTTAAAGCATATTTGGCATCATTTATTTTCCATGAATACTGATCATGGCAATATTAAATTTGATGATTCATATTGAATCTGAGGTTGATTTATAGCAAAGGGAATTAGTTTTTCAGTTGGTTTGGGTTTCTTTCTTTTTTTTTCTTTTTTTTTTTCCTTTCCCTGCTTCACATGCTTGCATTTACTGCTGGTGCTGTTGTCCTAAGTAATGCTGAGTTTGCATTTCAGTTAGGAACATGGGTTTTTTAGAATTTTTTATGAAGACCATTTGCAAATAAATAGCTACATGCCCTATTCCTAATGTATTTCTAATGTAAAGAACAATGGATGTAGAGAAACCAAGATGCTTTTAAACAGGAAAAAAAAAAAAAAAGAAGTTGGGCTGCAATAAAAATTGAGTTAATAAATTTCTTGTACACAAAAACATTTTCCTTTACAGTGTGTCTAGGGTCTAAGGATCTGTTTTCCACCCTAGATCATCTGCTTAGTAACAGTTAAATGTAAAGGACTGTGAATCTTAGAGCTTGAGGCATAGAGGAAAAAAATGGTGAAAAAATGAGCATTCTTCTATTAAGACACATAAAAATGCACTCATATACATAGCTTTCCAAAAGTTAGACGTTTAAGCCTGGATTGGTTCAACATAGGTTCCCTTTTATACTGAACAGAGAAAAAAAAGCATTTCCAGTGTGCAGTGCATTCATTCTACACTAAAATTCTTATGCATCTTTGTAAGTATAGTGCATTCAATAGTTGTTCAAAGACATTATAAAAGACAAACACGTATGACTAGAGCAGACCTAGATATCTAAATTTGAAACATTTGCATTAATCTGGGTTGAATTCCTGCTTTATAATGAACATTTTTTTCTTGATTCTTTATATCCTTAATATCATTCAGCTTTAGATAAAGTAATAGGAGGGCAAGAGCACTTCCACCAGTGAAACTGTATCAGTGATAATGGAGAATTACTCCAAAAGGCTGTTATCAAGCCTGCTAACCTGTTAGGACTGCAGGCATGCCAGCCTTTATTCCATTTCTGACTAAACTAAGGCATTTATCTTTAACTGACTGTAACTTACTCTCTTAATAAAAAATTAAAGTTCACATCATTGTAAGGTGCCATGGCATGACAGCAAGTTACAATGCCTGTCACTGTGAATGATGGAATGACAATAAATTCATGTGAACCTTCATGCACAAACACACATACAAGGAAACAATTTTTAAATGCAGTTTGGTATTAGGCTCTAACCTGTCAGTGTTTTATACTGAAAAAGCATCTTTGGGAAAGAAGTAAGAGGACCACAATATGACTGAATCATCAACTTATTTTCAGCCTTATTCAGGTTAAAGTACAACCAAAGTCACACTAAACTAGGTGTCACTTTTCTCATGATTTTTGGTTTCACTTCAAAATCCAGCACTGCCAAGTCTGAAGCTGTTGATAAGGAGTTGACTACAGCTTTTCCTTGTTAGAGCTGATCACTGAGGCACCAACTTGGTAAGTACGAGCTATCAACTTCATTGACTTTAAGTGCTAATTTCCATATTTCTTTTAATAGCTTCTAGTGTTGCAGACTATTCAGGAAAAGAGGCAGCCTACCTGCTAATTCTGGCAGTGGAAGTAGCTTTGGAGCATTGGCATGAGACTGGTCCTTCTGGTTAAAAACACAGAGGAGTAACTCAGAGACAACTTGATCTGTGTTGTGCTTCCCACCACTCTTCCCAATTCTGCACCAGTCAAGCCTGCAAAGGCCCTTGCTCCTGCACTTCAGCTTTGTCCTCTGCATTTAAAATAAGCAAGCTAAATCCACAACTTGAGAGAAGTTCATAGTATTCAACTGTTGGAAAAAGGAGCCACAATATAACTGTGAAATGCCAGTACAAATTTAGTCCTTCTTAGAAGTCCCTGCTTGACTTTTCATTCTGTCATCCTGGGACAGAAGAATTCTGCTCTTTCAAAGCAATCTTTTCTTGATTTTCAAAGCAATCTAGATGTCTCAGAGGATAGGGGCTTCAAAATCAAAGCCCAAACATCCACTTATTGACTACATTCTGCACATTAAGGGTGTGGTGTTAATGCAGGAAAATAATTACCTCAGCTCCCTCACCATCTTCCCTTTCACTGGTTTTTCTTTTGTTTTCATTCTGAGAAGATGACTGTTGGGAGGGGACAGGATGCTGAGAGGGAGAAGATAGGAGAGAGAAAGAATGGGAAGAAAGAGGGTTTCACAGGGTTTAGGAGACTGTCAACGTAATGGAAAGGCAGTGACCATTATAATTCTAGTAAAGTCCCTGTAATTGAAAAAAACTTTGTGCTGCCTCAAGGCTGTGGATTGGGAAGCAAAATCTTATCTCTCCTCAAGTCAATTGAAAAAATGTCATTGACTTTGGTGCATGCAGGATATCTAATGAACCTTAAGAGAGTTCTTTAATAGTTAAACATGCAGAATTCTGAAAAATAAGGGCATGTCTGGAAATTTCACTCCATATTCAGACCTCAGTGATTTTTTTTTAATGAAAGTGGATGGTCTAGAATATTGTCTTACCCATTGCTACCTCTTATTGTTGTTCTTTTTGCCAACTTTTTTATTATTATGCTCATTGTTATCAGCCAATGCTCTTATCCTCCAGTTGCCTGTCCAGATGAGCTCTGGAATAGCATGCTGCTATTTTGATCCATATCCAAAAAATGGAAAACAGTATGAAGTGGAAGAAACCATTTTTGTCTCTTAATGGGTGCTCCACAGCAATTCTTTAAAATTGTTGTCCCTAAGCTGGTCAAATGATCCCATTCTGTCCCATCTTTTCTTTCCAGAACTAATTATAAGTCTGAAAGTAATTTAGCATGCTGGAAAATTTTACATGATGAAAAATAGGTTGTAGTAAGTGGAATTTGCCTTTTGATCTTTGGTCCCTTCTTCTTGTTACTGAAAAGTGAAAAACTTTTTTTTAATAAAAACTTGCAAATTTTGCACCCTGTGGGGATGTCTGCCCACTCATTTCTGAAATCAGTTGAAGTCTGGAGATTTGGAAGCACTTTTTTCTTTTTAATCTAAAATTTTATGTGCACTTATAAAGTGAGGAATGGCTGCCCATGCAGAAGTAGGACAGAAATGTGGGGCTCATAGTGAGTTGAAAATTAAATGTAAATTGATAACACAGTTTTCTTACCCCAAGTATTCCTATTTTGTGGGGCGTTAGCAGGGTTGTCACACATAAAATACAGAACACAATTCTGTCCAACCTACCCTGGTGAGGCTGGAGTTCTGTGTCTGCTTTTGAACATCACACTTTAAGAGAGATAAATGGGAGAAACTCAGAGGAGAGCATGAAAAATGAGATAAGGTTTAGAAGACATGACCTGTGAGAAAAGGTTGAGAGAATTAATTTAGTCTAGAAAAAAAAGAGACTAAGGCAGAACATGACAGCCATACTCTACCACATAAAAGATGGTTATAAAGATACTTTCTCCCTTATTGTGGGGAAAAAGTAGACCAAAAAGGCTTAATTAAAAAAAAAATCAGTCTAGATATTAGGAAAAAGCTAGTTATTGTGATGAAGTCCTAGAGAAGGCTGCCCATGAAGTTCCATTAATCCCTCATTTAGAGGTTTTTAAGTCAAGCTAGAAAAACACAAGTTAGGAACATCCAAGGAAAACTTTAAGGTGAACTAGATAACCCCTTGAACTTCTTTCCATCTCTAAATTCCACTGAGTCAACACCTTCTTCAGACTTATCTAGACAATCGTAAAATGGGAGCACAGTTCTAGTTGTGGACAAGGCTCCCTCTTGTTAGTCACACCTAGACCTTTGAAGCCCTTGTATATGATGCATTGGCTGGGTCACAATACTGACAAACCTGTTGTCATTTCAAAAAAAACCAGCACAACCTCTCTGCTTTTGGTGAAGGGGGTTTGGAACTAGATGATCTTTAAGATCCCTTCCAGCCCAGACCTTTCTACAATTCTATGATTTTGAAGACAAATTCCTTTATTGAATCAAATATTATTGATGCAGTGTTGTTTTCCTGGTCTGGAGAATACTGAATCAATTGTTCTGAAGGATGTGAATATCTTTACCTTTTATGCATCTCCCTGGACTCCATTGCTGCTCACGATGGACTAGGGTGTGATTTATCTTACCTGGCTGATATCACTTTATGTCAAGGATGGGATTCAGTTAAGTGTAATGCTGGACAAGTCCTCTGTACTGCAAAAGAGCTATTTCAAATGCCTAAATTTAGCAAATTGAAGTCAGATTATAGTTAATTCTTCCATCTAGTTAATTCATCTTGGAGAGTTTCTGGAGTGATTTGGCTGTCCAAGCATGCATGCTTGCTTGAAGGTGAGCTGGCTATCTCCCCACAGTGTTCTGAAGGGATTGACTTAGGTTTCAATGAACTGCAAAAGTATCCTGGGGAATTTAATGCACAGACATTTGTGTGGGATATCTGAGGTAGTGTACCTGTCTTATTTTGGATTTTTACTGTAGGATGAATTGAACTGGGATAATTCAGATGCCTAGGCATAATTTCTCATGCTCTATGTTGTGCCTACAGAAGGATGCAGGTCTAGTGTTTCTATCAGTCTGGCAACAGGAACCTATGTTCAGGCAACTGAACTGGACCTGTAATTTCGTAAAAGTGCTGAATTCTGTCCATTGATTATAATGGGAATTTTCTGAGTAGAAAGGGAAAATCTTACTCTTATAAATTTCTTTACACTGACATATGTGAAGTTAGATAAAATGAGCCCTCTCTACTGTGTTAACACTGACAACATAAACAAGGCTACCATGGTTAGGTAAGTGATTAAGAAGTAGAAGACGAAAATTTTTTGGGAAATGCCAAGGAAATGAAAGGGAGGCACATAAGTCCAAAAAATAAGTAGAGAAGTTGGAAAATGGAAAATGATGAAAGAAAATAAAAAGGCTGGAAATGTGGTTGTCATCCAGAGATCTCTTTTCCTTGTTGCTTTTTACTAAGATAAACAACACTGCACTAAGCAAATACATGTTGAAAATTACTTAATTGTAGCCAAAAAAAAAATTATATCCTTACTTCAATACAAATAGCATATAAAGAATATCTGTTTCAAAGCCCCTGTGCCTAATATAAAAAGGGAACTAATCTCTCTCTCTCAAATGAGTTTGACATCCCAGGTTTAAGAGGAATAGTGTGGGTTTGACGGTAGAGTTCTCAATAGGCATGGTGCAGAGCATTAGTCAACAGAGAAACACATCTTTCTTAGTATCACTCACAGGTGCATCCAATCTGTGTGCTATGTTTTCCAATTTGCTTCAAAGCTTTAGCTTGGGATTTTCTTTTTTTGATTTCTAGGGCTATTTTAACTCTTTACCCTTTACGACCATCAGCTTCCTTCTTACCAGAATGAGTCTATAATTGAATCCCACATATGTATTAAAAGTCCCATTTTAAAACTTAAAAACTTACTGCAGCAATGAAAACAATTTATTTATATAAGAATTTGCAGGCCTAATGTTTTCACTTATATAGTGTATGAACATTAACTAATAATTATGTTCAGCAGAAAATTGTCAGTCTTTCACAATAAAAGTACAAATAATACAAGAGCTATGAAAGAATAGCAAGCAAAGCAATGATTTTGAAATTACAGCATAAAGTTATAAGTTAAAATATGTGTCATTACAATCTTTGTATACTAAGGTATCACTGAAAATTAGTCATTTTGCATGTTAACAAGAAAGAGTCACAGCAGAGATTAGATGGGAATAAAAAATAAGAATACTCATTAATTTGGCAAGCATAGAATGTATATCAAAGGATGGCCATGATGACAGTATAAAACTCAGTCAATGGTCAGTTCAAAGGTGAGCTTTTGAAATATGTCCGGTCACCAGAATTTCCCAGATGCCCATTTCAGCTTTCCTCAGCACTGGCCATGAGGATAAAGCACCTTTTGATTAAAAATAAATAAATAAAAATAAAGCAAACATATTGAATTTACCTTCCTTCTTCTATCTCTCTGAAGTGACTGCCAAGAAGTAACACGGTGTCAACAGAGCAACACTACTGGTAGCTCCTGTAATGTAACATTTTACATTAGGAAAAAATTTGGACCTGCCAAAATTGTTTTACATACCATAACAGTTGTAGTTTGGCAAAGTAATCACAATGGCTTTCAGCCAATCGACTCACCTGTGTTTCAGCTGTTTGTGTGCAGATTAAAGTCTCTAAATTCAGCCACCTTCTAAAATGCTCTATCTGCTAAGGAATACTCATCTGCTTGGCAGTTGTTTCCTCACCTAGGAAAAAATTTCCACCCACCATGGGCTCCTAACATGCACACATCTACTCAGTTTGGAGCAGATAGTGTTTACAGATCATACCTCAGTTTTTAGAGTGAACTGTGCTCTCCAGTTCTAGAAGATCTTAATAAAAATCCTATTGGAAGAGATTTTTTTTCACAAAAGATTTTTTTCTGAAATGGCAAAAAGCCAGCTCAGCATACCAGTGAATTTATTCACTGTATTTTTTAGTTTGTGATTAGGTGGGTATCTGGTTTCAAATTAAGAACTACCTGGAATCTTTTGTAGCAAGGATTGAAAAGAAGTTTGCAAAACATTTTCCTGTAAGGGTCTGCTTTCTGAAGAAAATAAGTAAGTCAGTAAAATTTAAAATTTGTCATTATAGTAGTTGGTTTCATTATTTGGAGAGAGATTGCTATTATCTATCTCCAGTCATGTATTAGTGCAGCTAATGTCAGACTGCCCTGTTGTTCCAGAACTGTTTAAGATAATTGATATTGGTTACATATTGCAATGACCTGAAAATGAAAAATATGTAGAAATGCAGTAAATTCTAAAGAACTTTTGTAAGCTCTTTCGCTTTTTATGTGTTTAATTGCAGAAAAGAGACTCAAAGTCTAATGTGCACCTGTACGTCTTAAACATTTAAATTTATAAATGAAAACATTTGACAGGGTCACATCAAAAGTGGCCCAGATCCAGGTATATTTAGGCTGCAGATTTACCAAGTGACTTAGAGCCACTGACTGGCAGATTTAGTTTAGGCTGCAATATTTTCCACATTTGAAAAGAGCAGGATCTGTGTGCCATCTTTACTCCCTTCATTTAAACTGTTTATCACTTGTTTACAACACCTTAAGTTCACAATTCATGTATATTATTCCATATCTCAAAGTGTAGAAGCAAGGTTACTGACAACACAGGATTCATATGAAACCTTAGAGCCATGATAAGCTTTTCAAGACACTTTGTTGTGGCAGTTGAATAAACTGAACTGAAAATTCTTCTATTTTTTTAAGATTTTTTCCTTCTTTTCGACTGCACAGCAGACAAGATCACAAAAATATAGTGTCAAAATAAACACATCTACAGAGGTGACAACCTCTGAAAGAGTCTGTGACCACAGTAGCATGGAAGTATAATTTTACTTTTACTTTTGAAGAGGGTGGTCTTTGCAGGTCAGGGCTGAGGTTCCTGGATGTGTGGGGGAAGTAAATCACAATCAGTAAATCACAATCAGGGGGAAGTAAATCACAATCTACCTTGTCTTGGGTCATCTGAGACAAAAATAATTTATTTTATTTTATTTTTACTTGTTTTTCATCCTTCAAGAGAAATAGAGGAAGATTGGTAGAAGAGAGATGTAAACGTGCACATTTTCTGAGTGTTTATCCCACCTCTACCTGTACATCCCCATACAGGAATGTCAGATTACACCTTGGCTGCACAGATAAACAGAGAAGGCTGTATTCAAGCATCAGCCACGGCTGTGGCTGACTGCCAAGTCAATCAAGCCTCTTCCAGACCTAAAACACAAAGGATCCTGACAAGAAGAACTTCCCACAGTTTCTTCTCCTTTGGCCATTCTGCTGTCTGGTTGTTTTTCCTTCATCACCCTCCTTTGGGGGGTTCATGTTACAGGTCGCACCAGCTAAAAGCCATGCTCACTGTGAATGGAGACGAGCATGGTTGTGGGTTAGATAATTTTGTGGGAGCCCAAGGGCCTCATTATCCCCCTCCTGACCCTGTCTTTGTAGCACCATCTACAAGCACTCTGACATGCACCATGTAATGGTACTTGTCAGCCACTCTGCCCTTGCACCATGTAATGGCAGGAGAGAATTGTAAGCCACAGAGGTTTATTACTCAGACCTGTATAGCTGAGTCAAAATAGTTTTGTCTGACAGGAAAGGTCCATTATCTTGAGAGATGCAAGTACAGTCCTACTGTGTCAGACCTTGTGGGACCCAAATTGAGCAAAGAGCTGTGCTGAATGGGTGCATTGCTTTGGTGGTACAGCACTGTGCCTACAACATCGAGAAGGTACCTTCTTCATCTCCATTCACTGTCCATTTCAGGATAAATAAAATATATTGCTGCATCTGCCAGAGTTGCTTCTGAGTTTTTGGTGGTGTTGGTAAACTGTGATAACACAAGGATAAAGAGGTAGTCTGGGGCTGGAGTGAAATTGCCTCTGCCATGAGAAGGAGCATGGAAGAGGAAATATAGTGATATGAATGGAAGGGGAAGAGAGGGATTGGTGAGCCATGAAAATTTGGGTCTGCTGTTTCTACTACTTATGCTAGTCAGATCCAGACTTCCCTCCACAGTGACAGCAGCCTGATTCTGCTACTATCTGCAGTGGCCATGGGACCATTCCACTGCCATGATAGTATGCAGTACCTTGATTGAAATCAAATATATGCACACTGAGGATCCAGGAAAGAGAATGTGTAGAATATTTTCCTCTGTTCCTGAAATGAGGTGGAAATATTAAAAAAAAAAAACCTCAAACAACCAAAACCAAACAGAAGGCAAGGATTCCTATCCCTTTTAGCACAGTCTGTATTACTAAGTGACGATGTGTTCCCTAACTTTTAAGGGAGTATAATCATATAATATTCTGAGTGGGAGGGGAACCACAAGGATAATTGAGTCCAGCCCTTGGCCCTGCACAGGACCATCCTCAAGAGTCACACCATATGCCTGAGACCATTGTCCAAACACTTCTTGAACTCTGTCAGGCTTGATGCTGTGACCACTTCCCTGGGAAGCCTGTTCCAGTGCCTAAACACCCTCTGGTGAAGAATATTTTCTTAATATCCAACCTAAATCTCCCCTGACACAGCTTCATGCCGTTCCCTTGAGTCCTGCCACTGGTCAGCAGAGAGAAGAGATCAGTGTCTGCCCCTCCTCTTCCCCTCATGAGGAAGGTGTAGACAGCAAGGAAGTTTCCCCTCAGTCTCCTCCAGGCTAAACAGACTAAGTGACCTCAAACACTCATAAGGCTTCCCTTCTAGACTCTTCATTATCTTTGTGTCCCTCTTTTGGGCACTCTCTGATAGCTTTATGTCTTTTTTATGTTGTGGCACCTAGAACTGTCCCCAGCACTTGAGGAGAGGCTGCTCCAGAGCACAGAAGAGCAGAGCAGAGCAGGACAATCCCCTCCCTTGCCTGTCAGGTGATGCTGTTCCTGATGTCCCCAGGGCAGGGTTGGCCCTCCTGGCTGCCAGGGCACTGCTGACTCATGTTCAGCTTTCCAGCAAAACTATGTACAGGTAAACCCATCACAGGTATTTTGGGATAAAAATAAACATGTGAGGTGATTAAGCTCACTGACTGAAAAATATACATTTACCAAAATACTGTTAATTTGAGTATACCAGCAAATAATGGTGTACTGAAGATAACAGAAACCATAATACTAAGGAAGGAAGCACTGATGAGGTGAAAAAGAATGATAGAGTACATATTTGAGACATCAAAATTCTCTACTGGTTTAAAAGTATAAACCAATTTATTCAACTTATTAAAGTAAGAGTTTATAAAATACCCTTGGACTCTGGTTTGTGCACTTATCAAATTCAAAACTTCGCGTATAAAAATGACTAGAACTTGATTTCTCATCTCATATAAAAAAAGGTGATTTATATTTGAACTAACAATAAGTCTCAAGACCCACAGCTATCTCTTACTGAGGTAGTTTTTCCTCCCTGGGGGAAGAGAAAAGCTATTGGAGCACACATAAAATTTAGGTGCTTTAAGAATTTCTCTGGGACTTCTATTAGATTTGCTATCAGAAGAGACAATAAAATGGGAATTTATGTTTTTTCCTTAACAAATCTTATGCTTTCTGATGTGGTATTTTGTCATTGCAATTAGGGCTGTTCCTTGAAGTAGCAAACTGAAAAGTGGTGCCATGGTGTTTATTTTAGGTTTGAACATTTAAAGAATATGAGGAATGTTTGAAAAATAAAGTTCATATATGTTATTCACAGATATTTTTTCTGACAGATTGCCTCTTAACAGAGGAAAGGTATGGCTTGATCATGACTTACAGGAAGGGACACTGATTTAAGCTACTTTTCTCAGTAAAGATTGCAACCATGTAGAAAATAAATTTATGGTTGCAGTAAGAGAAGGCAGAAGAGGCTGTACCCCTTCTAGGTAAGAACATCTTTGTAATATGTCCCCAAAAGAACTGGCAACAAAGGAGTAGAACAATTGTGACACGTAATACTTTCTACTGTCAGTGCTGGGTCACTTCTACAGTGTGACAATGTTTTGTAAAGCATCTTTACGTAGTTTGTAGAGGGTTTATGTTATCTATGCACCTCTTGCATAAAGCCTGCTGTGATGCTGGAGATATTTATAGGACTTAGCTGGATTCACTTACTTAATGAGTTTTCACATATGACAGTTGGCAAATCAGGGCTGGATACAGGAAACATGCTGGGGTACCCATGGCAAATGTGGCAAACCCTGAAACACAGACTGCTGGCCTCAGCTGGATCACAAGTGCAAAGGAGCCTCTTTTGGTTGTCCTAAAGCAGAAAGAGAGATGGTTATGGTTACTGGACTGCTTCTACTTTCATCCAATTACTATCTGTATTAGTATATGGAACATATTAACACATCTAATACAAAGGGTAGAGCCTCAAGAAAAGGTCTCTCAGCTGTAGATACTATTAGTCTAGAAAAGAAATTTCATGGTATTTTCTCATTCTCTAGCCCTAGGATATTTCACATTTAGGGCAATGCAGAAACACATTGATTATTACTCTTGTCTGTCTTGGTTAGTCGGGTTGTCTCTTAGGGAGCAAGCGATAAGTCTGCACAAAATTTAGTCTTCTCCTACATCCCACCAAAACACATTGCTTTTCATCTCTAACACATTTAAAATCATGAATCCAATATTTGACCTGTGATTTTCTAGAGGCAGGAGGTCAACAGTCACATAAGAGCTCTGCACATCATTCCAAATAGACACAAGTCAAGAGTTAAACTCCAGGCAGAAATCCCATCCTGATATTTTTTTTCAAGTGAGCATGAAAGAAACAATGTTCATTGACGTTCATTTCTCTTACATGATTACTTGAATTATAAATAGTAGTTTCTGTCATCCTGCTCCAGAGCCAAAGATCTTCAACCTCAGAGTTTGAAGATAACATTGCCTCCTCACCCCACTACACTGCTATTTCTGTAAAACTCCATAAAGTCAAAGTCTCACATAAGTGACTTGGATATTGTATTCAGAAAGTTTTGCAAATACTTTATTTATTCTGAGTTTCTTCTTTTTCCCTGCTTCTATAGCACCATCTAGAAGACATCTGTTATTTAACATGGAGACAATGAAGCAAAGGAAGAGGCTTGGAATCAATTAACCTTGAATAGAAACCAGGTGCTCATCAAGCTAATCTATCACTCCCCTTCCTCAACAGGACAAGAGGAGGAGGTGTTACACAAAGCACATAGGTCAAGGTAAGGACAGGGAGCTTGTTTGTCAATTACTACCTTCTTCCCAGGCTCAACTTCACTTCCAACTCTTCTACCACCTCATTCTTCTGAGCGGTGCAGGAGGGTGGAGAAGAAAGGTTATGATCAATTCATAACATTTTGTGTCTGCTGCTCTTTCCTCCTCATGCTCTTCTGCTCCAGCATGGGATCCCTCCCATGGGAGACAGTCCTTTGCCAACTTCTCCAACATGGGTCACTCCTGCCAACTGCAGTTCCTGAGGAACCACTGCAGCGTGAGACCTTTCCACAGGACGCAGTCCTTCAGGGACAGACTGCTGCAATGTGGGCTGCTCTTGGGGGTCACAGCTCCGGTCAGAAAAACTGCTCCTGCATGGGCTCCTCTCCACAGTCTGCACCTTCCCTCAGGTCACATCCATCTGCTCTGGCATGGGGTCCTCAGCAGCCTGCAGGATATCTGCTCTACAGGCTGCAAGTGAACTCTTCTCCAGCACATGGAAGAGTACTCCCTGTCCTTCACTGATCTTGGTGTCTGAGGGGTTGTTTCTATCACACTCAGTCCTCTCTCACAGCTGCTGTGCAGCAGTTTTCACACTTTTGTATATATGTTACCACAGAGCTGCTACCAGCATTGCTGACAGGCCCAGCTTCAGCCAGTGGCAGGATTTTTAATTTAGCATGGTACAGTAGGATCCTTTCAGGTGAAAGACAAACATAATTTAAAGATATGATGTTATTAGCAATTGAAGAGACCAACTTGTTACCCCAGGAGTTGTTTAAGCCGCAAATTTTTGGAGGTTGGGAGAACATTCTTGGGAAAACAAAATACATGTTTTCTCTGATCTTGTATTTCACCCATTACATCCATATTGACAGTCATGAGATGTGTTAGGTCTGTAAGTCAGAAAGTATGCCCAGAAGGCCATCTACATTATGACCAGCACAACGATAACACAGTTAAAGAACAGACCCAGCAAGGAAAAAACTTGTCTTGGACTCAGCTGTCTACATGCTCATCTCAGACAGTGATCACCTTACTATATTGTTACTAGATAATTGTGTGAGGTTTTCCTTTTTTTTTTTTTTAGAAATGGCTGAGAATGGGTGAACACTTCTGTGATAGCTCTGTCACACTGAAAATCAATCTTTTCAACACTGTTGATGCAGCTTCTGTTTCAAGAAAATGGGGAATGAAATACAGAGTAGTCTTACAAGGTTCTGGGGAAATTAATTAATTCTTTAACATGTCTACTGTGCTTTAAAAAGAAAAAAGAGTTATACTTGATATTAGGTAATCTCATGAAGCTAATGAGACATGTCTTACATGCCACCACTTGAAGCCATTGCTCTATTCCACAGAGTTCATTACAAAACATGCCGCAAAAATGCAGACTATTTTTTAGATCAGTCAACAACTTTTCACTTCTTATGAACAACCCAAACTCTTCAGATTTCTTTGATTTCTTACAGTCAATTCAGTATGAAAACATGAACAGTAAAGCTGTAATAAACTATCTTTTAAAGGAAAACAATCACAAATCTGGTTTATGTGCCCTAGTGGTCCAAATGTAAATAAGTACTCAGAAGGGGAAATTAGCATAATAAGCATGAATTAACTGACTGAGATAAACTAAAAAGTATTTCAGCTTCAAAATGGATCAAAATAATTCTGCATAAATAGAAAAATATCTTTAAATTTGTGTATGTCTTTTTTAACTTCTTAACTTAACATTAACTGAAAGTGCTTCATGAAAGGTTATTTCTCTCATATATATCCCTTTGGCTGTAATCTGGGAAAACCAATAAGCTAATATAAAGAGTCTGTTCTGAAAGCAATACTGTACATTAACTAACACATGGCAGTGCAGGAAAGCTAAATGAATTAGTTTTCTTTTGAGGCCATTAAAGGAGTACAGATATGCTGCCAACAATACAATACGGAATGGATGGGGGTCTTTTTCTCCCTACAGATATACATTTGACAAGTTTTGTCTTTGGACTCATTTTGTGGTTTTGTTTGGTTGTTTTATTTTTTAGATTTTGCGTCTTGAAATATTTCTGAACAGACTTAGCATTCAGGATTGTATACAACACTTGAAAACATCCAGTGGTGATTCTAAACTATAGGAACCTCTTGAATATTTCTAGAGTTCCCAATATTTGTGTCGAACACTAGACTTTTAAAACTGATCACTCATAATCTTTCACGAAAATCATGCATGACATACACTTTGAAGTTTTGCAGAAATACATGCATCAAAGATTTTGTCTGCTTTCCATGGACTGTTGCAAAATTCCAGTTCACATCTTTGACTTCAGAAACAAAAGAAAAGTGTATCTAAACAGAGGTGTGTTGGAGTGTGTAAGAATTATATAAATAATAATTCCAGGTATTACAGTTTAAAATAAATGGTATATAAAGACAACTTTGCATCTTTGCCCTATTAAGAATATGTCTGGAATTTTTTTTAATTGCAGCACACCAGTTTTGATCTTTGAATCTATCTCAGTAGGTTTTTGAATAGTTTAACCAAATGTGCTTTCAGCATTGATTTGTCATTTTTTTCTAAATGAATCTGAAATTTTATGTAAATTAATGACACAGTGATTCTTTGAAAATTTTGTGTCCACAAATCATTTTTTTGAACCTTTTATTCCATTTCTCCAGCTGATCAAAGAGATTTCCTTAGACAGGAAAATTTTATAAATAAAACAAGCAAGCATACTGCAAATTTTAAGCAGTTTGGTAGATATGTAGGTAGAATCTAAATTAGCACATTGTCTACACTGACCTATTTAGCTTTAAAGCAGAGCTGAGAGAGACTAATAATGAACTATAACTGCTTTCTCTACATCACACTTCACATATATAATTTAAAATGTATTTGTTTAGTATTATCAGAGGACACGATGCAAAGTATCTGGCTTATAAAATCCAAGTATAAGGCTAGAAATAACAATCTGGTAAAGTCTGAAACCCCAAAGCAGCTCGGTATTTTCAAAGTTTCAAGCTAGATATTTTGAGTCTCAGGAAATAAAAAAGAGGTTTTCTTTGGAGCAGGAATTAGCAATTGGAAATCTGTTGGCATGTACCTGTTGGGCATTACAATTCCCTAGGCATTTTCTTTAAGAGGGAGGGCTTGGTTAACAATTTTGAATCTGAGTCTTACTGTTCTCCCTTTGCTAACCTAAATACCCAGCTTTTTTCAGTGTTTATACAAAGCATGTGATCATCTGCCTAACTGGTAAATATCACTCACATGGGGAAAGGCTTATTGATACTTTTACCAAACCTGCCTCAGGAGACACAGAGTCAATTGTATTTTAGAATCAATTGTATCTTTTTCTAGAGAAAAGATTAACATATTTGGAGAAAACACAGTTTCTTGTCTGAAAATCTTCTAGGATAATCAGAAAGTGATAAAGTTGGAAACATCAGTGAGATTTAAGGAGAGGTGGAATTTGGGGATTTTTTTAATGCCTTTGATGGAAAAAAGGAGGCGGAAACCAAACAAACAAACATGTTGGGAGTAGTTTATACACGCCAGACTGTGCAACAGAAACACAGCTTAGGAAAGAAGTAAAGGGGAAAACCAGCAATCACCTGCAAGCAGAAAAAGAGGCTGTCTCATAAAAAGTGCTGCCACCAAAATGCCACAGTAACGTAATTCTGCTTCAGGTTATCTTTCTTCGGTCTAAAGATTATAAAAAAGTGAACAGAAAGATGTCAATATTTTTTCCTGATAGCTTTCACAATCTTGAAAGCCTTTATATTTCTGCATGCTGTATTCACTGTTTTCTCCATTAGGACAAGAGAAATAATTTCCCAAACTGTATCTTCACATTCTTCTACTGCTGATAGCTGTGATTCAAAGTCCAGCCAGTTTGTTGTCTCAGTTTCTTTGTTCCTTTAATAATTCCTTTATTGGTAACAAAGGATATACAGGAAATAATAAGTAAACTTCTGAATAGGTTAATGTTTTTAACATCAACATAACTGTTGATGTTATATGAAAACCAGTTAAAATTAAGAGTTCAGGCACATAGTGTACTTGTATTTTAATGAGGTGATTTGTGTAGACCTGTCATTGAGTGTTAACATTTACAAATGCAATTAATTCAGTCATATAAAACAAATATTAGATAGTTATATTTTAATGAATTTAAACCTATGTATAAATGCCAGCAGAAAGTTCCAATCATACTTAGTCAGGAATACGCATTAATCTTCCTTAGTTTTGCTCTATATGGTGCACTAGACAAGATCTTCTGGCAAAATTAAAAATAAATGCCTACATTTGACCTCTGACTCATGCAGTGTGGAAACATACAATATTTAGGTTTTAATTGTGCTATTTTTCAGCTGCACCAAATCGGACCATCTGTCCAAAGTCTAAACTAGATTTGTTTTTCTACATATATTGAAATGCATTTTTTAAAATTAGGTTTTATTATTATTTCTCTGTAAAAAGTTCAGAAATATTTGCATATTTCCAAACAGGAACAGCCCAACATCCAATTAACAATAAAATATGCATTGAATAAGAAAAATAAATATTGATCTGCAAAATACCGTGCCAACTTGTTCTCACAGCAAGCATCCTTTCCCTCCAATCAACTGGTTTTCTTTGACAAAGGGAATGGAAAGAGGAAAGTGTTTAAATGAAATATAAGGGAATGTTGTTTATAAAGAAGAAATGTATATACTGATGGCAAATACTTCAGGCCAGATTTCCCTACAACTTTCAGTTTTTGTGCTTCACTCAAAACAAAAAAAAAAAAAACAGATCCTAAAAATCACATTTGAAAAAACTATCACAGATGGTGATGCTTATTTGTATACTCACTAGATAATGCTCACAGTATCATACATTTGCATTTTATTTTCACCCAGAAGTTGCTTCACCATATTTTCCATTCCAATAGGGTGGTCTCTTCTACAGCAAGGAGGAAGACAGTGGCAAGAGGACTTTGGCAGTGTTAAGATACAACCAGAGGCACAGAATGCTCTCATAATAGCAGATCCTCTGGAAAGATGTTTGCAGAGCAGACAGGCAGAACCTGAAGGCTGATATTCTGTGACTCAAGGCTGGTAGTTCAGGAGACCAGTGAAGAATGGACTCTTTGGACATCTGTGCCAATTTACACAAAGGGCAGCCTGCTGTTGAGGAGCTTGGCCTCACCAGGAAGAATGAGGCTCCTGAACCCCTTCTTGCTTACTCTCATCTTGCACTCAAAATGGCAAACCCCAGTCAAGCAAGCAGTGCATTTGCACTGCCACATGCAAGTGTAACAGACGGTCTTCCCATCCATAAGAACAAATGTCAGCATTTCAGAAAACACTTGAAATTACTTTAGCCAAATAAATGCCCCCAAAAATTTTGAGCTGTGCCACTGTTCAGATTGTTCTTCTGTTTTTTTTCCTTATGTCAGCACCACTTCACACTCCAGACATGCTAATCCCAAAATATCTACACAGGAGCTTTAGAATTTCTTATATCTTCACAAGACACGAGGATGAAATGTAGATGTTTTCAAATCCGACATCCGTATCTGAGTTAATCACCTTAGCCTTTATAATCAGTGAGTGGGTAGGATAGGAATTTTTTGGGCATGGTTCATCTCCTCCCAAAGTAGAATTCTGTCAAGTGATTGATGACCTAAATGTGCTTATTAGTCTTCAGAAGACCATGGCATGACTATATGACTAGAAGTTAGGTGAGATGAATCCCACCCACAGTGATGTATTAGATAAATAAATGGTATCAAAATTTCTCCAAGTTGATGACTGCTATAGTTTAATATCAAACATCCCCCCTGAAGTGCCCTTTACTTTATGTGTTTTTGTCAAAATGAAGTAATGAAGACCAATAATGAACAGCTGGAAAAGTGCATGTTACATAAAGGTGAAGAACATCTGGAGTGTTCTACAGAGGATTTGATGGAGGTTTGATAGAGTTGAATATAATTCAATGAGCTAGAGTTGCTAAGAGCAAAATAAAAAAAGGCAGAAAAAAGTAAAGAGGGATAGTAAAAGAAACCTGCCAAATTCCAGACTATTATTTCTGTAGTTGAGAAACCCTGAAAACTTAGTTATTTTTGTTAAAGTTCCTATGATATCTGATGTTTCTGTGACAATAGACTTGATGATTAGCAATATTGAAGACCCAATTCCTGAAATACTCATAAATTTTAATTCGAATATGCACTTAAAATGACACGCTGAAAAGAATATATGACCAAAAATATTTTTTCAGAACATGTAAGTGTATGTTTTGGAATAACTGTTTGCAAGGACAGAACCAATGTCATAAATATTTTCTGTTTTGCTGAAGGATGTCTTTCTGACAGAAAAATGGAAAAAATATTTAGTCATCATGAGCAATACTGAAGTTATGTGAGTAAGCAATACCTGTTTGCTGTACTTTTGTCTGTGACTTAGGAATGAGTACTGAACTGCAGTTAAAATTCTTCATGCACAGTATCTGGGGTTCAAAGTCACACTTTTTTAGAAAATACTTCCCGTAAGATCTGTATTTATTAATAGTGTTCCTATCACTTTAATACCTTAAGATGAGCCAGTAGAGGTATTATGGTACTGTAAAATTTTAATACTAATAAATGTGCCTGTGGAAATAAAATACATGTAAGTTAGTACTTTTATGAGTTTGAAGTTGATTTATGTTATGCTGTAACCCCTTTCTGAGGGGGATGTATTGCTGTACCTTAGAAATATGTATATTGCAGACTACTGTATTTCTTTTCACCATTCTAAACATAATAAACAGTTGAATGGTTATGTAGAACTCTTAGGAAAACTTGAATTTAAATAGGATGGCATGCCAAATGATAGAAACATTTACCTTTAAATAGATTATTTGTTCACTTTTAATTTATTAACTACCACTTATTTCAAAGATTTTCATATTATTGACAGTCTATCAGAATTTTCTACTGCATAATACAGATAGAAAAAAAAATACACCTGAAACCATTTCTCTCTAAGATATTTTCCTCTCAGTGTCGGTTTACTATAGCACACACTCATTATTTGTGACTAGTGTGTACCCAGCATGAGACCTCGGAGACCATATATAGATTGCTGAACTAGAAATATTTTTATTATTATTTCAAGTATTGTTATTTAGTTACTTTTAAATTATGTGTAGTCCTTTCATTATTTTATGCTAGTGTCTGTTTTGCAGTCTTCTACAGCAAACCATTGGAAGGCCTGTTTTCTTCTAGACTGTTTTTATTCTTGGGGTTTTTTTGTGCATTACCTTTAATAACTTATAATTCTTTAAATAAAAAAATTGCTGAAGGCTCCTCAGCAGTACAAGAAACAGATTCAGTTGGCTCCAAACTGTTTTCCTCTTCAATCTCTTGAACGTTGTGTACCAACAATACCTGTGAGGCTGGAAAATCAAATCATGAAGCTTATACATATTTTTCCAGAACAAATTTTTCCTAAGATAAGTACAGGCACCTACAACCTGAGTATTTGTTGTGTGCTGCAACTTTGCCATCCTTACTAGTCTAAACCTAGTGAACTTAGTCTACCACTTGCATGCGTCATTGTGTGTCATCACATTGTATATGTCATATGTGTCATCATACACAATAAGTATCATTGAACTTATAAAGATTCTCCAGAACAGAGTAACCTAAAGCTAAACATCTATGTAGGCAATTGGCTTTTCTAAAGAGAATTTGTAATACAGTACATATTTAAACTTCATTGCCATTGAATTAAATGTCACAGACCTCACCAGCTTCTCCCATACTCCTTAAGCTTCTTCTATAATGGATTTAGGTAAGTAAGTGGTGTCATCACTTCTACTCACCTTGTTTCAGATCAGGGGGATGAGTAAAGCCAAGGTGTGCAAGGCAAACACCCAACACCACACTCTGGGTGTATCACACCTTACAACCAGACAAAACCCTAGCAGTAAACCCTAGCAATATGTAGGCACAGTGAATAAAACAAAACATCACAACAACAATTAGGTAGTGCAAACTCTTTAATCTCTGGGTCAGAGCATTTGCTTTCCCTATTTTAAGGGTCTTGTTGGCTCTTGCTTTGATTTATTTACTACCCTCCCAGAAGTGGGTCAATAAATGTACCTTTATAAACACAGAACACTTCTACTCTCAGCAGTCTTAGTTGTCACGTCAGTTGCCTACACCATGTACAATAAAATATTTTTGCCTAAGGAACTTCAAAACTGTGTGGTTTTCAGTGCATTTTTCTCTGTGGCTTTGTAAATAATTGTAACACAGATACCTCTTCACCTGGTGTTTTTTTGTTGTTGTTTTCTTTTGGTGTTTTGTTGCTGTTTTTTTTTTTTTTTTTCCTAGAAAATCAGTATTTATAGTCCAGGTCTGTGAAGAATCCCCCCCAGATATCAGGTGTAAGTATTGTTTCAGATTCAAGCCATGAACTTCCCTGTTTTAGGATCAGTTAGATATATTATCCAACAAGTACTTTAGCTTTAATTCTACAGTCATATTACAAATATTTCTCAGAGGGATGTATGGGCTGTACCTTGGAAGAAAGTCATTACCACCTTCTCACATGCTCAACATCTATTCATGTGCTGTTATGATTGTAAAAAATGAGATATACATATTATTCAAATAGTAGTAAAGAGACAAAAGTCATTGTGTGCTGTTGAACAAAGTGTTGAATCTTTATACATAGATAAATAGAAGCACATGCATATGCAGCACTGCTTGTGCTGTATACTTCACTATACACCAATAGCATAGACCTCTCCATCACCATGAAAAATAGAGAAATTTTAAGGGCTATTGAACTTTTGTATGCCATCATATTTATACCCTGCATTGGTGCTTCTCTAATTACCACACATTGGTAACATTCTCAATATTTAGTGATCACCATCTGAATTTCTAGTCCAGTTGTGATGATGATGCATTATTTATACAATGGGTGGCAACAAGCCAGATCAGCACCTCATTTCTCAGATCCTCTTAGTTACTTCATGTTTTCCCTCCCATTCAGCTAGCTACATTGTCCGGTTTTATGTATGTATGCATCATCTCTGTTCTCTCTCCCACTCTTCAGATATCTCTCCTGAGCCAGATGACCTCCATTGGATGTATTTTATCTTCATTAATACATCGCAGTGCAGTGTGGTCAATTTGATCCAAACCTGAAGATTTTTATTTAGTCAGACTGAAGAATTTGGATCAGGCAAGTATTAAAACACACCCACTTACCTTGCTGGGCATCCCAGTGAGCATCTGTATCCTGCTGAGTAAGTCCTGGTACTGCCTGCTTTTAGCTTTCCTGAGTGGTTTTGCATGGTTTGAGCCATGGAGGCCTCAGCAGGAGAGGGGAGCAGAGTCTAACTCTTTTTACACTCTAAAAGTTGTTGCTCCCTTCAATTATTATGATCCTCTGGATTTCAGTAAGACACCAGTCAGTTTGAATAAAGACATTGGAATCCCATTCTGTGCTACTAGTGAGCTTGCTTTCAAGGTGTTGGAAAGCAGAACATGGCAAGTAGTTACACCATTAAATAGAGTAACTCAGCTTTAATTATAGTTTAATTACTAGAACACTTTTTTAATGTATTGTTTTAAAAACTTTCACTCATATATCCATTTCTCTCCTCCTTCTTGTCTCCAAAAGGACTTATACAGGCTTTCCAAGTTTAAAATTTTATTTGCCCTCTGTAAAAGCTCAGAAAATCTTCAGTGATAACTGTCACAGGCTTATGGCTCATGTAATCTCTGAAGTCAGTTTTGCTGTCCAAGTGCAAGGGATAGCAAATGAACTCAGGGACCTGATACCATGACTCTGACTAGCTTTTACTGTAAATTCTGAGTATAGTCCTCAGGTAGCAAAATGCCTGATGAAGTCCCATTTATTTGCCCATCTATATGCCCACAGGCATCGTATACATGTATTTCAGAGACCTTTCAGCAAGCCTACTCAATAAAATTTCAGTCCATTCCAAGTTTATAAGGGTTCAATCAGGCAGATGTTAATCAGTGAACTATGCATAAAAAAAGGAGCAGCCGTTTCCACCGTCTCCAAGATACTTGCCATAGAATCTATTATTCCAGTACCACAATTGAAAAAGGGCTTAGGTTTCAATTGAATCTCTTTTGCAGTCTCAAAGAAATTAAGGCTCCTCTAGGCTGATACTTACTCTAATGAGCCTGAACACTGTGAAACTCTCCCTTTCCATCCCGAAAAAGGCTTCTCTGACCATAAACAAGACTGTATCTCTGGAGGATTTCCTATGCTCTATTGATCTAAAGGTATGCTTTATACTCTCTCAAGAATGGTATTTGTCTTTATATCAAGTTCAGAACCAGTAAAATTGCTCCAGACAATTTTATTAAGCTGATAAAGAACTGCTCATTTTAGGAAGAGAGAAGGATGTTTGCTTTGTTGGTCAGTTAATCAGAAGCTTTTTATTTATTTCCTGTGAAAATTCTTTTTTTTTCACAAATCAGAAAGAATTTCAGACAATCTGAGAGTTACTTCGCTTTCTGGCATGTCTAAAACAAGAGAACTCATGGAGTCCTTTCCATATAGGCTTTTGTATTTTATTTTAAAAATCCATTATGTTTGATACCTAATTTAACTCACATAAATGTCTATGGAAAACTTGTTGTTAACTTTACTCAAGAAAGCCACATGTCTGGCGAGGGTTTTGAAAGAACTTTGATTTCTGAACACTTCCATATTTCAATTCTTTGGAAGCAGACAGGTATATTCTGGAGTTACATGCCACCCGTATATATATATACAGGAATCAAAGTTGATTGGAGTTTATCTATCTCTCTGTAGTGTTGTGTTTTTAGCACAGAACTGCCACATCCATCCATCCATCCATCTATCTATCTATCTATCTATCTATCTATCTATCTATCTATCTATCTATCTATCTATCTATCTATCTATCTAATCTGCTTATCTTATCTCCTTATCTAGCTAAGCAGTACCCATAAAATGACAGGAGTGATGCTTCAACAAGCATGCAATCTAAATTAGTCAGGTAAAGAACAGAGAGAGAAGGAGTAGGACATGAAGAGTTCACAAGGACAAGAGAAACCAGGGGAACACAATTCTCTTGTAAGTGTAACTAAAGATTATCTCTCACTTCTTCAGTGGAGGTGATAGAGGTACTGACAGGTATTACTAAGATATTCAAAACAAGTGGCATGGAACTGTAAGTGAAGTCTTAGTTTGCCTAAAGTTTGCTGTAATTTTCTTATTTCCTGCAATGTTGAAAGCACATTCAAGATGTTGCTCCACTGAAAAAGGTAATATATGGAGCAGAACTCCAAACACACCATGAAAAGATTCATGTCTGTCAATGTATATAAAATGTATGTATATGAAATATACAAAGTTGGTAGGTTTGATAGATATTGTCACTATTTGAATGGTAGAACAGATATTCTAGTAAGGATGAACTGATGCAATTCTGCTAGGACCTAAGTTACTGAAGAATAAAGTATAGAGACAAACATTTTAATATATATTATGTTTGAAAGAAAGAAAGAAAAAAAAATTCATTGGGAATAGGGGCAATAGAACAAAGAAAGTAGCAGAACAGTCCAAACTGTCCTAATGTATTTACCAGCATACTGTAATGACCATCATAGAAATTAAGGAAAAAGACAGCTTATTACAACATAAAAATAGTCCTTTCTCTTAATTTTCTTCACTGTCCTCTCCCTGGGGCTGACAGGACTTCCTTTAGGGATGGAGAAAAGTAGATGGTGTTAAATTCATGAGTCCTAACTTATGATCATTCTAGTTCATTCAAAATATGATTTTTTTTCTGGCACGTCTGAACAGAGAAGCTTCTTTCTTCTAGGTTTTTAAGATTTTTGGTGCTTTTAAAAAAAAATAAAAACTTTTTCTTCTTAAAATCATGGTTAAAATCAAAAACTTTGGAAAATACTTGAATATGATTTTGATTTCTGTGTTAACTTTTATTTTAAATAAAGCTGTTTTTAAATGATGTTCCAAATATGACTATTGTTTGCCTTTGGGTATCAAAGTGTTTTCCACCTTTGTTTATCAGATTACCAAATATCTCAGCTCTCTTAGTTCTCTTTACAGTCCCTTTCAAGGAAATGCTCAAGATCCAACCAGTGGGACACCAGCAGCATCCCAGTGCCAGCAAACATTCAGAGACTCGGTGGAGGAATGGAATTGCTTACTGCAGGTAGTTTGATCATGCGGCATTAAGAGTTTAAATCACTAAAGGGCAAAACACAATTTATATAACCTTTCTCTGAGTATTTGTGAAGGCAACAGAACTGCCAAGTACTGAGTAAGATGTGTAGTGCTGTATTTCAATGACCATCTGAGGTTCCCAGATAATTCCCTGAGTTTTAGAGAACCATGAGATCTTTGACAGTCCACTGAAAATAAAATATTGGTTTTGAATTAGTGTATAAGACTCTACTTGATCATGGGCAGCAAAATGCAGGCTTTCTATGTTTTCTAGTTTTCATTTTTTCCTTGTTTTCATTATCTCCACAAGTTGATAAGTTTTGCTGGTAACCTTCCTTTTTTCTCTTGTGAGGAAACGACCTGTAAACTGTTTTTTGTTTTATTTGGTTCAAGAAACACAATTGTCTTTCTCTTGATGTGACATAGCACTGCCATCTATTTGACCCAACTAAATAAAAAAAACCATTAGCCTATGAAGGAAATTTAGCAGGGTTTCAGGACACTTCGCACAGAAGGGGATTGAGCTGCACTTTAAATTTGGAGTTTAACAGATATACTATTCAAAACAAAATAATAAACATGATGTAAACTCAGGAGGAATAAAATAGTGGTCTCAGCCCTAGGTTTCTGCAGCCAGAGCACCAGGGCAGTGGTGGCTGACAATTGCTACAAGAGTTAAAACATTCCATCACTCTCATTGTATCTTACCAGACAGAAAACAGGAAAGCTTTATACCATGAGAGTTTTAGGACTTCTGCTTGAAGAGTACAAACAGAAACACTACAAATTAGATAGCAAAGCTTGACTAAAGATGACTTCTGGTAGAAGGATGCTGCAGGCCATGGTTGGTTAGCTTTGTTCTTGGGCCATGTTTGATGTTACTTGTCAAGTCTCAGACAGAGAACTGGGGAGGGGAAGGAGACAGAGAAAGAGAGAGAGAGCTGCAATTAAAAATGGGTATTTTCTAAACTGAAGACTTTTATTTTTATAGAGGGTATATTCCTCAGTTTAGACCTTTCCCAGGGTGAAAGGAGTTGGTTATTTCTTGTACAATTTAGCCTATGTCAGGATGGCTATTTTAACTGCAAAAAGAAATATGTGAAACTGTCAGCCACAGACCTTTAATTCCCAGGCTTATTTTTGTAAACAATGATCCCATATTTTTACACTCCCTTTCACAGAGATATAAAGATCAAACATGAATGTTTCATTTTCCATAACTCTTCCAGACAAACATAGCTCTTCCAGAAAAATAATAATAAAAACTCCAAAGAGGTAAACAATGTTCACAGAGGGAATATAGTTTAAGTAATTCACACAGTATACAAACATATAATGGTACAAAACCTGCAACATGAGTTTTTTTGTTACATTTTAACAGTGTTTCCTCAAATCTTCAAAGCTTGCTTGATGGTTTGCTGAAGTAATTGAACCACTCTTGAGTTGTTTTATATAGGACATCTTATCTTTCTTTCATTACTCAGTCCGTGGCTTCTTTTCTATTCCCATGAAATCCATGTACACACTTTAGAAGCCCTCCTGAACAAGCTTGCTTCTAACTTTCACAGAGCCCTTAGCACAATTTGAATACGAAAGAGATACTGAATAAAAAGCTTTAATCTCTTGTCTGCTATTCTTCTTTCTTGCCTCTTCATCTCCCCCCCCACCTCCTCTGCCCCCCTCCCCCTTCTTCCAAGAGCTTTTCTGTGTTAGTAAAGTGAACACTTTCTGTTTTAAGCAAGTGTAATGCTGCAGAAGATGCACTGGGAGAGTGAAACCAAAAGCCTGGCTTGTGAAGCCTCTTTGCCACAATTTAGCAATAATTGTGCTGCATTTACTTGCTCTTGAGCTTTTTGCAGGTAAAAGATTAGTAAAGAGCTCTCCTTAACAAAATCACTCAATCAGTACCAAGCATAGGTAGTATCAAATGTGCCCTCTACCTCAAATACTGTGGGGCTCTTTCTTCTGATACCTCTTCCCTCAGTTAACTGGAACTGCTTTGAAAGGGCTTTCTGTTCTCTGCTCTCTTGTCAATTTGAATGCCAGGAAATGAGCCCCCTTTGTGAGATTAATTAATAGCAGGAGCTGATCGGCCCAAGCCCAATTGCCACGCAACAGAGCTGTAATTGCTACTTTGTGGAAAGGAAAGAAAAAGTTTTGGTTGCAGTTTAAGAAGAGGGTTTAAGGAAAGTTCTTTGAACTAGAGGTCTCAGTGCACGGGATTAAGGCAAGAAGCAAGAAGGCCTTTGAAGTTTGTTAAGAGGTTTTGGAGGAGAAAAAAGTTGGGTGGCAAATGGGAGCTGGCAACATCAAAAGCATTTAGCACCATTCCTCACCTGCTTGCATTCAGAGCAGGGACCACAGGCTGGAAGCATCATTTGCTTGCAGTTTAAATGGTCACTTTGGGGCTCTATTTGTTTTGATCGGAAACTGTACCATGCAGACGTCATTATGTATATAAGGGTTGTTACACCTGGACATACAAGAGCTGCATGTACCCTGTTACATGTACATGCATATGCATTACATGTAGAGGTATCCACAATCACTGAGTTCAAGGTAATAATTGACATCTGTCAGTTTTTTTCCTACCACTTCTCTAATTGCTACTTTGTTTATTATTTGTGCACTGACGTACTAGTAGTCAGTGATTATTGATACTGCTGATCCCTCATTTGATCAAAAAGACTCAGTAGATGCAGGTTTTTCTAAATTATTCCAAGCATTACACACATATATATTTGGGGATATTTCAAAAGTTAAGGTCATTTTCAGGCAAAATTTGACCAACGGAGAGTGGACAGAAGTACCTTGCAAATGCCAAAGCCAGAAGCAGATATGGCTCAAATCTTTTCATGAGCTGGAAATACAAACTGTGTCACAAATTAACATCCCTTCATCTTTTTAACATGTAATGGCAAGGGTGAGACTTTACAAGCAGAACACAGGTCTGAGTCCAGCAGGGCAAAGATCCTGGAAAACTGCCCTGATGGAGGCTGGAGGATTACCTTGAAGCCAGAGGATCCTCAAAGGCAGTAGAACCAAGGATCTCTTTTCACTGCACCCCACTGCAGGGCCCATGACCAGAGCCCATGCTGGTAACACTCTCAGTGGCACAAAACCACCTTGGAGGATGCTACAAGCCAGTGGAGCTTAGAACAACCGTGAGGTGTTCTGAATCACACAGATGAAACACTATCAGATCTGAAATACAGACAGGGCAAAGGTGGGGAAAATCTGCTTTTTTGCATTTCCTCAGCACTTGCCATGTACATCACCACAGTCCACAGGTCAAATTCACATCTCATATGATCTGAACATAGCCAAGGCCTCCTGGAGGATGAATTTGGCCCTATATTTTGTATCTAAATTCTCTTAGTAATAGGACAGGGCTGCACATTCAGCTGCACATCTTGTCACAAACTCGGTGAAGTTCTTTAAACCATTTACTTTTAGAGGATGGTGACAGTCTTTTTGCTTTCTGTTTCTACAGAAGCCAGTAGAAAGGACTTCTATCACTGAAATGGTGTTTCTAGTCAAACATGCAATTGTCTCAACAAGCAGGTCTTTATGTTGTTACTTTGGGTGATGGGATGAAATTTCAGAGTGGCATCAGTTTGAAAATCATTCAGGTCTCATCTACCTTCCTTACAGTTTAGGAATAATAAGAAAAAAGGGTTTTATTCTATTTCAAAAATTCTCAGGGTCTGTAGTTTTGTATGTTTTCCCCTTTTCAATCTTGCATATAAAAATAAAACAGAAAACTAAATGTGCCTTCAAATAGATGTCAGTAGGTATTTGAACTCTGTCTACGCCTCTCAGTCCAACCCTTTGAGATGATATTTGATCAGCAATTTTTCTTCTCCCACCTTCCAGTTCACTGCAGTAGTTTAAAAGGTACAATTAAAAGATAATGTGAAATGAAGAAAAATTTTTGTTTTGCTGAAACAAAAATCCAGACAGAAAAACATTTTAATGATGAGGACTTTAGTAAGATTACAAATGAAATCTTAAAAAAACAAACAAACAAAAAAACCCCCAACCAAACAACAAAAGCCCCAAAACAACAAAAAAGACAAGCCATTTTAGGCAGGATTAATCTCTCCTAAGTCTTTGCCTTCTCCAGTCTCAACTGGACTCCCTCTGCCTCTGAAGCATAAATCTGCTCCTCTAAGACAGGTGGGACAATTAGCATGGCTGTCTCTTTCCAGTGCCTATAGAGGCAGCCTTGTCCACCCGACCTAGGCCAGGAGGTCTTGAAGCAGTTAAGGCTGGGCAGTGGAAAGTCTCCCCATCATGGGTAACAGAGAGTTTTCCAAACACTGGCAGATGCACTGGAAAGAGGCATTCTGTGATTCCTGTTTATTAATGGCAAATAAATTTTAGTTTGTTTTTGTAACTGTTTAGAAGAACACCCTAGAGTCAGATGTAGCACAAACAGTATCACCAGACAGAGTGCAGTAGACCATGTTCTTCATGTTATAGTCCATTTTCAATGAATCCAGGGGTCGGTCAGTCTGTCTATCTATCTATCTATCTATCTATCTATCTATCTATCTATCTATCTATCTATCTATCTATCTATCCATCCATCCATCCATCCATCCATCCATCCATCCATCAATCATTTTTTACATCAAAGTACTTTGCAAAATAGGGAAGCCCTCTTGAGCAGCAATGATAATTGTCCCATCCTAAACTCATGGTAATTGTTCCATTTTAAACTCATGGGTGCACTCCAAAAATATTTATGGTGGGTGGGTAGTTGAGTTTTTCTACATCATCTCTTCTTCATTTGCATTTTCCTGTTTTACCATGGTACAGCCTCCCCACTGTGCTGCCATCCTCTCCCCAGAGTGATTACAATCTTCAGCTTCTCTAGAAGCTTATCTGCTTATACATCATATCAGAAGATGGTTTCTTTCTCATATAATAACCAAGAAGTAAACAAATATAAAAATTAAAACACTAATTCTGAGGCTGACTGGATGAGCTGTAGTAAGTATATTTGATATTTTGGATAATATTATGCCACTGATTTGTAGATTTATCTGTTGAACTCATTTTAAGCCATCTTTCATCTCACATTTCAGTGTCTCATATACTAGAAGGTTACTTGCTTGGAAGCCAAGCCTTGAAAACAATTTTCAATTCTGACTATTCTAGGAGATCATAGGGAGGACAGAAAAAAATGCAAGTTTTCAAGAGGTACCAATTTTCACCTCAGGACACATAAAATTCTCAAACTTCAATATCCCAGGGTCACATTGCATGTCATAGCAAATTTTACTTACCTTAGGCAATTCAGTAATGTAGATCTTTATTTAAACATACAAATTAATTCACAAAAATGTGAAAGTGAAAAGATGCCCCAGCCCTGATTCACTGAATATCTACAAGATACCCAAGCCCATCCATATATCATTGTTTTTCAGTAAGGTTTTCTATAATTACATCTGTTAACAAATGTAGCAAATTCAATTAAAATTTAACTGGCAGTGCATGGAAGCAAAACAGGTTCACTTCTATTATGTCAAACACCTTATTTTATGCCAGGCATGTTAAGGTTTACCACTCCTTAAGGCTTGCAACTGCAACATTTTAACTGATATCTGGAGGCTTGTAATTGTATGTGTGCACATCAATTATGGATTGGATTCAGCATTTTCAGATAACTTCACCAATCACAAAGAGAGCTCAGTGGTCTCCTGGCATTTTCGGAGCAGTTTGATTACAGGTGTAATACATACAGCCTTGTTAGCTCTCAGTGATGAGGGATTCCCTTCCCTTCTGGGTTCTAGCTGAGGCACTGACCATTGCTTTTCACTAACAATTTCTATCTGTTCCCAAGAGATGTTTTAATGAGCCCCTCCGACATGGCCAAAGGCAAGAAATGTTCTCTGGGCCAGTGAGGTGAAGAGCCAAAGCTTAGCCTACTAGGCAAGCAATAATTAATAAGGCATTTTTGATTCATCTCAATTCATTAACAAAGTTACTTTTTTTTATTATTATTACTGCTAAGCAGAACAACGTTAAGTCTGTCACATTACTCACAAGTATTGAATGAAAAACTCATGCCAAGGTACGCAAAAAAAAATTTATGACAAAAATAAATGAATTTGGAATACTAATTGGGAGAAAGCAACTGACAGATAAAGTGAAAGATTGATTTTAGGGAAAATGGAGAAATCTGTTTTCTGCTTATTTTAAGGACAGGGAACAAATTCTGATTAGAAATGTATAGCCAGCTAGGTTAGTAGAGGTTGTTAGATTTGTCTGAAATTTTCCTAAAATTCATGGCTATCTGCTAATGAGACAGAGTGACTGTGGGGCTGTGGTCTGTTTGGATTAATGGCAATAGATCACTGAGACCCTCAGACTGTATTGCCCCATGACAAACGGTTTGTCAGGTTACAAACATTGCTTCCTTGCAGTTAATATCGTTCCTTGCTTCTTCCCAGCTTAATATCAGGGATAACTGTTTTACAAAGGACCAAACTTCTGCTGGAATAATCTAAACAATTTGCTAAGAGCTGATTAAGGGATCCTTCAAATTTTTGTTTTCATAAGTCAGGATCTTGAGAGAGACAACCAGCTTTGATAAGTTGTTTGGCATTTTGCTTCCTTCCTCCTTTCCCTACGCTAAGGAAAAAGAGACAGACATTGCCAGGAAGAGGAATAATAAGAAATATTAGTTAAAAACAGGGTGCATCAAAACTGAAGCTCTTTAGAGATATGGAGGGGGCATCAATCACTTCTGTGGGCACATTAAGCTGTTACATATTATAGCCATCTCAGTTTAAGTGGTGTAAGGCTCATCTCATTTGCATTTGTTGTGTTACAATCTTGCTTCAGGCCTGTCTCCACAGTGAATAAGGTGGCTGTGCAAGGCAGCTTGTGGCTGGCATAAAGGATATGTCAGAGTCAAGCTGCTTCACTAATCAGCTTTGCTGGGGCAGATACATGATAGTCTATGTGAAGAAATTTAGATAATAGTATACAGCATTCACTGGAACTGTATATAGTGTATATAGGGCTTTAGACTAACTTCTAATCCTTCATGGAAAATTTGTAAATACTGCAGTGATGTTCTAGTGACCTCTAAAGGCAGCTGGTTCTCGCTGTGTAGCACTTTTTGTTAAACCTCCCGCTTTGTAAGGCAGATAATGCTAATGTTTCTAAAGGCTCTACGCGGAGAATTTCCCCCAAAATACGGGTTTCTCCATTGAACCTCCCACGTTTCATTGCCACCTTCCCACTCCTCCCCACTGCCCGCAGGAATTGCAGGTGAACCCCGCACCCCAGCCCTCCTGCCTGTCTGCATCCCCTCCTCCCCTCAGCCCCTCGCCCTCCTGCCTTGCTCTCCCCCCGTTTCGGTCACGCTGCCGCCTGCGCGGGGCCAGCCCGGGGCTGCGGGCCCGGCAAGGGGTTGCGGGGCCAGCCCGGAGCTGCGGGGACCGGCCCGAAGCTGCGGGCCCCAGCCCACAGCAGCCACCGCCAGCGCGACCCACTCCGGGGCTCGCCAGTGCTAGCCGGAATCTCGTGCTGTGGTCTTGCCTTCCGTTCCTTCTCTAAACAATTTGGCATTATCATCAACTTTCCTGCATCCAGCAGGCCAGGCCGGGGGCTTTATTAACATAGATTAGCAGTACCTCGCCACAGGCCAGCCAGCATGGGTGCTGCTCCGAGTCGAGTGTGACTGTACTGTTAAGCTGGCTAAAAAAAATGTAAGTTTTTATATACATTACTCTTCTGTTTCACATTTTCTATTCCTTTCTTTTTCCCTTTCGTGATTTTAAAATTACGTTTATGATAGAAAAAATTAAAAAAATAAAAGGAACAAGAAGAGAAGGCTAGAGTTGAGATTCAACTGCCCTCCCTCAAGTCTTTCCAGCACAGCGTTTCCAACTCTCTGTAGCGCTGCATTCTTCCCACTGCCATTCCCCTGCAAGCTCAGCTTGCAGGTCTAGTGTGCCATTTTCGTAAGTGTCGGTTTGCAGAGATGGCCAGATCACACAGATCGACCTCGCCCCGTCTGGGCAGGTCACTCCTGCCATGCACCTGTCCTGCGTGTTCAACTCCTCCACTCAGCAGCTCTGACTGTGAGTGTAAGACTATGTGCTTTGTTTGCTTTAGTCATGATTAAACAATTAAGCTGGACATTTGGGTCCATTTGCGCAACGGTGCACACACACACACACATTTTACAGCAAATGAAAAATAAAAAGCTATAAAGTGTTTTAAATGCAGGTGAATTCTACAGAATAATATGTCAGTAATGTCTTTTCTTGCTCCCCTACTGAAGATAAGGGGAGCGTTTTTTAAAACAACCTCCTCCTCTTCCTCACAACCACCAAGACCCCCCCCCCCCATACAACACACGCACACACACATGATGAAAGACCTATAAAGTTGAATAGTTGGGAGATAATAACTCTAATGGTAAAGGTCCCAGCGTACGTATACCACCCTGCCTCTGGCAGTAATCCTGGCTTTGGGGATCTGAAATTTCCTAAAGATGTATTAGTGTCTTATACACATGTGCTCTTGTGCACTCATAATCCTTTTCACTAGCTTCTTAGCTGCATGCTTTGTATTTAAATTTTCCTTCTGACCAAGTAAATCCCTTTGGATGAAGTGACAGGAGCTTTTCAGCACCCATAGCTGGGTGACAGCTGGTGTAGAGGCTCTGAAAGACTGCAAAGTGTTCCTTACTAGCTTTCTTCAGGACCAGTGTCAGCCACCAGCTGAGCGATTTGTTAGCTCCCCTTTGGGCATCAGTCAGCTGAAGAGGTTCACATTAAAGGCTAAAGTAATACAATAGATATTAATATTAAAAAAAAAAAAAAAAAAACACAACCACACCAATATCTATGCTCCTGGTTTTACTGTGCTTTTAATTAGGTGCTTATTCATTATATGTGAATACGGCACATTTTCATTAATTCAGGAAACCCTTTATTAATACTGTATGAAGTATGTATGCCTGCCTCAGAAACACTGTTAAAACTTTGGCTTAAAAGACATAATTGTCAGAAGCTTTACTAGGAGCAGCACAGCAGTTGAAGCAGTTTACTTACAGATCACAGAACAAGATGTTTGTATTTATTTTCCCTCAAGTAAAGTTTCCTTGAAAATGTCCAATGTGTAATATATTCTGTTATTTAATTCTAGATTTGAAGGTTTGCTTCTCAGGGGTTCTGGCAAGTTTTTGCTATTGGAATTAGTAATGAGGAGTTCTGGAAATGTGGAAGTAAATCGTGCAGTGTAATCAGGTTGTTAAAGGAAAAGCGATCCAAAAATGGGACTGTTTCAGAACCAAACTAGTGCTGGATAAAGCGTTGCAGGATGCTGCCTGCACAGACTTTTCTAAGGGAGTGCAGGCACAAAGGCAAGGGAGAAATTCTCTACCATTTCTCCAACAAGTAAAGCAAAGATTAATTTAAAAGATGTCAATTTTAAACCACAGTTTTTAATTAATAATTTTTAATTATTTATTGATCTCTAAGGAGATTGAAGTACTGAGCTAGGTAAAACTCCCACAGCATTCAAGTTGTTTTGCTTGAGTAAGGACTGTTGGCTTAGACCAAAGATTTAGAAGAATTGCTTTACGAAAATAGTAATTAATATTCTAAACTTTGTTACTGTGCCACCCATACACATATTTGTGAAAGTATCTCAACTTTAAATAATAATCCAGACCTGTGGTAATCAAACATGTAGAAGTATTTTAATTTTATTATTTTATATAATAATTATATATATATATTTATATGATTTATGTTGTAATGAAATTCTCATTTACAAACTGATACAGGAAATTTTGCAGCTTTTTTCTCTGGGCTGATATGTTTTAATAAAGTTGGGATGTGTGTAAAGAGTGCTTCTCTTTTTTTTTTTTTTTTTTTTTCTCCTTGTTTTAGAAATGAATGGGGGTCCTAAAGGAATAAATCAAAATTCCAAAAAGATGCAAATTCTCTCAAAGCTTTGAAACATTATTATTCCTAAAACAAATAGTTAAATTAAAACTACAGATATCTGAGGCAGTTCCCAATTCAAATTTTCTTCCTGGTTACTAAAATTAAACCAACTTTGGGTCTTTGATTCATGCTCAGTAAAAAACTTTGAAAGTAATTTCTGTAAGAATGCTCTCTTTCAAAGAAATATAACAGTTTTCAATATCATGCATTTCACTCAAAGTTTCTTTCCATTTTAATCAGATCTGGAGGTTTATTGTCTATTTTTTTCAGTGACAGTTGCTAATTGAATAAGATCTATTTTGTAGAAGTAATAAAATTTGCAAGGTGCTTCTTATCTGTGAGTGATAGATCACAGAAATGAGGAAGATTATTCAAATGAATTAAAATAAAACATTGTTTTCTGGCTCTTCTTTTTACTTTGGAAACTTAACGAAACTAATTTACAAAGAAAAAGTGAGGGTTTTATATTTTAAAACCTTTTAGATTTGTCTGCAGAGGAAATTACATACAGACCACAAGAACGTACAATGCAGTTTCAGTAAAGAGATAGCATTACCTTTCACAGACCAAATCATAGATGTATTTACAGTTCTCACTCCTCCTGTACCCTTTGAATGTATTCTTGCTATTCATTCTTACATCTGGATTTTGACCCTTCTTTGCATACATTTTTCACACTTCCAAAATATACTGCTGTTGAGCCAGAAAATAAACACTCACTAAAATCTCAAATTAAGCTTCTCCCTGAATGAATTGTTGAGGGACCTGATCCTGCACTCGCTGAAGCTTGTGGAAGTTTTAGTCACAAATCACACAAGCAAGTGAGACAAGGGGCCTTATAATACCTGGTCAACCTTCTGAGCTGCAGAACTGAAAGCTTTCTTGTAAGTGTTGTAATTCTAGAAATCTGCTAATAATAAAAATGGAATTTGGGAAATTTTTAGTTTGAAGTAAAACATTTCACTTGGGTCATGATCCCAAGCACTTCTTCAGCATGTTTTTCCCTTATGAATTATTAATACAAGGCTTGTAATGGGCTCACAAGTGACTCTGGAGTCCTTATTAGTAAATCATGGTCACAATATCAAACTGAAAAATTCACAGGATGTATAGCTAAGATAATATTTAATGATATTTGAGAGAGAAAAAATAGACAATAGCAAAATATAAGAGAGTGTCTGTTTCCTCTAAATATTGATTGTTGTTTTCCCTAATTAGGTTAATCAAAGTTCCATAATATTTCAAGCTTTTTGTTTTGTGGGATTTGTTTTGTTGCTTTTTTTTTATTATTATTCTTGTTCTAAGAATTCTTTTTCTGATTATTTTATAGCAGCTTGCTTTACAGTTTACTAATTCACTTTCTATATAAAGAACTGTTGGTGCTCTTTTATTTTTATTTTTAAATATACAGCAACTTTAAAAAAAAATATAGGGCATACCTGTATGTTTGGTGTCTGTTTACATTTTCTGTAATGTAGTCATTAAGCATACAACGTAGACTTAAAGGATGTCAAAACTGACAACCACACTATGATTGATGATGCTGTGCTAGACTAATTCTTACCAGGTGTGGTGTGATGTGAATTCAAATGCAGCTCAGGGTTCTTATTTGTATTAGTAAAGTTGTGCTTTGTCAAAGTTCTGTGACTTCTTAACCCACTAAATCCATCTTCTAATCCAAGTTTTTCTTCTCCTTCTTGCTGTATACAATATTTTTCTTTCACTTTCTCAGCAAAGCAATTCTTATGGCTTCGCCTGCAGCCAGGGTTTCTTAAGGCATCCAGTTCGTGCAAATTTCAGAAAATACCAAGTCTGATGAGGTTATGTTAATTAAGTGTAAAATCTACATAAAGGCTTCCTAAGTGACTTGAGCTAGGGTAGGCAAAATTATGAAGGATGAAATTCACTCCATCAGCATAAAGCACAAACAGGAAGCTTTATGTGGATAAGAAATAAAACACATGATCTTCAACCAGAAAAAGGGCTACAGCACAGACTTCTTTGGTTCCTACATAAATTGTCTTCATTGTCATCCCTTGTCACTTGCAGAACATGATGAGGGCAGCTTCAAGTTATAACGTCTTGTTAAATGTCAGTGGTGAATATTGGATGCTTGCACCTTTGAACAACAAATAAACATTTATGAGGTAGAAGAGAGTGTTGGACCTAAACTTTTAGGCTTTTTTTTTTTAATCTCTCTCGTTTCTCCCCCCTCACCCTCCTACATTTTTGATTCCGTCCTTACTGGTACATTCTCATCAGCTGGATCATTCACTATCAAGCCAAATGTCCAGCAACTTTGGTAACAGAACTGTGTTGACCTGGGGTGGGCAACTGAATCGTATCTGTTTGTTTTCTGGCTAAGTGATCTATCCTGCTTGATTGTGTTTATCTTGATTTTATTCATATTTTATTAACAAAAGATATTGATCTTGCAAGCAGAGTCTCAAGAAAATAGAACACATATAACAAAAATCTTAAGAGTCCAATTTACCTCAACAGGCAAATAATCTAAAAACTTTAATACTCTGATTGAACGAATCATAACAAACCACATCAAATGCATCAAATGTGATCCTGCATGAAATAAAAGCACCTATTACCCCCCACCACTACCTCCCCCTTTCCCTCACCAAGCCCTGTTTCACTCAGGTCTAATTTTAAGTGATCGCTTTCTCATGCAAATAGCCATTGATTTGAATGAGATTTTGCAAGGGTAAAGGCTGAGCGAAGACTTTGGGATGTGATCTTCAGAGAAAAACCCAACCCCTTCTTTTTATGGATACAGAGAGTCACTGTACAGGAAAGTTATTGTACTATTACTGCACAAAAGTCGTGGAAGGAGGGCCAGCATACGGGAAGGTGACATATGCAATCAGTCTGCAAGGGTCTTACAGGCACTGCTTGCACAAGCACCAGAGTGGGGGGGAAGGCAGAGACTTTGGGCATCCCCAAGATTACTCAGATGCTTCTCTCCAGGACTACTTTGAAATACACTGAAGACCTCTTTGTTGAAATCCACAGGCAAAGGCAAAGCATGGGGTAAGTGCAGAGGGCCAAATTTTAGGTTTGCTGGTAAATCATGTAGTTGCCCAGACACTAAAACATCAGAGAAAAAGTATTACTTTAATTTGTCAAAGTCCTAATAACAAGCTCTGAGGATGGGATAGTAATTTTATAATTTAAAAAAAACAAAACAAAACAAAACAAAAAAAAACTGTTTTCTTATATTTAGATAATTTTGTACTGGTTTTTGGTTCTTTTCGATTTCAGTTGTAGTAGAGGCCTGAGGAAGTCACAGTGACCCCTGCAGGCAATAGAGTATCATCAAGAAAGAGCTCAGGAAATTAGCATTATAATTACAGACCTAAAACAATTTTTATATATAAGATTACCTTTACTGTTGTTGTTGATGATGATGATGATGTTGTTAAATCTCTTTTTCAGTTTTCTCTGCATTTCCAGTATTTCGAAACATACAGGTGAACTTCAGCAAGCTGGAGCAAGGATTTTGATGTACAGGGGAACTGAATAAAGAGGGATAAAAATTCACTGGAGTTAAGCTTAGCATCTTTATTTGCTAATACAGTCTGTGCTTACAAAATAAATCCAAGTTTTTGACAGCAGAGCAATAGATGTGAGGAATGATCCCTAAATTTGGAGCCCTGACAACGAGTCTTTCTTCCCCATGAACAAGAGAAGTCTTGCTTTTCTAAATACTTATTTTAAAGTCAACGCAGGTAAATGCATTTCTTTCTGAATCATTACACTTATGAATTCAAATTCTAATTCTGTGTCCAGATTTGAAATCTCTGTGATAAACACTAAAAAGATTGCTATGCCACCCACTTTCCAGCAAAGGAATTAAAGTATGCCAAGTGCTACTTAATTGACATTCATGGCTAGCTGTATTTGCTATTTTTAAAGTCCTCCTGCATAGAAATAGTTGTCCAAAGAAGTCCTAATGTCTCTATAAAGACTATTGTCACTTACTTGAGAGGAGTAGGCATCCTGTGCCAAAGAGCATGCGAGCTGGATCACCTGGCACATGGCAGTCATAGGAAGGAATGGAGATATGCTTCTTCTTTAACATGAGCAGCATCACATCTGGGTGGAGCTCAAGCAATTCTTGGAGGTCTTACTAGTTTTCACAGATCAGTCAGTGCTGTTTTCTTTGCTTCACTCATACTTCATCTCAGTTTACTTATAGGCACCGAGTTTGTTTCTTCCTGCTGGAGTCCTCTATTTGCATTGCATTCTGGCTAGTTCATTTTAGTGGGCTGGAAAAGACTTTCTTCACATTATCAGCTGGTGTTAGTGGTGGAAATCTGACAAAAGCAGATTTTCCAGGAGGCCTCTCTAGGTAGGGTTATGTACTAATATTGATAATTGTTGCATCTGTATTTCAGACTTAAAAATATTAAGCACCTCTCTGCATTACTACCATTGGTTCAGCAGCTGTAGTGTGTCCTGACATATTTGTGAAGGCATGAACTACTTAGTTATTGCTTCCTCTAGTTCTGTTGTTATAGCTATTAAAAATGCAGCCTTTGCTTTACCAGATCGTCTATCTTACTTACTGCTCTTTTTTTTTTATTCTGAACCAGTAAGATATCTCAGTGGTGGCTTAGAAGAACAGAAAATTAAAGCAGAAGAAAAACATTTGGGAGATGTGAGCTAATATATTCCCACTTGCAAGCCATATGAGGTGCTTTCAACAGTGTTCCTCACACCATTCCCATTTATATGTATCAGCCCTGTGGTCAGTTACTGTTTTTTACCAGCCCTAAGCTGAGCCATGGTAATATGTTTTAAATGTGAGGAGATTTTGAAATAAGGAAACCTAAGGTAAGGCTTTTTCACTTGGGGCTGCTCTAGAACACATTTTCTCATCTTCATTTAAGGCTGGGACAACTCACAAAGCTACTGTGGTTGAGCTGCCACAATAACTCTTTTTGCCATGCAGTACCTTTGATCGAATGTTCAAGTCCTTAATTGTACTTGTGTAATATATATTTCTCTTTAATTTGTAGCATGACTTAATCTTTCTTGGTAAATAAGTATTACATATTTTTGTCTATTATCATTTCCATAGGAAGAAAAAAAAGGAAGAGGCAGGCAGTTCCAGACCCTTTCATCCCCACAAGAGTTACAGAGGTGGAAGCAAGGCTGCATGTAGCAGAAGGGAGATGATTGGGTTTAAGCAGAGAGCTGTGAAGAGGAATTATCTCTGAATGTTATGTGCTGGCCAACAAAGCACAGCTGATAACTTCCAAGGCCACTGTGGACCTAAAATGCTAGCAGTGGTCAAAGCAAATTAAGACTTTTATTAGGGGACCCCTATGTATCATTTTCCTGCTGCAGGATTACACTGCCAGCCCTGCAGAGGGAGATTTAGCTGGGTAATTCTCATTAAGGGGCAAACCTCTCTGACTTCTGCAGGTGCTTTGCCTGATTAAGTGCTGAAGAATCAGGCCCTGTGGTTGGCCCAGCTGAGCTCTAACCTGTCTGCCTTTATGCAAGCAAAAGCTTCATACATCAGCTCCAGCTCATGCTGAGGAGTCTTACTGGGCACTCTAATCCTAAGGGGAAACATTTCATTGCAATGCACAGCAATTTGCATTCTTTCTCAAAACTATGCTGTTACATTATCCATTTTACTCTTGATTAAAAGAGATCCAGAAGTGCATGCTCACACACTACACATGCAGTTTTTCCATACAGGAGGCCTGGAACCCACATTCAAATTCTGGCAGAAGGAGCTCTGGTAACTTCTAACTCTTGATGGATTTATGCTGTTTTAATAATAGTCAAAATGATAATGATCAAGGAGGGAAGTTACTGGGCTTTTTATTGTTGTTGGGTTTCTAAGATATTCAAGTGTTTTCAGAAGTATCCAATGCCAAAGATTTCTTAAACACTGGAAGAGCTCTGAGTCTGTGAAGATGATTTAATTATACTACAGAAGGTCAACCTATGGTACTAGTTACTGCCACAGGGAACTGAAGATACATGGGCAGAATGGAAATTCCAGAAGGTAGGCATGAAACTGTCCAAGTGTCCATGCCTCTAGTTTATAGTCTGTATTACATAATTCATCTCCAACACCTTCTCTCTGGGACTGCCCTGGAAAAATAACTACAAAAAGCAGGGCAGGGCAGGGCAGGGCAGGTATATGGTAGCAAAGGCTCCTTCTGTTCTATGCAAAAGCATGGACAGTCTTTGAGACCCTCCATCCTTATGTTTACCCTTTCCTAAACACTAAAAAGATTAGGGCATATGGAGCAAGCACCAATCCCTGCTACACCACTGACATTTTTCAGCAATTGGTGTTTCCCAGCATTTAATCTCCCACAAATAAAATGTGGAAAATTACATTTTGGCTCAAAAGAAACAGGAAGACAAGTACATTGTAGAGTAAATGGTAGTGAGGTACTGCGAGGGAGCTACATAAGATGTCCAGAACAGGGTGATGGCATAGTATAAAATTAATCTGAGTATGCAAATTAGAAAACATTGATGCAAGAAGCTGAATGTCTTAACTAATAATAGCAAGGTAAACAAATAACCTGGTATCATCAACATTGCCTGTTTTGTAGAATAGATTACTCAAAAAAATATTGGTTTTGGCTAAATGTCATGTTTCCTCAGAGATAAGTTTGTCTTCCTCTCCAAACTTTGTCATTCTAGCTCTGGCCTGGATGTTCTTGGTGGAAATTTTTATATATAGGCACATGGAGCAAGACATCCGGGCCAGAACAAAAGGTGGAGAGGTGAAAATCTCAAATTAATTTTACATCTCTTATTCTACATTTTTCAACCAGTGAGAAGAAGTAACAGTTTTGAGGCACTAATGAGGTACTCCAATCAGTGATACCTATCCACACAGGAATTAGTAAATGAATATTTCTGGAGAGAATCTGGTTTCACAACAGCAGCTTGACCTGCTTGAAGGAGCTACTAAAGAAGGGGGTTTTGTGCTTTTGTGAGCTGGATTTTCTCCTTGCTATTGCCACTTCAAAAAAACTAACAAACTTTTTTGGCCCAAAATTAGCTGTGTGTCCAAATACACAGATAGTAATTATAGGAGGTGTTGGGGTTTTTTTTAGTAACATCCAAGTAGAAATAGAGCAAATTTTCCTAAATGGAGGAATGGGAATCTACCCCTGCCCAACTGGATATTTCAGTAAAATGGTTCCAAAGATCATTGCTACAGTCAGCCTTTAATTTTTGACTAGAAAATAAGTAATAGTGCAAGGTATGTAGCACAACTAGAAAAAGGTAAAAGGATTTAGACCAGAACATGAACAAAATTTTTCAAGAAGCTGAGAGACATCAAAAGCAGCCTCAGGCATTCTAGCCCTTTGCAGCTGAGGAAAATTTGCTGTTTGTTGAATCTTGCTTCCCTTATGGCTGTATAAAGAAAAACGTGCCACCAGTTCAGCCACTGAAGAATGTATTCACTGGACTTAGAGCTATCGGTTGCAGAGTCCTCACTCTACTCCCTCCTGGCGCACATGGAATTTTCTTTGTAACATTGTGCTTTCTAAATTTACAGGCATAGAAGACTGATACAACTATAAAGCCCAGGCAATTGCTTCCCATGCTCACCATGCTGTGGAACATTATGTGCTGCACAACGGATGGTCACGATGGAAACAACTGATTCCAGCAGCACTTTGTATTTTAGCTGCAGGTCAACGGGCTTGAATCATGGCAAATTTGCCACCTTAAAGTCATTTACAAAGTTTAATATAAACCACATCAACCCATAGTATAAACAAGCTTGAAATGATAAGCAGTTTGTGATACTTCAGTGAACAAAAATAATAAAATTAAGAAATAAATATTTTCTTGGAATGCAAGTAGAATGCATGATCTATGTTTTCAATCCTAATTTCAGTTTCTGATGAGATGAATCAAATATTCACATCCCAGCTGCTTCTGAATGTTCTAAGTGGAATTTCTTGGAGCAGTGTGAGCAGGTGGTGTTCCCACACAGCTCCAAATAAAGTTTATACATGCTGGGGAGGCTGGATGCCTTACAAACATGGATTCCAAAAACTAGTTTTCTTCTAATGCACATGCTTGGTCATTCTGTCATAAGGCTTAGAGATCTTCCCAAGGACAAAGGCACAGGTATAGAAATGTTGTCTGGAACCCTTCCTTCTTCCAAGACTTAGATCATAGTTTTCTGTACCTGAGCCATACTCTTCTCTAAGCTGCATGCATTTTAGGAAGTGGATTGTTTCAAGACTTTTCACAATGTTTTTCGTACTCTTGTGCCAAGTCTGCGTTACACAGAGTAGGACATGAAGTTACGGAGCATATCCATAGCTACCAGGCCTGTTGGGGTACACCAGAAAAGTAGGTCTTGTAGGGTTGGGGAGGGGGTGTTTGGGGCTGGGGGTGATGCAGTGGGGTAAGCCAGTTTAATCACAGCTAAAATCTGGTTTCTATATAAAGACAAAATTATGATGTGCTAAAGCCTATATCCCAGTCCCACATGTCCCCAACAGGAAATAATTTTGTCTGCTCTGTATTGGAGCCCAAATTAAAATTAATTGTCATGCAGCACACAGGGCAGGGATTCCACACCTAGGAGACACATTGAAAGTAAATGGTCACAAAAACTACACCTTTAACGAGTTAACCCAATCTTTGACTTTTCTAAGCTACTCCTTGAGAACACAATCTCCTGTAATGACAGATTCATAGCTGCTCAAATACCTGATCTGAACTGCACTTTAGAGGACTTTTCTGGCTACAGAGGGAATGTAGGAAACTCAGCTTCACAACATCGGAGTCAGCTTTTGTGACTTTTCATTCCTCTGTGGTCCATTTTGACTTGGGTTTTCATCTTTTTTAACTAGCTCAGCAACAGAGCCTGTATTTGTCATGCTGTGTTGCAGGCACTTTTGGTTTTCTCTAGTCTGTTATTTCAAGACTGTTTAAGACTCTGCCAGCTGGCTACCATCCTATGCTCATGGAATCATGCAAGGGAGCACAAAAGGGCAGTAGAAAATTGTTTTGTATTTTCTGTCTTACCAAAATCACAGTATTCTTCTAAGCAGAGGACACAGAGTGAAGCAATAGGACAAAAACTTCACTTTGGGCTAGAAGTCTCAGTCTGGAGAAATTTTGCTGTGGTGAGTTGTACCACTATCCACTCCCTGTTTTATGAAAATGATGCAAAAAACTTTTTAAGTGATTCAAATATGTGGCTTTTAATTGCCAGTGTGAAAATTCCATCAAACATAACCTTTAACTTTGCAAGTTGCTTCACTAGCCATGTGGATGCAGCGCCATTTTCAGTGTCAGCACTTGATGCTTTGACACCAACATGTTGGACTTCCAGAGCCCAAAGCAGGAGTTTCTTCTTGAGAAAGTCTCTGTCTTTTCACTATAAGTTTGCTATGGTACTGTTTGGCAATGGGGTTAGGAGATTCATCATCTAAGGAAATAGAGCCAAATATTTGCCTTGAATGATTACAGCTAAGATGTCCTTCCACAGCTGTGTGCCTAGATTATTGTGTACTCCTTACTCATGAACACTGAACATATTTCAGTGAACAGAAAATATACTGTCCTGGTATTCTAAAAAAATAATGTGCATTCACAAATTAGCTTTTCCCCTGTATTTCTCTGACATAAATAGTAAAACACTCTTTTCTACTTTTTTTTTTTTACTGCCATAGACCCTAGAAGCCTTTAAGCTATCTCTCACTGTGCTAAACTTTCTTAGAGAGCATCTGTTAAGAGATCTCTTACATTGTAAATAAGCAAGTTATGACCATCTTTCTTACCTTTCTACATTTAACTGCATTTTCTAGAACTATGTAATTAGAAGGAGGGTAGGAGAACTTTAACATTCAAAGTCCAAAACAGAGAACCAGGTCGTCAGATGAGACATCTGGAGAACTTAAGAGAAAGATGAGAGACCTCTCTACTGATTTGCTCCTGGGCTACCTTATAGATCTTTTAACATTTTCCTAATGCTTCTAGAAGAACAGAGAATAAAAAATATTCTGTTGTGTTTCAAAAAAAAAGGAATTAAAAAGAAGGGTATATAAATGTATGTTTCTGTACAAAAATTTTCATCTGTGTGTGTAGGTATCCATCTATTCACATATCTCACCCACAGGACTCCCACAAACACAAATATATTGAAATATTTTACTTTCTTAAAAGAATTCTTTTCTTAAAAGTTAAGGTTAATGGGACCTGATGATAAACTTGTGCCATTTTCTCCAGTGAGAAGTAGCAGCTTTCAGTAAAGGATTACAACAGATGCTAGCATGTCCTGACTTTGAACCATTTGAGGTTAGTTCTATATCTCCTGATCCACAAGCTGCAGCTACAGTTTTAGTTATTTCACATCACTTGATTATTGCCATTTGGGGATACCACCAGTGTGAGAAAATGAGCTTCATGCACAGAAAATTCTAACCTCTACATTTTAAAGTGAGGTCTGTTCTAATACCTGATCAAATTCAATAAGAATAATGCCTCAGAAATCAACAACCATGATAAAAAGAGTATCTGTTGCAGGCTTTTAGAATTTTTTATTTCCCAAGACTGGAGGCACTTGAAATTTTTTTGTTTTGTTCAGTGGAAACTAATAATAAAATGTGATGTTAAAATACATGTCTTCAACCTCTCTGACCAAAGGAATTAAAAAAAATTGGGGCTTGTCTTTTTTGACTATCCACTGAATGTCAAGACCAGGTGGAGCAGATACATCAGGGCAAACACACTGAACCACATGACAAAACATGTGAGTATGATTGGGATGTAGGACAAAAGACCTATTCAAGACATCCAAGACGCACAGAAGTGTTACTGTAATAAAATTCCTATCTGATTATTATAGAAGGAATAGATGTTAATTAAAAAAAAGATTGATTTTTACCAAGGATACAAGAAGAAGCTAGATTTAGCATCCAACATTTTTTTTCTGGTAACAGAGCAATTAAACATGACCAAAAAGGTCTACTCTCTTCTCTTTTTTTCTCTTGAAACTAGAAATATTTTCTTTCACTGGTGTCTAGAAGATCCAAAACACCTCTCTTCAGTCAGTATTCAGGAGACACACAACATATGGTTACTGAAAACTGGCAAGAGAACAGTTTCTCATTCTCCAGTCAGGCATTCATTGAAGATGCTCAGAGGACTATCAACACAGCAAATACTCCTTCTTGCGGATGCACTTTTCTGCTGTAGTGACCTAGATAATCTTCTGATAAAAAAGGAATTTTAATCACAAAGCTCATTTCTTCAGTTAAGTGTTCAATATGCTTTGTTTAAATTACTGTACATAACAGAAAACTGAAGAAGAATCTTGTGAGCATAAACCTTGATTTTCTATTTGTTTGGTATTTTTCCAGTCATTTCTGTATATTTTTACACATGGTGCATTTTTGCATCCTTATACTCAGTTCTGTCTAGTAGTTGAGGTCTTTCTAGAAGATCATGTGATAATATGATCTGCAGAAAAAAAGCCAAATATAGTGTTTCTAACTTCACAAATTGAATATATATACAATTTGTAGGAAAAGATTGCAAAACAAAAATCAGAGCATTAGCCACATGTTTTACTCTCTGAATCTACCAGTCCTTCCCTGCTTTTTTCTGAATCCAAATAAATTAAGGCTTTTTACTGCTACCTGAATTCCTTTTGTTATGAGTATTTACTCACAACAAATCTCATAACATTTATTTATAATAATTTATTTATAAAATTTATTTATAATTTCAAGTTATGGCCCTGTCTTATTGTACTAGACTTCATACAGTACCTTTTTTTGTAAATGAATTCCAATAAAAAGTCACTAGTACATCCTAACAACAGTTATAACAACAATATCAGAAATTCTTAAAACAGTCTTATTGCATTGTTATAGGCTTGAGGTTAAATAGTGACCTAGACAAGAACATGACCATAGGAAAATTAGGCTACCCTTTCACTGAAATACAGAGTGGGAAAATTACTGAGATTCTGCCATCCTGGAAGTATTTACAGCTTTCTAAGAAATGGTTTGTAACACACATCTTTCCTCAAACTGGACCAAGAAAAAAAAACTTAGGAGGGAAAATACTTTGTTTCCCTAAACCTGATATCTTCAAAGACAAGGCTGTCGTCAGCCCTTTAGCAGGCACACTAAGGAGCAAGCCAGGACACAGGCCATTCTATGTATATCCTCAGGGAAATGTTGACCCATTGGTGACCCACTAACTGACATTGAGTTGGCAGATCCATGAAGAACTTACTGGGAAAGTGTCCGTAAACATTCCCAAGGAGCTTGTGGATTTTCCCATATTGGACATACCCTGAAGCCATCTGGACAGGGTCTGGGCAACCAGCTCTAGATGGCTGTGCTTCAGCGGGGGGTTGGACCATATGATCTCCAGTAATTCCTGCCAATCTCTGTTGTCCTGTTATCATGTGATTCGGTAATTGTTAAGGCCCTGAAATATCTTACATCCACAACCAATAAAATGTAGGGGGTTTGACAGGCTCCTGTCAATAGCCTGAGCTTTATGCGTATAAGGAGAGGATGGAGAGGTGGAGAACTAGAATGAGTGGAGCTAATTATCAGGTCTTTGTTGTAAGACAGTAATTATGGCGGAGATCTTAAGGAGTAGCTTTCCTAGGTCCCTCACATTTTATAAATGGTAGAGGGAGACCTTTCTATCTGCTCAAAGGCAACTTGGTGGACTTCACTTGCTAGAGTATGTGCTCAGATGGGAAGGAAATGTTCACGAAGGATGATAAAAGAGAGGTAAGTGTCTCAAACCGTGTCTCAAACCATGTCTCAAGCAAAACACAACACCTGACTTCAGCAGTACAGACAGATTTAGTGTTTGTAACAAACCAAACATGAACACTAATCTGATGTGTTAGCAAGCATGGCATCTAAAAGTATGGGATCATCTTTCATTTTACTTAAGACTGCCTAGTGGTATAGATGTACTTTGTGGCAATCTTGCCCCCTTTAAACCAGAGGAATATTCTTCCCATTGAATATTTGGCAGATGTTTTTTCTTTCAGTTCCTAAAATGAATCACCTTACAACATTTCAGAAATAGAAGGCCTAGCTTCTTTGTTGACTCTACAGAAAGATCAGACTTCAGAAAGACACCTTTATTTAAGACTTCATGTAAGAATTTTCCTTCCCACTTCTCTGCTCAGGAAAAATATCAGCTTTTCTGTCAAGGGTTGTGTGTAGCTCTGTGAGTAAACTTATGCCTACACTGTATACAGATTCCAATACCTGTGTACAATCATAAGCATTCCCTTGTGAACTCACAGGGCAGGAAAAAATGTCAATGAAAGAAAAAGAGAGGAATAGAAAATATAAGAAGATAAGTCTACTGTCTGTTTCCAGATCTCTCACGGGTGTACATTAAATTTCTTTGGAAACCAAGGTAAAAAGTAAATATTTAGTATCAGACAAACTGTCAGAAAATAATATTCAAGTAACAGGAAATGGGAAATTTTCAGCTCAGGTATTTCAAAAACTCCAATATTTTTATAAATTTCTTCTTATCTCTTGTAAACTGAACAGAAGATACAAAAATGACATGTTACATGATAAGTGGATGCTAATGTAAGCGGTCATTTACATTAGCATGCTGAGCAGCAGGTCCATTTGAATGACATAAATGGTAACTTAACAACGTCTGGCACAAGCCCAGTCTTTCAGAAACAAGGTGCCTACTCCACACGTGGAGTGAGGACTTCCAAATAAATCATCAGTGGGAAATGGAGATTCTGAGAAGGGTTTGTGCCCAGACCTTTCACCTTCATTAAAAAATGTTGTTGTTAAATTGACAAAGATTGAAAAAATAAATCATATGAGGTCTGGAAAACCTACCTTAGAGTAAATGGGTAAATCTGTTTCCTTTACATAAAAAGGTTAAGAAATAACATGGCAACAGTTTGAAATTACCTGCATTATTTCTTGTAATGAAGTCTTTAATCTAGTAGATAAAGGCATAATAAGAAGGAACTGAAGCTACATAAATACAAATAGAAAATAATCTCTGATTTTTAAGAGTAAATGAAAATTACCTATTGAAACAGCTGTGGTGGTTTCTCTGGAACCTTTTTAAATCAAATAGATAATGTGATTTTTATCTTAAGTCTAGACAGATATATAAATTCATAGGGTACATAAATAGTAAAATAATTAAATTATATGTAAGTAATGATATTGTACATAGAAACAGATGTTGATATATGCAAAAATCACTGAGAATTGCCACTTTTTCATTTGGGTGATTCAAAATTCTACATTAATATCAATGTTAGTACTATCTGTTCAAACTGGAGCTCGTTTGTATTGCAATTCAGAGTCGAACAAAGAGACTTCTGTGGTAAAGACAGAGTTGTTTCAATCACTATGGACTATGCGTTAAGCAAGACTCCCGTGTTTTTGCATGATGCAGCTCTATTGATCATTTGGATGTGGATGTGTATGGTAGAACTTCATCAGTCCAGATTTTCCTTCTCTCAGCAGTTACACTTGATCAATGACCAAGTAGCTGGGAGGAAATTAAAATGCTCTGTACATTTTTATCCAAATGTGAAGGTGTGGTGTCTGACCCTTGCAGGTGCCTGAGATGCCACAGGACTGTTCAGTGTGCAGAGTAGTTATGTTGCCCTTGGTGCCCCAAAATGCTCCTTCCTTAGCTTGGACTGGAAGCACAAGTGAGGCCACCCAGTCAGAGCCTGACAGCTGAGCTTCCAGACTGCAGTCCTTGCTGATTTAACCTGTCAGTTTGTCTCCTCACAGCCACCTTCAACACAGACATTACTCAATTTTCAGTAGACCAAGATGCAATCTGAGCTCAACCAAACACTCTGGAAATCAAACAGATTTGATCAAACCTGGATGTTTGGCAAGTCTGAAATAAACAGACTATTATATTGGTAGTAGAGAAGAAGAAAATATAGACTAAAAAAGATGAGACAGAACAATTGTCAAGAGTTGTAGTACTGGATTTTAAGCATTTGCTACATATAAAAGAATGTGAAATGTCAGACAGCCCAAATCCCATTAAAAATACTGCTTCATCTGACCCATTTGGTGTTCTGAGACAGTGAATAGATCTGACTGCTTATTTAGAAGTATTACAGGCGTTGTATTGGAACAACTGATATAAAAACACGCTATCCCACGCTCCCACTTTTCCCACTATTTGCCAATTCGTAATTACAGTATGTAAATACACAGCAGAATGGGTCTTTGGTTAATCAAATTGATTTAATTGCTGAATCCCCACAGATGAATGTGAACAGAGTCTTCTCTTTTCTCATTTTTGTTGGCAAAACATAGCCACACAAATGATAAAAATTCCACCAGAAATGGGAATGGGATTTGAATAACTCTCTTACTGGAGCACTGCTAAAACACCTATAGTCAGATTCAAAAGACTTTAACAAGGTAATTCCTCATAATTTTAGACCTGTAAGTTATGACATACCCTAGAGATACTGAATTAATTAGGCCTTTGTAGATTATCAATGTGTAGACGTCTACTTTTCATGGAAATCTGGCATTGTTTTTCATTTCCTGAATTACATAATTAAAAGGGCAGTAACACAAAAAAATGTTGCAAAGGGTTCACCAGATATTCTCATTGGTTCATAGTCTGGATATAAAACTTGTCATAGTTATGAGTGTTATTGTAAATATCACGTTTAGTACATGGCACATTTAGCCACAACATTATCCTGATTGCTTTTGGCAGGTAACTGATTCATATAATCTGAAGAAAGAAAGCCTGGATATGTCCTTGACAAAATAGTGGGTCATTAAAATTTGATGACTTCATGAGCTAGTGGAAACACATGTAAGTTTCAGAGTTTTGGACATGCATTGGATATATTCATGCTACAGACACAGGAATTTGAAATTTCCTCAGGCCAGGTTAAAAGCTTTCTCATGTTCAAGCTCTATAAAAAAGCCAGACACATTCCTGTGTAAGCTTAGGTAAACCCTTCTTTCTATGTTAAGAAGTCATGAGTGCACACTCTTGTAAGGTTGATAGCCTGAAGGATTTGGGTACCAAAATCCAGACCTATTCCCTGCTATAAATCAGAAGTGAAGCCTCAAATTTGATATCTGTGGTAAAATAAACTAACCCCCCTTTATATAGAAGCTTTGTCTCGATCCCAGTCTGTTGCGGTGCATGATTGAAGTTTTCAAAGTTGTATATGTATTTTATTTATTTTGTGTTGGTATGTTCCTTTGAGCCCCTTCCAAAACCTTCCCCTATTCCCAAACCCACATGGTATCTCCCAGAGGGGAGCCCCTTGTCAATCACCCTGATGGACTTAAGAGGAGATCTTCTCCCGTTTGACCAGGTGTTCCAACACCTGCCTTTTCCAATTGTTGTGTTAAGTGCCCCTGCCCTGGACCACCCATAACCTTTCCCCATTGGCCCGAATTTTCCTGCTGGCCCAGGCTGCGTCCTTGGGTACAAAAAGGAGAAGGACAGGCCAGACCTTGCTTTTTGCACGTGGAGCTGCACTGAATAAACATCTTCCAAACCCACGGCATAGCCCACTCTTGATTTCCAAGCCTTAACCACGCTCAGCCAGCAGGATTGAGAAACTCACAAAGTGTTTCGGTTGGTCTGGGGTCTACTGCTCAGCCGGTAAGCAGCCCCCACAGGAGAAACCAACCGCACCAGTCCTTCCATACACTAGACCCTGTGACCATTCCTGTACATTATACAGAGGGAATGAGGAGAAGGAGTAGTAGTAGGAGTAGTGATAGTAGTGGTTGTAGTGGCAGCATATATTTTTCTTCAACTCTTCTTTGAACAAAGCCAGCTGTCACTGCATACTGGGTCCCATTCCACAGGCACCTGAGTGGGCCTGTGAGAGTTTGGTCACCAGAGAATTCTGAAAGAATATCATGTCTTGATAAGGTTTGGCACACGTAGAGTTTAGACTTTTCTGGCCTGCTAATTTACTAAGCTGTTTCTAAGAAAGCATAAATTTTATAGATCTTCAAGGTCTGGTTTAGTTCCATGTCCAGAGACCTGAATTTAGAGGTCTAAAAGTATCTGTATGTGAGGTGGAAGATTGGCTTCCCACCATAGTAATTCGAAGCCCAGTCAAAGCAGTCAGGTGAGTCTAGAGAGCTCTTTGGTTTACCAAATGAGATGTTTCCTTTACACTGCGTTAACTGAGCCTTGCTTACTAACAGCTCAGTTTATTTCCCTAGACAGATGCATTTGAGGTGCCCTGATAGCTTTCCTTGCCAGTCCAGCAGACCTCAACTCCTCTGTTACATCTTTCAAACCTATGCAGATATCTTAGGTATTCTAGGATGCCTAAACATCATTAGCTGAATATGGCTGAACATCTGAGCTGTACCCCAGGCTTATACTCTTTAAGAGGCTTAGCCATTAGCATACTCATAGACACTTGCTTTAGGTAAATTAACCTAAATTTCTGAGTCTGAAGGTGAACCCTATTGGTAAAACTCAGGGGTTTGTTCCCAGCTGATAGTGTTGTCAGAATCAGTTTTCTAGTTAGGCATTGATAAGTCTTATGCCAAGGCACCTATTGCCCTTATTCACCTCTGTCCTTAAATGAGAAGTAAGCTCAATCAATTCTAGACTACCTGAGCTTTGAAACAGGTTCAAAAAGATCACTCATATTTCACAAATAATGCCACTGCTAACTTTTGATCTCAGCAGTTCATGGATAAACTGATTTAAATGCTTACTATACGTTTCTTTAGGACTCGGGATAAAACTGCTGCCAGATTTCAATTCTAAACAAAATAAAATTCTTTACATTGCTTTGTGTTTGCTTTGTGTGATAACTACCTTTTCAGCCTATTACTAAACTCAATTAGAAATTCTTACTTGTGCTTCAGTGCTTTGCTGAGACTAATGAACAAAGTTTCATAAAATCAGCTTGTGACCATGTGACGACTATTAAAACTTATAAAACCCTTAACAATTATCATAAGGAAATCAGCATACTATGGCATTGTTAGAGGGTGCATTGTGAACCAAAGTGCTTCTAGCTCATCAGAGCTTTGCCTGTTCATGCTGGAGCACAGACCTGGTTTTAAGCAAACAGATGGAAACACAAGCCTCTGATATTCCTATTCCACTTTGTGCAACAAACATGTTTAGAAAGAGGAATTACATTGACCTTGAAAAACTATTGCACTGTACTCTGCACTCAAATTTCTTCCTTTCATAACTCCCTTTTCTATCACTTTCTATCAGTGTTATGTATGAAAGCAAGTTGTTCACATTTTAGTTTTTTAAACTAATAAAATAACTGACACACACTATTAAGACAGCTTTATTCCAGATAAATTAGCAGGTTTTAGAAGGCTTTCATAGTTTTCTTCCCTTCCACCCTACTAGTAACACTACGCTATTTCTTGCTGCCAGCCTGGATACTAATCCTTTTTGTTGGTGTTTTCTGCCCTAGTGTCTGTTTTGGCAACAACCAGAGTTGGCCCCTCATAATTGTCCTTCTCCTTCAGATTCTGGCTAGAAAACTGAGAGTGCTGTAGCCAGGCTGATAATTATTTCACAGTGGGACCTTCCAGTACTATTCAGAGATGCTGAGAAACATTTGCTTTGGAGAACACCAGACATGCCTGGAGACTTACACATGCTATAATTTTTCAGCAGTCAGAAGCTTTTCTAACATTCAAGTTTTTCTGTAATTCTGTTTCTCCTGCTAATGTCTAATATTTGTTTTGTGTCTTATTCCCCTTGTATCTACATTCACAGCACGCCTGTTTTGTGTATCGTAGCAGACAGTGGGACCAGGATACTTCTTCATGTAGGTATCTACATTGTGAGCTGTTCAGACTAGGCTTTTTTTAGAGGAAACAGATGTCCATTTTAGCGTGTGTTCCACAAAGTCCTCCAAGAAGGTCAGATGAATTGCAACTTACAGCTATGAATTAGTCTCCATTGGCCACAAATGGATTTATTTTAATTAAGAGAAACATATATATATATATATACTTCAGATGTCTATATCTATACAGGAATTTTACCATAAAATGAGAAAAAAACTGTCTAGCATAAACCATATGATCTTTAATAATAAATTCTGTGTATAAGTGGATAGCATAATAAAACATACAAATAAAAGAAGCAAATATATTGTCTAGTCCTTTATACAGCTTTGCTTTCTCCACCCTGCCACAAAACAAGCTATAACTTCCCTGTTGTTTACTTTTATTCTCATGCTGAGCTTTCATTGTCCACTGAATACTTCAACACTGAAAGTATTGTATTGTATTTAACCTAACAGCCAGGCAATGAAGTAATCCAACAGCATATTATAGGTGCCTACAGAAACAGAAACATCCTGGCCATAAAAAATAATGCCCTTGAAAAGCTATTTGGAGAAACATTTCATTCTCTTTAGTCTTTCAGAATGAAGACGTGTTGTATGAGGTATTTTATACATGCAAATGCTTCATTTTCTTTCTTTAAGTCTTTATAGTACTATTTGTTTTCAAATGAGTTTTGTGGTTGTTTCATAGAGGGAATGTAAAACCCAGGGTACACGTCACTATTCTGTGGTTTGCCATATACTTTTCTTTAATAAATCATCATTGAAGATGTGAACAAGTTTAATTTCACAGTGTAAATATTTTCCTTTCCAATTTGTGTGTTTGTATGTGTGTGCCAAAACCAGATTTTTCTAAAAAGCAATAATCTAAAAACCAACAAATTCGGCACAGCATGAAGCAATGCCAAATAATTCTCCCATGGAAAAACTGCAAATGATACAGACCACTTATATTTATGAATCCTGCTCTTGAAGACATACTTATGTTTTTTATTTAATTTTGTTTGGAAGCCATGTTCAGTGATTTCTGGATTCTTGGGAACATAATGATGTATATGAATCATAAATGACCCTCCTGCTGTTTGTCTGCCCAGAACAGACCTTTGGGTAAATAAACAATCTCAAACATAACTAAAGTATTGGTATACTCCAAACTTCAGGAAAACTTTGAAAACATGAATACTAGAAAGAGTATCAGTTACATAGAATTATAGAATAAATTAGTTTGGAAAGGACCTTTAAAATCAAACAATCCAACAATCATTGACCAAACACTGCCAAGCCTGCCATTACTCTGTATTCTTAGGCATTAAATCTATGTGTCTTTTAAATACCTGTAGAATGGTATTTAAAACGGAGAAAAATAATTTCTCAGCTCAAAACTGGTTTTCTCTATTTAGTCTACTTTCTCACTCATGACCATGACATAGTGATGGGAAAGCAGAAATGCTAGTGGAGCACACTGCCATCCACCTTTTGAACAGCTGTGCCGTGTTTTACAGGTTACAGCCATGTTAGCCAGCAATAAAACAGGAGAAGGGCAGTTGTCAGACATGCTCCACAAGAATAGTTGGAAGAGACAGGCTCCAGCAACATGGTTATCTGCTGTGCCTCGTCTTCAGCTCAGGTAAATTAGAGGTGTCTCTGCATCATGCTTATCTGTGAGAGTGGCAGGAAGCCACGCGATTTTGGAGCTGCTTTCACTACTTATTTGGTTAATTGGACCTCAAATAGAGCACTAAATGGAAGGACTCTGTTAGTGCCCACTAATCCTGCAGGGAATCACAGACTTCTGATTCAAGAAGATAGAGAATTCATCACTTGGGTGAAGATAGAGAATTCATCACTTGGGTGATGAATTTTATTTTTAAGAGGTTATGATTACACATATAAAAGACTTACCTTATTTTTATTGAGTTTCTTTCTGTTGTGTCTGAACCAGTTTCATCTGATATTAACTGGATTTATGTCTCAGTTACTTGCTAGAACAAAAATTCTGTGGCATAAATGGCCTTCCAACACAATAGAAAAAATGGATTAGAAAATACAAATCTACTTTTTGGAAGGGTCAGTGTAACAAAAAATAAAATTCTTTAATCCTGCTTGCTTGTTTTATGTTCTAGAAACCAGTGAAGCTTAGGCTGTACTAAGTTATACACCTCAGTCACAAGAGCAGCTACACAGCCTAACACAGCTTTTGTGGGATCAGTACAGCTGCAGCTCCCATTCATCTACTGTCTGAAGTCACCTCCTTTATCACTAACTTAGTGTCTATGCACTACCCTGACATTGTATCTCTACTACTTCTGTGACAGCAATAAAGACATATTCTAGAGGGAACACAGCTGACATGCTCTCATGTATTCCAGTTACTGTGTCCTTTCAGACAGTACAATGGAACAGCTAAAGAAAGGCAGAGGTTCAACCATTTCCCAGTGTTGTGCATCCCAGTTTCCTCAGGAGCAGAACTTATGGTTCAGTCTGTGCTGTTGACTCTCAGTTCAGCTAGATCTGGGCAGGCCAGATCCTTTAATCTTCAGGACTCACTGTCATAAGTGAGACTTTAGTCACAGAGCTTTTCAGAAAAAGACCTCACACCCTTTCCCCTCAGATTCCAGGCCACACTGGTATCCAATAAAATCTAAAAAAAATAAATTACTTTTCCAGTTAGCCAATAAAAACTTGAAGCCTTAGGAGAATATATATCAGGGAGATTTCACATTTATATTCTCTCAGTCACACTTCTTCACTCTCACTCCTCTGAATTTGTTATGTTTGGCCACATTGCTGGATCTGCTCTACTTCAGTTCTTTTGGACTCCAGGAAACCTATAATTATTATTTAAGAACCAGAATTTTGTCAAAGCAGTACAGCCCAATTAATCTTGTTTCTTGTAATAAATCTAATAAAATTGAGGTTTGGAAAACATATTCATGTTGTGAACAGTAGAAACAAACCACTGAGGCAGACTTAAATGTCCTCTGAATGGTTAAAGCTTTTTAATGATCTAATTTGCCCTAGAGCAAACAGTTACCATCATTTTGGACACTGTGATTTCCAGATGTAGTAGCCACAGAAAAGGAAAGTTCCAAGAAGAACATGATTTCTGGGAACACTGATGTTTAGATGATTGGTTTTCATTATCAGACTTGATGATTATTTTCAGGACTTATACCACAGTTACTAACATTGTTTTTATTAAACAGAAGGCTTCCAGAAGCAAGTTAATAGCTAGGTTTTGGGTTATTCTCTGTTCTTATAAGTAGTTTCATTATCAGATAATCACCTAGAAACTGCTTGCACTAGCTCTATGCATACAACCAGGTCTTCGTGTGACTGGCTCATGCACAGTCCTCCCCAAAGATCAGGGGTATTCCTTGCAAGAACAAGACTTCCTAATCAGAGCAAGACACCATAGGCCGTGTCTCAGGCATAAAGCTCTGAATTCCCATTCTGTGAAACAGTGTCAGACATGTTGTGTATGTATTTTACTGAATGGCATTCCACTAAAACCTGTACATCAGGGTGTGGCTTCTCTTGATAGAAATATAGCAAACAGATTAACTTCATCATGTTTTAGCCAAATAAAAAGTGCAAGACTAGGGTGACTGTCCAACAGAAACAAATAGTCCTACCTCCCCTTTGCCAGCCAGAAATCTGCCTCTGGAAATGCATTGTTATTAGAGGTAAGGAGAGAGCCTTGGCAAGTACAAATATGCTGCAACAGGAAGTCCTTTAGCCTCTTAGAAAAGAAATTTCAGTACTGACAAAACCAAGACTACAAGAGCATCCACAGATTCTTGAAATTAATCCTTCCTGATTTAAAGTGGAAGACAGCAAAATTTTTATTGAATCGTCCTACTGCTCTCAAATTATAATGTGCTCTACTAGATTGCAGGTCAGTCACACCAATCTGGAGGATATTATTTTTTTCCCTTTCCCCCCCACTTACTCTTTTCACTCCAACAGCACTATTGATGAAGACCTCAGGAAAAAAATACCAGCACCCAAGACACTTTGATGGCCTTTCCACTGTGTAATTATACTTACTCTTGATAACACTAAAGACATGCCTTATTGGTAGTGGCACAGGCTGCTTTCCTTTTCACAGAGAGATGGATTGTTTCTGCAGGCCTTGATGGCCTTCAAATTATCTGAGCACAGAAAAGAGAGCAGAGTGAATTTTATTTTAACTCATTTTATTTCTAAATTTATTTCCCAGTAGCTAGAAGGTGATGACTGCCCCAGCAGTCAAGTCAATTGTTATCTGTGGGACTTGATTATGTTTAGACCCAGTCTCTCATTTTGAGCAAGACACAGTTAATGAGGAGAGAAATGAAAAGTGCATTGAGTCACAGTGTGTTTGTGGTAATTTGTGACACATTCACTCTACTCTGTTCTTTGTTTATTCCTTCCCCCCTCCACACAGGTCCTGTAGAAAAAGGAACAGATAAGCGAATTCAGTGGTAGACAGTTAAGGGTGTTGAAAGTAATGAATCTATATCTCTCTATCTCTTTCTCCATTGTTGGCAGTAATTGGAGCAGTGTTCATCTATACAGTAAAATGCCAGTGAAGCCCATCTTAATGAAACATCTTTTTTTCCATTATTTTGCAACACATTTTTCATTGACACAGCTAGTTTTTATTTTCACTATATACCCTTTTTTTTTTTGCAAGCTCTTTGCCACTCTTCTAAATAATAGTCCATTAAACAGTTCACAGTGTGTGTTCTGTAGAAATGTAAAAAAGTGATTGGATGATACTAATTAAGGAGAGATTTTGTTTCCACTTACTGCAGATCAATGGTGGGTTACATTAAAGCTGCATTTTTGTGATGAGTTTAAACACAAAAGAACAGCTGTGCTAAATACATATTTCAAGGCTTACAGGTAGGTCAAATAAATCTTTCTTTCTTTGCTTGTCTATTTTAAAACTATAGCAAACTATGCAAAGAATAGTAGTAAAATAAAAAAGGCAAATTTCTCACTGCAAATATTTTTCACTTGTGGTAATAGAAACAGCTAATTCAGGAATGGCAATTGGATTGCATTGAGATCCTGTTGGCTTTTAATTTCATCTATAGACTACTATGCATTAATTTTAATGAGACTTTTTTTCTTCTGTTTTCTACAGTTGCCACTCTAAGGTATTCCGTCTCTGATTTATGGCAGTGCTAGATACAGGAATAAAATATATTAGTGAGAAAACTCTTCCTGTATTTGAACCCACAATTCTTCCTTTAATCCTAAATTATTCTGAGCACAAAATGTAACCAAAATCTTCATACAGAGATATGTTCATATGCAAAGAAGAGAGGCAGCTCATTCTAGTCAGATCAATTAGAATAAAAATTCACTATTCGTTGGCATTCCTTGATCAGCACCAACAACAGTCAGAGGAAATTCACCTGGTTGCCTCCAAGTAACATAATGAATCCTGAACATATATGACAAGGAACTAAAAGAGAAAATGCTTTTCAGGCACTTGCTCTAAATATTAAATGCACAAACTGTTTTAAAATGAGTTCACTCTATTTTAGAAATGTATTTTCTTTAATACAGGATTCTATATAAGGAAACTATAAGCACCCTAGTTTTATCCAGTTCATTTCAATATCAAAAGCACACAAGAATTTTTGTTCATACTTTCCTTGCATTTCAACAATCTAGATCCCAATTCTAAACTACTATTAGCAGACTAGAATAACATGAGTAGGCTTTGTATGGCATGAACTAAGGAAGGTGCCTGATACCTTTGATTTTGTAGAAACCAAGGTCACATATAGATTTACTATTATACAACCAAAGTTTGTACAGAACAGATAAAAAGGTCCATCTTTACTATTTTAAGTTCTAACTATCAAGTCAGTACTGTGTGCCTTTCATCAAATCAGCTTAAATCAAAAGTTAGTTCAGAATTTATAATACCTTTGTTTCATGTTGAAATCTGGGTGGTCTCAAACTCTTGAAAGGAGTCATGTATGCTGGAAATTGGCCAAACTCTGGATATGCTCACTTCTCAAAAAGGTGCACTTGTGATAATTTTAAGAAAGTCTTATTTGTGTGTGCTGTGGTTGACACCTTCTGCACAAAGACTAGAATATCCATGGCTAGTGTGAAAGGCCTGCTGTGAATCTGAAGACTACTTGTCTATAAACACACAGACAGTAGCACCTGAGCTCCACGGCTCACTCCACAGTGGGTCAGTTACCTGCCTTTTCCACGGGTCATGTAGAGCTGGTGTTTTTCTAACATCATTATTGAAATGCCTTTTTCCTTTACACACCTTGGAATACAAACAATGCCATTTTACAGCACGTTTTTGGTCCAGAAGGATGCTCTGTTTCGTCTGTGTATCAGCTGACAGATCCCATGAAAGAAAATGCTATTCAGTCACAAAATGTGAAAGCTTCTAGGGTGCGTTATAGAATTTAAAAGCTATGTTGAGACCAGGCAATGTTCAGCAAAGGCCTGTTTTCAAGAGTGACATCCACTCTTGAAGTGAAAACAAAGACAGTGGGAAAGCATTCTGCTAGTTACAGGGCACACTTCCAGTGAAATAAAATGGTCTTTAAAACCTGCACTACTGTGCACCCCACGCTGCTTTTACTGCTGATATGAACTGGATAGATTAGGGTGAGTAGCACAATTTTTAGTTCCATTTTGCTCAGTGTGTCTGTAGTTGTAGAATCCACATGTATAGAAACTCTTTATTCAAGCATGGGTTATCACTGGTATTCTCACAGCAATTTATACAAGGAAGTTTCTCCTGGTATAATTCATTAAAAATTAATCAACCCATTTCTGTGCAAATCTCTGTGACATGTGTTCTTTGATGCAGTGAGTGCTGAATAGTCTTTTCTTTATTATGAAATGACACAAGTGGAACTTTCTAATTGGCTGTCAGTGATGTCATATCCAAGTAAATGCACAAGTTGGCTTATTTCTCTTATTATGAACATTCTCCATGACAGACTCAGAGTTTCTGGAGAGCTCCTGTCCCTCTTTGGTAGTTAACATCACTTTGCTGGAACAATTACAGTTATGCCTCTGTAACAGGATAGAAACCTGCCAGTGTGTTTTCCTGTCTTTGTTTGCATATGGGGGATACTTTTCTTTCTTTTACTATGTTCCCCTACTGCCCACAGGGGCAATGTGGAACTTACCAACTGAAACAAGTGACAACTTTCTTAGGCATCCTTTCAGGGCTGTCTTTTTGGCTGGTTTCATGAATTGTGTCAAAATCAACAAGAAATGTGGTCATGCTCCTAGTTAACAGGCTTCATATAATATGCAGCAGTTTCATCAGCACAACCACAAAAGGTACATAGCCAAGGCACATATGGAAACAGTGAGATTTTGTTCTTGTGGTTTTCAGCTTTTTTATGTATTTGGTTAACGGTGCCTTGTTAATGCAGGAGGATTGCCACATCTCCAGCATTCTCAGGAGGGTCAGCTTTCACTGCAGGAGGATTTGCTCTCCAAAGAGTGTGCTTTGGCAGAAGTGATCCAGCTTACATTTGTTTTTCTCTGTTACCCATGTTATGTACTTACAGAGCTTAGATAAAAGGCAAATGTTTTGCTTCTAAGAGTCACCTTTCAAAATCATGTGGCAAGGTGCCACATCCTCTTGCTATCCTCCATACAGCTCTGCAAACCAAGATTACAAACCCATAACTTCTTTACCACCTCAGCTCCTAACTATGTTCATCCTTCATAAGCAGCTCCACTTTCAAGTGCAACCTTCAGCTCATACCCAGCTTCAAGATCCCTGGTCCCCAGGCCTCTGCAATTTGACAGGAAAAGCCAGGATCACCCTCATGATGACTATGGCCTCTCTTGCTCTCTGATCTCACACAAACTCTCATCACCCCCTTCTGGATCAGTCCCAACCAGGTTTGTCAGGAGTGTGAGGCACTGCAGAGTTGTGTTGTTGTTGCTGGGGGGAGTACAGAGGTTGGCATCCTCTAGGACAGTCTGCTGAAGACAAGGCCACAATCTGATCTTCAGCTCTATGGCTGGAACTCCCTCCTCACATTACCCAGTGCTGTGTTTAAGGTATATGACGTAACAGAAGATAAATTCACCAGGAGACTCCAGATCTTCAGGTGATTTGCTTACTGGATGCTCTCCCAGATGCCCATGATTATTACTAATTACATGCAAAATGACAATGCAGCTTTGGTAATTCTTATTCTCCAAGGCCTGGAAAAACGTTATGGAACATAATGTGCAGTAATCCCAGCTGATAGAGCTAGCATGGTGCTACTCTAAATGAGGCTGGAGTTTGGCAATCAGAGTTACTTAATTAAAATATCAAAAAGAGTGAATGCAAAATATAGCTTGAGAGAGATGTAGGTCGGTTTTGCCAGTATCAGGTAGTTCCATCTTTCAGTCTCTGAATATTCCTTGGTTTGTTTTGTCTTGTTTTAGGAAAAATAGAAGACAGATTTCTTTCCCTTTTTTCTGTCCATTTAATTCCTGTTCATTTTTTCCCCCTTATTTCTGGTAGACAATGGCTTAATCTAAAGAATAAAGACACTATATGATTATATCATTTTCTAATCCAATTACAGATCTTTGATATGGCCCCTTATCTTTTTTTTCTTCATGCAGTGATATAGAGATCACATGGTTCCTTAAACTGGAAAATATCTTTACTTTTCAGATCATGCCTTTACCTTTCCTTTGCATTTCACTAAAACACAAATGTGTAATATTTAATTATTTGATTCCTATCTTGTGAAAGGAAGATTAATAGAGACATTAATGAATACAGTAATGTAATCAACAGTTAACTTTCCTAGAATAATTTGACTGGGATTTCATTTTACAATACAGGTGAAAACCTGGCTCCAGTAAAATTACAGCATTCCCCTAAGATTTAATAGGACCAGAATCTCATTATCTACTTTCTGATGACCTGAAAATTTTCAGTATTTGGTACCATGGTCATTGGACACCAGTGGAACTGCTTTGTTGGTTCAGTCTGTGTTAAACTTCAGAGGAATACTCTCCCAGCTGCTCTGCCTTGGAAAGAGGAGAAGCCTTTTTTGCAGCAAGGATCAACAGACCAGTTAGGTAGCAGCTGCTGCAATGGTGTATGTAGAAACAGTCGCAGTCACCCTTAGGGCTGTTAAATGCACTCCCATCACTTCTTAAAACCTGCACATGCCCATTGGTGACAAGAGGAGTATTAATCACACGTACCTTTTTGTTAAAAATCATCCACCTGTTCATCTACTCTGCCTGCCTATAGAAGTTTGAGATTTTCCTGTGGGCTAAATTTAAAAGTTGAACCCTTAAATCTCATGCAGTACTTATGGAAGTAGCAGAATTCCTTTACGAGATACAGCAGAGGCATAAAAAATGTTTTGTGATCCTTGGTTAGATCTTTTATATTTACTGTAGCTCATTATTTGATTCAGGAAACCCTGCTTTGTTCACTGATCTTTGATGTTAGCAGTGTCTGAAAGTCTAATATAGACATTCCTTTTTCTCTCTTTTTTTTTTTTTCCCCTAGCTGTTGTTTACATATTCTCCCCCACAGGTAAGCAGTGTAGCTACAGTGCAGGCCCTCCCAAAGCTGGTTGCTGAAGTTCTTGTTGGTTTCATAAAGCAAATAACAGTCCAGTCTAGTTCCTTTTGCTCTTGTCATAAAGATGACAAAAATTAAGGCTCATGATAGGGATCACAAAAGAGATTTCCTCCTTGCTCTTTTGCATGGAAGCTAGACTCCTTCAAGAGAAACAAAAACCCTGCAGCTGGACTTTCAGATGTACTGTGAGGCATTAAAATTTTTGTCTTGTCATAAGGACTCATCAAAGGGACTGAACGGCCACCAGGGCCGTGAGCAGGAGCAGCCTGGAGAGGACAGCAGGTGAGTAGTCAACAGTGACAAGATGATTCTGAACAGTTTGCTGTGCTGTGACTGCCTTTCTTCCCTTTCATGGTCTACTTCCTTTCTCAGACTATTACTGCTCAGTTAACTAGTATACACAGTGGCAAATTTCATGTGTTTTATCTGGGATAGTATCAGATAAAAATTTATAGTAGAGTTGTGTGAACATGTGTATATAAGTGTAAAATAATGGAAGTTCAGAACAATATGGAATAAAAAAAAGTAAAGTACTGAAGACAGTACAAAGATGAGAATGCTATGTTGTTACAGATTGGAAATGCAAAAGCTATGGTCATTGTCCTGCAGGTTTTGACTTTCTTCTGTACTTCCCATTACATTCTCAGGTCAAGTTGCTATATGTTATCTCTGCAAGCCTGGGGGCAGACAGTGAAAGCCCCACTGATGCTACTGCACAGGCAATTGAATGAATAGGAACTGTGTAAGAGCTGATTATTAGTAAATTAGAAAAGAAATCCCTTTAAGTATTAAAATATTTAAGAATCGTTTTAGGTATTTTGATTTATTGTTCCAGGATGAGACTTATTATGTATTGGGCGTTTCACTGAATATCTTCCCACTGTTCTTGGTTTGTGCATTTTTCTTTTAAACCTCTGCTTTTTATCCCTGATACATGCCACTATTAAAACTGATCTACAAAACAAAAGATGTTTGGTGAAGTTTATAAACTGTGTTGAAGATGGTTGGCCTCCCCTGACTCAAAGTGCTCCTGAGGATAAAATAATTTATAACATCAGAATTGCTTCCTTTTTGCTTAGGAAGATCCCTTAGCTGTAGGCCCCATGAGACAACATGGTCACGAGTTTCTGTGTATTCTCTCATCTCTGAAGTAAAGCCTTCTCCCAAGAAGAAAGATCTTGATGGAAGGCCCACTGCCTAGGGCATTATTGCCAGTGTTTGGGTAGCACACTGCAGGGTGCCCCATGTGGGAAGCAGCGACAAGCTGTCACGTGATAGTCACAGCCAGGTTCAGTCAGCTCTCAAATTGGTGTGAGCAGGGTGAACACCATCAGATGCTCAAAACTGCTGTCCTTCAGGGAACACCCCACACCCCAGCTCTGACGGGAAAAAGCTGCAGTCATGAGGGGTGTGAAGGACATGAGGCCATGTGATTGGAGACATGCAGAGAGAGAGGCTGCTGAGGACAGGCCTGGAGAAATATTCTTGGAAGGAGGCACTCCACAATGGAGGGCTACCTTCCAGGGACAATCCACAGCAGGGAAGGGGCATTCCTGAGGTACTGCAGCTGTGGGCAGGGACACCCTTGAGAGCCTTTACTACTGGGTGCCTCTTATCAGAGTGAGGACACCCATCAGAGTGAGGATACCCTTAGGCGTCACAGCCATTGCTGACGCAGGCTGGGGCAGAAGAAAACCATCAACGATGGAAGAGAAGGAGACAGAAACCATTAAGCACACAACCCAGAACCTTCTGGGGCACACATTTCCCCATCTAAGGAACCGGGATTGTCTGAGTGTAACACACGGCAAAAAAATGCAGGAAAAAGTGATCAGGACGGCAGGGAGGAGAGATTTGGCTTAACATGAGCCCAGATCAGGGAGGAATCCCTTTATTTTTTTGTAGGTGTTTACTTAAAATTTTCTCACTTGCTGATGGAGATTTTTCTCAATATACAAACCACTGATTAGAAGTCTGCATGACATGGCAATAAATTAAAGTTAAAAAAGGTAAAAAATTACTGAGTCTAGATTGTTTATTCACCACAGGCACTGTGATGCTGCTTGTCATGAAAGACATGCATCACTTTTAAGATTTTTTTGCCTGTTTCCCTGGCCAATGTTCATTCCATATTAAGATGATGTTTAAGCAAAACACAGAGATTTTCTTGTTGAATAAACTGTGTTTGAGCTTCACTACTTTAAGTTCAGTTTAGTAACATTTTATCTTTCTCCAATAGTGGATTTACACATGTATGTAAATGGAACAGAATAGTAAGTTCTACAGATTGCAAATTTCTCTTATACAAAAAACACAGTAATTTTGTAGGAGGGTAGAAGAACCACACTAGACTGGGTTACCTTGCAGAAAAACTCATATACTGTTAATGAAAAGATTGTGGTGTATCTTGAAGTATTTTTTCAGCTTCCATGGACATAAAATGCTTGAAATCTTAACATCATCATAGAAAAAATACACTTAGATTCATAAATCATGATCAGTTTCCCTTATCTGGCAAAATTAGGACCTAGCCTTAAAATTCCTCCATGGTCCACATTCAGGAAATCATCTCTACTTATGGTAGTAAGAGTCAAACAGCAGTTTATAGTTAAGCACCTGCTTAAGTGCTTTTTTGGGTTATGTTCAAAAATGAAATGTGTTCATGTCCCTCATGTGTAGATAAGGGTCAGATATAAAATTAGAAGATAGATTTAGATTCCAGTCACCTTCTCTTTAATTAGTGAGTACTCAGATCAGAACTTCTATATGGGACCATCTGGGCAGAGCCATTTTTAATGCAGTCATTTATTTTTCTATCTCATCACTGGATCTCTTGCACTACAGGTCTGTGTTTTTAAACAGTATCAAAACAAAGATGACAAGCTTATTCATCTACTGGCTCAAGTTAGAAAAATTATAACTGAGGAGGTGTTGAATGAAGTGCATTTACTATTTTGAGTATTTCTTGCACACAAAATTTTGATTCTCAAAAATTATCATAAAAAATCTTTTTCTGCTAAAAATTCTTTAACAAACTATTTATATAAAAAAACAGGAGTTTTTAAAAATTATATTATTTTATTAGGCTATGTTCCTTCAGTGTAATACAAATGAACAAGACTATCTTATTCTCTGCATTAAATTATGGTTTTCTAATGGCATGAGGTTCATTTTAAATATCATTGCTTCAGTTCTCAGAGAGATGGACAGAACATGTGAACTTTAACAGAACATCTGCTTCAAAGTGCATATGCTGTAATTTATGGTCATTTCAGTATCACTGAATTATTGCAAAATTTAACAGGATTCAGTACTTCCACAAAGATTTTAGCTAAAAAAAAAATTGTGTTTAAAAATAAAATTACACGTGTGGTATTATTAATTTTAAGAGACTGAACAAAGATTCAGGTAAAGTGCCCTTGAGACAGCAAACATCATAAACTAAAAACAAAAGGGCTGGGTGTTTTGTGGAGAAGGGATGGTTATAAACAGGTAATTCTGCAAAAGGAGCAAACACAGCCTCTTCTCTCTTGCCAGTTACTGGATGGTGAAATCTCTCACAAAGATTTAGAATAGAACGAGAAAATGTCACAACAGTATGGATTGATATCTGCCTCTGTCAGGTTTTTACAGCTTGCACAAAGGAGGATGAAGGCACACTATCACACAGGGAAACATACCATTTGACAGAAAAGAGCATTTTCTGACCTGACCAACAGTGCTGGGACTCAAGTGAAGGCTCCCCAGAGTCGATGGTCTAAAACATTGATTCATTAGTCTGTTTAATCTTTATGGCTGCTAAGGGAGAGATCCTCCTTGATTTACAATCTGACAGACTGTCATCTCAAGAGGTCCCTGATCACTGTCCCTCCACCAAACTGATAAAACAAAAATATAAACCCCACTACCCATGATGCATAGAATTAGGATAAGGTTCAAGTGGAAAATGGAAATAAAAAATCACAAAGGACTGAATTTAGTATAGGGAGAAGTGACTGTCAGGGAGCTACTCATAACTCCCCACTTTGGGGATACATGTGCTGTTTTCCAGGCTCCATGTGTAGTGCAGCCTCAAGTGACTGAGGGAGTGTAGAAGCAGCATAGAAGAGCTCAGACACTCTACATGCTGCCCACTCACCCTTGTACCAGCTACACCATGTTACATTTTGTGTACCGGTGTAAACTGATGATATAGGCCAGATAAAGGAAAAATTGTCATATATTGCCACTGAAGATGAAGGTAATCTAGAATGGCATGGCAAGGCTGGAACAAGATGATCTCCAAGGTCCCTTCCAACCCAGGCCACTCCATGATTCTATGATCCTATGACCAACCAAGATGCAGACAGCTACTTCGTAGATGCAGAAGGTTAAAGAGGATGAATTTCTTTCTCTATGTATGCCAGTATTTTGCCATAAATGACTCCTGATAGTACTGTGGTAATGCAATGTGTACAAATGGAAAGACGTGAATAAAGAAAAAAAAATGTGATTATATTCACTAGTAGTGAGAATCATCTCTTTCTGGGGGCAGCAAGGGCCAGCTGGGAAACCAGGTGCTGAGGTAGATCCAAGGGTGAGGCCAAAACATCAGCTCACAGTCGTAGCCCTGGTTTCATGCCTGAGATGTTTTGGTTTTCTGAAATTCCTTTCCTAGGGAATTTTCTGTAAACAAGAGAAGTGTTTTTGTAATTGTACTATGTTTTCATTCTTTTCCCTAGGAAGGTCTTCTTCTTGATGTCCCTCTGGTCTGACCAATGTGATTGAAGAGGTTTGTCTTTGTTTCACTGATAAAATTGGTCTGTGTAGAATAGTATAAAAAGGAGACACATCCCAAAAATAAAGCAGTCATTTTCAGCCTTCTGAAGTCAGAGTCTGTGTTGTGACTAACAGAGTCACGCAGCTGGTGATCTGGGGGTCAAGACCAGATTTACTGAGGGAACCCTGGGTCAGACACAGCCCAGGATGGGTAGGCATGGCTCTGGGGAGGGGCCAGGACTTCGGGCTATGACAGGACCTGGCTCATCAGGGACCATGGCCAAGGCTGTGGGGAGCTGAAGACCAGTCCCACTGCAGTGACACTGCCCTGAGGCATAACATGGGGCCCTGGGCAGGGTGCAAAGAACTCAGAGGTGGTAGGCAGGACCAGGAAGGGCTGGTGGTGCCCTCAGAGCCCTGGCAAGCTACGCTAGTACCATTATACCCTTTTGGTAGACACACTGGGTGGGTAAGGTAGGACAGGAGTCAGAATGAAAAGATCTTAATGCATGGAGATGTCCACATGGAGAGTACAGGGTGAGGCCCCCCCAAGATGCTAAAAGTCCACTCAGCAGAAAAAATAGCAGCCAGGCTTACAGTGTCACCACACCTTAGTGTGGCTTCTGACACAGCCCAGGACTGATCCTTGCTGAGACTACCCCAGAAGAAAGTTATGTGAAAAAAGGCAGCAGTATAAAGCCTCCCTTGTCCAAGGAGCTTCATAAGAAGCTTTTCCACATGGTGGAAAACTACCTAGAAAAAGAACATAAACGCTCAGAAAAAGTCAACTCACTCACATTTTTGCATAGCATTTCCTGTCACTCTTAGTAAGTGTCTTCTGTATGGCCAGAGAATGAGGGACCCTGGCACTGGCATTTTTAAACATAAAAAATTTTAAATCATACAAAGACAAGCTGAATATCCAAAGCAAATTAATATTCTTCATTTCCTGTTAAACCTCAGTGCTTTATTTGCATTTATCTCTGTGACTGTATTTCTGATTCTCAGGTACCGTAGCCTATATTAACAGTCACTTTGGGTTTAACATCATTAAACGTTCACTGTCAAGTCCCCACAAATCCCTCATTCCCCTTGTCTCTCAGGCTTAAAAAACTCATTTAACACTAAGGGCTAATTAATTAACTGGGTTTTCCTATATTTAATGGAGACTACCCTAAACCATAGAACCAAACCTCACTGAAATTTATTTCACCAGGGCAACCCATAATTATACCCTACCAGATTTAACCACTGTTCTAATTCATATTTATTATTGCAGTAGAAGTATATATTGTTGTTATTATGAATATGCTCTTATGGAAAATTGCACAGGCTACAGTGTACAAGAATATTGTATCATGAATGTATAGGAAGAACTGAAGAAGCAGGTGCCATGGTCATTAGGATTGGTTTTCACTCTAAATGAATAAATATAAAAAATTCAGAGTGAAAAAGAAACACAAATGCATTATTTAACAAACTATTGAACTCAAGGAAAAAGATATTGCTCAATTTTTAGACCACATTCACAAAAGTTTTCGCACACCTCCAGATGGTCAATTAACTTTTTTTTAGTGTCGGCAAACTGGTTTTCATTATTTTAATTGTCCATATTGGCTTCTGTAAAATTAATTTTTTTCATTATCCTTTATTTATAGATGATTGCCAGATAAGCATACAAATTCAAAAAGAAAACCAAAGAGGTGTGTGGCTGTTATTTGATGTAGGGTGTGTTATAAGACAAAGATGACTGGTGAATTAGCAATGAGGCACAAATAGGGCATATAGCACTGTATGGTTATGAACATCTGCTTCAGGTGTGTTGGTAGGACACAGAGGACTGGCACCTGCTCCCTCTATGCTCAGTGGGAGCTCTTCTACTGACATAAATAGAAACTAGTTTCTAGCTTCACACAGCTATAGAAGAAAACATCCAGAGAAAAGTTGCTCTTTTAGAGACTGGGATTCTTTTGGTTTTACAAAATCAGTAAAAAATTATTTGCAAGTGTTTATTTTTTTCCAAGGACAAAACACAAACCACCAAATTCTCACCCATCTTTACTCTGCAAAACTTTATTTTAGAAGAGTGAAACATTTCAGTATGTTTTATAGTGCCCAGCATCTCTAGGTATTTCTATATCCTGAGATGCTATGCCATGTAGAAATATGAACAATCTTGTCCCATGACCTTCTGCATCTTTATGCGTCTGCAAAGAACGAGGCAGAGATACTGATGTGGATCTTTACAGTGTATTGTTCTTAATGTGTACCTCTGCATGATAGTTTTTCAGGTGTGGAACCCACTTTCATATCTCTTCACAGTCCAGCCTTATACCTTTAAAAAGTCACTCTCAATGGAGTAGAAAACTAGTGTATCAGAAATACAAATGTACATTCAATTCCTAAAACTAATTGAGAAGTCCATCTCAACAAGGTGGACTCAAACACATCCGTGGCAACAGTCCATTCATCTTAGCAGATCATTGGACACAAGACTCTACAAGAACCAGCTTTCCAACTGGTCTTATTGTTGTGAGACAGTGATAATTATATTCATTGGAATAATAATGCTGATCATTTTCCACTGGGGCTCTACAGTGAAGAAATTGCTAAATACTGCATGTATTTCTGCATATAACTTTTTGAGTGCATTTAGTTTTACCCTAAGGCAAGGAAAAATCTTTTGGAGCACAGGTAAATATTTCAGTCCATTAGGAAACACTGAGGTTGGGGCATTCAGACCCCATTGCTTGTAGGTAGGTACATGGAGTTAGCACTGTATGTCTGTCAAAACAAAGGAGCAGCAGTGTTTAGAATAGGCAATAAGTAAGGAAATACAGCTTTAAACTCCAATATGGGGTAACCAAAGCTATGGAAATGTTAATGAGTTGTATTCAGCAGAGGTAAAGTCAGCAGGGAGGAAAACACCAGTACCTGGCTGTGACTTAATTGTTACTTTACAAGTGTTTATGTGCTCTGTGTTTAATGAGTGCAGATTGGGAGTCCACGACTCAATTAAAAATACTATAAACAAAATAGAAGAGTACAAAGGCAAGGAGAAAGCATGATAAGCCCACACTCTAGGGCATTGTGATTGAGAAAACATCATATCACATATAAGATGTCTCCAGATCTAAAGGAACAGCAACAAATGTTCAAAGGGATCACCTAAATTATTTAGGAGTAGATTTGAGAGAGTCTATGACACAGGGAGTAGCTGCACCTGAGGAGAAGATAAGAAGAGGAGACCCTTTATCTTAAAGGCTGAAGACCCATGCACCAGACAGAAAATTGACATGGCTAGAAATATATATTTAGCGTTGAAAAGTGTTTACTTCAAAAGTGTAGCGTGCTCCAGAGAATGTAAGGATTCCCTCAGAGCTGTCATCTTTCCTTTTTTTAGTATTATAGGAGCATCAGTACTCAACTGAAGACGTGGTTCAAAGGGCATCATCTTCCAACAGGCCTAAACTCTCTCTGTGCTTCAAATAACTCATGCATACACACAAATCAAATTAAATAATCAGAAACATGAAGTGAGCAATAATGATTAATGACAGAAATGGGAATCAATGAATTACATGTCACTTTTTGAATTACCCAATTAGGATTTAGATACTATGAAATCAGCGCTATAAATTCTGATGACAAAGCAGTTTTGTCTCTTTTAGAGCCCCACAACCACCACAATAGCAGTGTTTCAGGCAGTGTATTAGTCAAGTAGGAAGGAAATACCAACCACCTGCAAGTCACTACCCTTGGCAAACAAGTTATTGTCACTTTTGATTCTGACTGTTAGCAGTATCACTGGTTTCATCTTACAAGACAGTTGGTGTCTGTTAATAAAGCCATTATAATTAAGATAATCAGTTGTTGCTGCTGTTTTGATTTAGCTGCCAGAAAACAATAGTTAGAGATGTCAACTTTCTAAAAAAGGTCAAAATTGAGATGCATATTCCGAAGCAGAAGCTGAGACACCGGAGAAGACTGAAGTACTTACAGAATCCAAGGTCCTTCAGCTAAACACAGAGCTCCTAAATGCAGCTTTATGAATAAGGACTGCATGCATTTTCAGGCATTTACGTCTTCACATTTATCTTTGCCTGCTTTTATGGATGATGATTCTGTCTCCAAGACATACTTTTACCTACAGGACTACCTTGTGACCACACTGTTAGTGTTTCCAAAGGAAGAAAACTTTCATTTCTCAAAACACTTGTGCATGCACTCAGAACAGTTCTCTCACACCCAAACCTGTCTGAGCAATATCTGTTGTGGGATCTCCTCCTGTGATGACCTCACATACCATTAACACCAAGGGGGCAAGATGACCCTCGTTAAGGAAGGCCATGCTGTCATCAGCCTCAGGGCAGATGACAGCTGTAGGCAAACTGAGTTCAGAGAGTTTTCAAGATGACAGCAGGACAGTATGGATGCTTGGGTACTCATGATGAGATATCCAGTAAGATAATAATTGTTTCATTATTATGTTGTGCATAAAACTATTCTCATTTTTCTTAATTAATGTTTGGGTTGCAGATGTGGAAAACTCTATAAAAAGAAGCTGTCCATCATATTTATTTCAGCCTGGATTTGTTAGGATGCCTTGAGAAACTGTTCAGAGATGCTACATAGTGATACTAACACATTATCCACAGACTACCCCCTACCCCCCCACCTCCATATTCTTGTATTTTACAATCTGCAATTGCATAGAATCACTTATTGCCAAGTGGTCATTTTCCCACATTTGTTATGACAACAGGATAAATGCCAACGTTTGTCAACATCTTGTAAATGATGAGTCTTAATGAGGCAATCTACTGTTTCACCTCTCTGAGGAATCTCATAATAGGATGAGCAAAATATCAGGTTAAAGGAAGTGGGAGGTAATCCCAGGGGACAGACCTTTTCTTGTACAATATATTCCTCAAGGTTTTGCTTGGAGTGGGTTCTAGGATGCAGGCCAATTTGGCGTAGCCCCTTGTACAAAATTTTAATTGTATTTTTATCAAATCCAGCAGAAATGCAGTCTGCATGTTGAATCTGTCAGTAAGCAGTGCCGTGGGAGAAAATAACAATATGAGCTTTGAGAACTTTCACCTAATACATGAACTTAAAGTTACTCTTCCTAAGCTGAAGAATATACCTAATGTGCATTCTCTTGATCTGTCCTGCTTTTTTGAGTTGTTTGGTTTTTTTTTTTAACTTTGATTTTGTAAAATATATTTCTGTCTTTTGTGCTTGCTAATTTATTTCAGGAGGTTTCTCTGTAAAAAAATGCAAGGCACATTTCAGTCCAGCATTTCCTTTTAGTTATAAGCCAAAGTGGAAGAGAATTCTTGCATCTCCTCTGAGCTTTTTAATGTGTTGCTTTTCTCATATATGTGTATACTACTCTGCATTTCAGAATGCTATGCCTTAAAAACTTGAGTAAATAAAGCCTGTAAGAGGGCCCTACAAGGTAATACTTAATTAGAACAAGACAGCTTTTTCAGAAACAAGTACTATCACTTCATCACTCTATAAATTATACAATAGATAATCAAGAGATATTGTGTTTTGGTAACAAGAAACATATATGATTTAGGATCCAGCCAATTGTCTTACAGAATTAGAGTTTATTAGAAATTTCTTATTTTATTATCTTGCAGGTTTGTTATTTATTTGGGTAAAACTGAAAACTCAAAGAATGTCAGAGATTTCATTTTGGAGAATTCAAAAATAAGGAAGCATTAAGTTATAGCACCATTTTGCCTTTAAAAAATCCACTGGAAAACTACTTCTATTCTAGTAGAATATACTGAATATTATTAAAATCATACATGCAAAATGATGGAAATTTTAGAATTTCACTAATGTCATGTAACTTCATTTCAGTATTTTCTTTATCATGAAGAAAAATAGTAAGGCTAATAATGAAGTGCCTCTGTAAACTTATATTCATTTTTTTTAAAGAGGTGTGTGTGTGGGCGCTGAAAAATTAATTTCTTAAAAGTCTCAGAAATTTCTGTTCTTTGTTTTTATTCTGGATGAAAATAATTCTGAAATTTCAAAATTTCTTTTGGAACAGACATTTCAGTTGTTACTACACATCACTACAAGTGGTGAGGGACCCATGTTAATTCTCTAAGATATTTGGCTTCAGAGCACCCATTTCAATCTACGGGGTTTTTTTCTCACCATATATCCCTTCTTCCTCATAGTGCCCTCTGCATCTCCTGGGATCTCCTCTGTATCTACAATGCCTTGAGAAAGGCAATGTATTGATATATTCTGATTTTCACTTTTGCTGTTCATCTGTGTACCAGAGACATGGTTTAATTGGATTGGATTGGCCATGACTGTGCCTTCTCCTGCCAACAGAACTGATGTTGTAGTCTTTTCCTACTAATTGTTTGTATAACAACTGTTAATGTTAATCAGAACAACTGCAACTGGCTCTGGTTTGCATCTGTTTTGTTTTAATCATCATTTAAGTTAACTTAGAGTCCAAGAAAGGAAGGGAGACCTGCATTACACCTATGCATTGCTAACAAGCCCCTAGAGCAGCACAGTATTTTGAACTTTATTAGCCACTGAATTTTAAGTAGACCATATTGTCAGTCTTTGCATTTGTAGGTTCTTTCACTGGGACTGTTTGTATAAATATAAGTGAGAGGGAAAGACAGGGAATGCATGCAGGGAGAAGGACAGGCAGTGGTCAGTCCAACCATGAACCTAAGTGGAACAGAGTTTTCTGGTTTAGACAAATCATGTGAGGAGACACAGACTTTAGTACTCTCCTTGTCGCAGAATAGATTTTGTGACTTGCAAAACTTAGCCACTGAAGTCACACTAAAAAAGGGCAGGTGAGTCACGCATGTAGGGCTTTTGCAGATGCAGGGTGAGGAGTGGCAACAGTGCTAATAAGGATGCTACAGAAAACTTCCATGCAGTAGTCAAGGACCTAAAATAGCTTTCATAGGAAATAAAATAAATTACTGGTTCCTTCCTTAGCTCTGTGGGGTTCAGAGGTAAAATCGTAGGAAAAAAGCCATTTATTGAGGCAAAAATCTAAATTTCAGATGACAGTAAAGAGTTTTGATACAAATGAAAACATGACACTGCAGGATGTACTATATAAAGGCAAGCCATACACTTTAATCCCACTGTAGCTCTTTCTCCATTTAATAGAAGTGGCAAGATTTCAGGAATAATTTAGAAAGGAAGCTATAGTAAGAGCTGTACTTCTGACAGTCCTCCTCAATCTCTTCATAAGCAAAAAAGATAAAAACATTTTTGGAAGGGGACCAGTATGAACTACTAGTAACAGGCCACCCAGCCTTTCTAGCACCCACACTTTCTTTTGCTGATATATCTCTAAATCTTCTCTAATCTCATAAATGCAAAGTACTTTCACACATAAAATGTGTGTTTATAGTAAAGATTTGGGAGGAGGGAACAAAAGCAACTGGGATTTCAATTAAACCTATCATAAGTTCTACTTTCACTTTTGTAAAAGAAAATAATAAATAAATAGTCATCCATTTTTACATGATGTCATATTGTATTTTCTTTATTTAAACTAAGGCAGGATGGAAAATGAAGAGTCTCCAGATCATAGCAGACTAAAACCACTTATATTTATTCCTGAATAAATTGTTTCCTAAGATTCCTGAGACCTTTTCTCCCCTCCTTTCCCCTCCTGACCCTTCATTTCCTCCTGAAAATTAAACAATTCATACACATATTTTGAAGGAAACTCTTCATTTTATTTAACAAACCTTCTCCTGAACTATCAATATGTAGATTATTGACTGACTAGAGAGCAATTACTTGCAGATAACACTAGATTGTGTTGAATCCAGTTAGCTCATTTCTGACCAATGCATGGCAATTTGAATGTACCTATCCAGAGGCAGATAGTTTAGATAGAGGATGTGTGGGAAGAATCACCTGCCCCACTCTCATCTGATGTGAGTATACTCTTCCTTTCCAAATGGAGCTTCCTCATCTTGCATCAGTTGTGGCTTGCTTGCAGCTCTCCCACCTTCATGGACACTTGGACATTTGGACTGCAGAAGTACAATCTTCTTTTAAATGTGTAAAAAATCAATAAATAAATTAAAAAGAAGCTCTGAAATTGCTGTGTAATGGATATCAAGCTTTTATCATTATCTGAAACAGCTGAAGAAATTATAATGTTAAATGTCTCTATTCCTTAGTAGTGATTGGATACACAATACATATAGTTACCTATGACCATACAGCTGTATATAAGTGAAAGGTTTCTTGCTGAGTGACTGAATGCAAGCCAAGACTAATAAAACTGTACCACAGAAACCTTCTCCACACTTCCTGCCTCATGGCCATGTTTCTGTTTCTCAGCTCTAACCAGCATCAGCTCCTGTACAGATGTTATGGTTTAATCCCAGACGTCCACAAAGCCTCACAGAGCCACCCACTCACCCCCACACCAGCAGGATTGGAGAATCAAAAGCTGGAAATCTCAGGGGTTGAGATAACAACAGTTTAAGAGGGAAAGCAAAAGCCACACACACAAGCAAAGAAAAACAAGGAATTAATTCCCTGCTTCCCATGAACAGGCAGATGTTAAGCCATCTCCAGGAGACCAGGGCTCCATCACATACAACAATTACTTGGGAAGATAAATGGCATCACTCCAAACATGCCCCTTTCTCTGCATACCTCCCCCTATACACTGAGCATGATGTCACAGGGTTTGGAATACCCCTCTGGTCAGCTGGAGTCACCTGTGCCTGCTGGGGCTCCTCCCAATTTCCCATGGACCCCCACTCTCCTAACCAACATGGCAGTGTGAAAAGCAGGAAAGGGCTTGGCCCTGTGTGAGCATAACAAAAACATCTCTATATTATCAGCCCTGTGTTGAAAACGCAGCCCCACGCTAGCCACTGGGAAGAAAATTAACTCTACTGCAGACAAATCCAGCACAACAACTGACCAAAAGACCCTCAGTGCACCAGTGTCATTAAACCATTGTCCAATAACCCTTACACATGACAACACCATGAATATGGCCTCCAAGGGCCTCCTTTTCTCAACGATGAGTGCACTCAGGTTCTCCGTGTGAGATGAGATGCTGCGCATTTCTTCACTTCTCCAAATCTTGCAAATCTGGTCCCTCTATATTACAAAGTTCGACATTTCCAACTGGTAAGGGAACACTGTTGGGAATATTAGTTAAAGAAGTCATGTCTTTATATTTTTAAATTTACAAAAGAAAGACAGAGAAGGACTTTTACCCAGACCCTCACAGATCCACTTTCCACTGAGGCAAAAAACGGTTGGCATGACTTGCTCCTAACAAATAATTCGATCAGGCTCTATCACCTCCTAGAGTGTCTCAAGTGACAACAAAAGGTGACAGTGTTGAATGATTCCACTTTCATCTATTCCACATGATTAAGGGGTTTAGTCTAATAAATTCCACTCTATAAAAATAAGTATAAATGATGACAGGAAAGATGCAGCTTAGTCCCTGCATAAAGAGATTTGTTTGGGTTTTTTCCTCCTCACATAAATAGAGGTCTTTCTAGGAAGGTGAGTTTGTGTATACTTATCTTCAATTAAGCTCACGAAGCTTGCAGGGAGGCTGTAAAGCTCTGTAAGCTCTTAAGACTGGATGGCACTACCCCATGAGCACAGCATTTAAAATCAGTGGAGACAGAGAACCCCTAAACATAACTCCCTTTAAATAGTCAGACCTTGTTAATCCAAGCTTAGTTTAACCAAATGCCCGAGTATCTGAAATGCTTAAGTGGCAATCTGTCTCCAAGTCTGAATGTACCTTTGATTTGTTAATCTGATTGTAAGGGTGGGGGTATCCTGTATGAAATGAAGTTTGCAAACAGCTTTGGATTAATCAGTCTTACATGCTACAAAACAAAGTAGATTCCTGCCACTGTATTCATCATCAGGAAAGGCTGGCACCTTTTCTCACTGACTGATTTACAGAATTGCACATTTGGCATAGCAGAATAATATTCAGATGGCAGAGTTTTCTAATAAGGTTGTGCAATGAATGTAAATAAATGGAATGTACCTCAAATTATGCACCAACTTTTGAGTAGATTATGTCCTGGTAGCTTAAAAAAATAAATAAATCTTTATCATAATGCACTAAGTTTCCGGACAACCCAACTAATACATAGCAAATCTGTCACCTTTAAAAGATTTGTTTGTGTTTATTTGGCCTCTTAGTCACGTGTTTATTCTGTTATGGTTCCAAGGAAATGCTACACATTAAATCTACTAGCTTCTGATATAAGGCTGCTTGTCATTTTGGTTCTATTCAAAAAATTTCTTACGTTTCATATCTACGGGACATTAATGCTGGGGCATCTGTCCATTTCCAAAAATGAGCTATTACACATCTGGTTGCTGGTAATAATTGCTTTATCAATGACTCCTTCTCCGAGTCAATAACTTCATTTGGACTGTAGCAGGACAGGTTTGGTGTACAGCCTAACTTACATTATCTAATTTTGTAGCTCTGTGTTTCTGTAGTATGCATGAGACTCTCAGACAGACCCAGTGCCATGTCATTTGACTTCTTACCAGAATAAAATACATTTCTGAAAATGCAGTCAAATGTTCTTTTTTTCAGAACAGGAAAGTAATTCTTCTTTATATTTAATATTTTAACAAAATTCAAGGACTGGAATTAACAAAGGAAGGTTTGCTGGATTTCTTTCTTGCCTTGACTATACTCTGTATATATATCTGCATACATATACAAATATTGTGCCTCCTTTTTGGTGTCATAGTTGCTGTCACCTGAGTTAAATGCAGTAATAACGCAAAAAGGCCTTGTGACATTGTCAGAGTATTAATTTAACAGATAAGACTATTTATTAAATAATTCTTCCCCCAAATCATGCTTTTCATGTATTTTTCTTCCATCCCATTTAGGAGATTCAAATATTTCTCATTATGGAGGGTTATTGCATTGAACTATTGTCTTGACTACCATGGAGTCATTTACTTCAGTAAAATAACACTACATAATTAAGACAGATGAAGCACTAGCCAGAAGTTTTATCTGACTAATGGTATTAGGGTATCCTGATGAACTTGCTTGGGTTTTCAGAAAACTGCAAATAACACAAGTTATATGTGGTGCCTACCATTATTACTGCCAAATACACCACAACCACACATGAAACTGCTTATGATGAAGACAAATGTCAACGTAACCATGGGAGGAGATTAAGGCTCACCTGAGTGAAAATTTCAGCTTCCTGCTCTACTTTGCATTCTGGATATAAAATACAAATATTTCAATCATAACGCTTTCTCTGAGGTCTTTTTTTTTTTGTTTTTTTTTCTTTTCTTTTGTTTTGTTATTATTGGTTTTGATATTGCCTAGCTCAAAATGCTTAGCAAGTTCACTTGGAATCCTGGAAGAGACACACTAGAACAGCCTGGAACAGTTTTGTGCACTGGAACAGATTGCCCAGAGATGTTTCGAAGTTTCCCACACTGGAGACACTCAAGAACCATCTGGATGCTATCCTGTGCCATGTGCTCTAGGACTACCCTGAGCAGGTCGGACCAAACCACCATGACCCATGGTGGTTCCTTCCAACCTCACCCATTCTGTGATTCTATGAAGCCTGAGGGTATTCCATAGTGCAAAGTTCCTCAGGGCATCACTGACTCAGGCTGATAAATTGAGCCACTTTAGAATATCAATATGTGGGTCAAACTCAGAAGTCACACTTAGAATCTACTGTGCCCATTCCAAAAACTCTGCCTGTCTTTCAGCTGGGCACATCACTTACAAAACCAGTCATGTGGCTCTGAATTGAGCTGACTTAGGATCCACATAATGTTTAATAGTTGGTGTGTTTAAGGCCAGTCGTGATACCTAAGAATCATTTTTAACCAGCATTTATCTGCTCCTTCCTGCTCTGATTGCTTTCAATTCAGGAAATTACTCTAACTTGCTTGGGTCTTTGTCCCTCATTATATTAATTTTTGAGTCTGAAAAAAAATATTAGAGAAATTAACATTTGTCTGTTCTGATAGTATTGCTGTCACAAAAGTAGTAAAGATGTGAAACAAATGGCTACTGACACAACTGATCTTGTCTTCTTTGAAAAATTAATCTCACTCATCCAATTTACTCCTCTTTATTCCATTACCCACACTCCAGTCATTCATGTCTTTGAGAGCCACATGGTGAGGCTGACACCTAAAGTGTAAGGTAGGCCCCAAAGTGGTCACAAGCTGTTTTCTTCAAGGCAGCTACAGTAACACTCACAGCTGTGGTAAATTAAGACAATATAAAGTAACTGGTCCTCTGCTCCTCCCTGAATGTGGTTTGCACGGGCATCTAATCGCTTCATCCAGTTTTGCCCTCTGCTTTGCCTGGAAATGAGCTATTGGTATGATCCCACTCACTCCCATTTTATGCGCTACTCATCACATTGTGCCTGCCATTTCTCTGGCATTACCCATCTGTGATATTGATGCATGGGAGCTAATTCCATTAACAAGCTTGCAGGCTGATGAAAGTCTTACACTGAAAACACATCTGCATTCTCCTTCCTCTTTCTCCATTGCATAAAACTCAAAGAATTGATCTTCAGGGCCTACCCTGCAACCTCATTGATATTAGCAGGTTGATGACATACCCAGTGTGTCTGTTAGCACTGTTCTGTATCAGTGTCAAGCAAAACAGATAACTGATAATATCTGACACAACTAGGCAGGAATTCATAGCTTCACAAAAGACAGTATGCTGCTTTATCATCCTGCTGGTAGAGTGGCTTGGGAAAACCTGTCTTGGGACGTAAAAAGAAGTACGCTTGAAACCTGGAATTCTTTGCCTAAAACTTACTATTCAATAAGGTGCACCTATTTGTCTAAGATATCAAGCTCCTGTGTAGCTATTGCTGAATTACAGAAATAGCTATTTTTAAGAACATGGTTCTTTCTCTGTTAATGTTGCTTCACACATGCCTCGAAAACCAGTGGAAAAATCAGAATCAGTTCTGAGACCACAGAAAACAAAAACCCAACATCACTCTAGCAGTTCCAGCATTAAAGCATGAACTACTGGACAAGAGCAAAGTAGCTGCAGCCTGAATTTCAGCTGATAAATCATCCCATTGCACATTACCTTCTGGAGCCAAGAATGCAAGTTCACTTTAGAAGGAGCCAATTGCACTGGAAATATAGCAGTAAGTACAGAATCATCTCATTAAACAATCATGCATGCATTAAGATATTAGAGGACTTTGTCCCGGCCATGAAGCTGTAACTTACCCATCTGAGAAATTCTATATGCTTTTTTTTGCTATTTGTTATCCAAAAGAATGCTGCTACATGGGCAGTCACTTACCTAACAAGCAGAGAGGGGAAAACCAATTTTTGATGAAGTGGTCATTGAGGTTTGTGAAGAAATTAATTTTATTATATCCCTCGGGGCTATCAACATTGAAATAACTGCTGGAGTAACGATGAGGTTTGAAGAAAAGGGTTTCCTGAACTGTGCACGTCCAACTGATCAGACATGTATCCTCATTCTGTGCCTGTGAATGTATTACCAAGACAGGATAATATTCCATTGATATTTATTGTGTAGACAAGGTAGACTACTCATGGACATGAACACTGGATGCATAGTATGCAATGCCAAGATATTTTTTAAATGTGCCTTCTTTCATAAGGGCAAACTAAATAATCAAATCATTTGGATTAAAGCATCCACACCACTGTACAGCTGAAGTTATTCTGGATTTTTCTGTTTGCTACACAGAGCTAGAGAAGGACTGTTTATTTGGACTGATTCCCTTTTTTCACCTCTACTGGAGATCAGTAGGGTTGAAAAAGAAAGCAGACACGTGGTATGCATAAATGTCACTGAAAATCATGCAAGCACTACTTGGAAAATATTTTCCCTCATCCACCTTATGAAATTATTAATGAATTTCTCATGTCTCCAGCACTGCAGATCAGGTGGCTGCTGATAATTTGGGATCCTTTGGTTTGTCTCCAAGAAATGGAACAGTATATTGCACAACTCAGAGTAACTGAGAACAAGTTCTTGGCAATTGAAATATGACCTTTCGGTTCTAAAATAGCCTCTTTGAGGTCCATCATGTTCTGGTGTCTCCTCTCTCAGTGCTATGAAATTCCTCTGAAAGTAACTCAGTCACCATTCTCTGGTAGTCTTCAGTCTCATTTTCTTCTCTGTTTAACCTTAAATTGACTACAATGTTCTGCTTCCATTTCTCTTCATTCTTGCATTCATTTCTTGTTTCCTTCTTCTCAACTTTCTGCTCTTCTCATCACTATCAAAGTACACTATGAAATTCAGAATTTTTTTACTGTGTTGGATGGTCTTTTACATAACAGATTTATCTATAGTTTTTCAGAAACAGTTGTAGTTTTTCCTGAAGAAAGGAAAACAAGAAATTATAGAGCACTTGTGTTCTGTATATTCATTACATATGGTGCTGTACATGAAGAAGCAAGTTTTATCTCTAAAGACTGTTCTTTCTCTGGGTTTTCCATTTTTACCGACATGCAGATCCTTATATGTCAGATCTTCATTACAGAGGTGATGAGACAATTTTATCTTTAAAATTTACCAAAAAACTGTGCCATGCAGAAAAATGGAGGAGAAAGAATGAAAAAGAAACAACACAGCCAACAGATAGGACCAATAGTGAATATCTTGAAAATTTTCCACGCCATTATTGCTTTAGGAGATTTCCACAGTTTCAGAAGTTTCAGCTTCCTCATGATGAGAAGCAGAAGGGCAGGTATTTATCTCTCCTGTACAATGACCAGCAATAGAACTCCAGGGAACAGTATTGTTCTGTGTCACAGTCTCTCAACACAGTCTGTTGATTGTGCACAGTCTATTGACTGTGTCAGAGAATGTTTAAGTTGGGTATTAGCAAAAGGTTCTTCACCCAGAGGGGGACTGGGCACTGGAACAGCTTTCCAGGGAAGCACCAAGCTTGACAGAGTTCAAGAAGTGTTTGGACAATGTCCTCAGTCACATGGAGTGATTTTTAGGATTGTCCTGTCCATGACCAGAAGTTAGAATTGATGATACTTGTGGGTCCTTTCCAATTCAGCATACTCTATGATTCTATGACTTTATGTCAAGATGGAAAAGAAACCAATTAATCAAGCCTGCTATCATTCCAGATATACCGTCTATGAAGAGGAAAATCTGTACATGATAGATCAGCTTCTAGAAGGACAAGTTAAAAATACTAGGAAACTAAAATTGTCCTAATTTGTCCTGAATATGTTAGACTAAGAATTCTTTTCATTAGAACCAGGCAAAAATTGCATTGTTTGTACACTTTGAATCAACATCAGGTCAGGAAATTTGGGGAAGGTAGAAAGTTTCTTCATAAGAATTCATGACATCTACTATTTTGACTGTTATATTTACAACCGTCTTACAAATACAAATTAGTTTTCTAATATACTGAAGAGCTCGAGAATATTGCTTGAAGTTGGGGCTTTATTAATTTATATATTTATTAACTTAAAACCCTCCATAGTTTTAAGTTACTATTAGTAACTTAGAAAAAGGAAAAAATGTGTTTGTGGATAACACCACCAGAGGCAACTGCAGCCAAATCAAGTAGAGAAAGCAGATATGTAAGAACCCATTTAACTATTTTGCAATAACCATTGTAATAAGACCAAAGATGACTTACTGCCATCCTAGGTTTCTGTCTTTTCTGTGCAAGAAACATCTTCTGCACTCCCTGAATGTGTGAATAGCTCCTAAGAGCTGTAGATAAATGTCTCTTTGGAGCTTTATCATATTTGTGAAGAGATTTTCTTACATTCACAGGCATTGTCTTTGCTCATATTGCAGCCCCAGACTCTCAGCTGTTCCTGATACATTTGAAGTAGAGCTTCAAACAAAATGAACAAAATTAAGCTCTTTCTTGCCCTTTCAAGGTCATATCCCAGACATGGATCCAAAGCAGCACCTGCACATGACATTCACATATAACTACACCATGACTTCATTTTAACCTGCGGTATTATTCAGTTAGCATAAATTTGATAATCATATAAGCCAGCATATTGCTTCCACATTGTACTGGGCTTTCATGGCAAGGCTTTAGTATTGGGTGGTCTGCAGGCGTTGTCTATGAGAGGCCAAATGGCTCCAAAATGGATTCCCTGTCATCCAAAGCTTAGACCATAAGTGATGCTGGTAAATCCTCACATTTAAGAAAGGGTAAAAAATGCTTCACAACAACTGTGAGGCAGAGGAGTGAGAAAAAAATGTGAGAAACCATGCTGCATACAGCAAGGTTGCTGAAAAAGGAGGGGGAGAAGGTGCTCCCAGTGTTGGAGCAAAGGTTTGCTTGAAACCCACGACAAAGGCCATGACAAAGATGATTGTCCCCCTATGCAAAATGAAGAACCATGTCGGAGCAGATATCCACCCAGCAGCCCACAGAGGACCCCACACCAGAGCAGGAGCAGTTATCTTCATATAAAGCAAGCAGCTAAGCTAGGTAAGATCCAAGTGTCAATCTTAGCACGTTCTCCCAGGCAGTGGAAAGGCTAGACCCAGACCTATGTCATAGCTGTAAGGCTGAATTGCATTTTTCACATCCCTGGGGATAAAATGACAGGGAACCTGAGAACAAAACTTAGAGAAATTGAAAACAATAACAGCAGAGGAATGTGACTCATAACTAAGATAAAAGCAGTAAGAGCTCTGAAACAAGTAGACCTTTAAAAAAGTTTTAAAAGAAGTGAGCTTCAAAACATAAATTGGACATAAATTAAATGTTTTGTGTTTAAAACACTCAAGGTGATCAGAATAATTTGAAGAATGTGATCTCTCTTCACTAGGGAATGGGCAGAAGGAACCATATTGGGAACCATATTGAAGAAACAAGCCATTATAAACTGACATTAGTTGTGATCTTCCCTATTTAGATAGCCTTAAATGACATTTATAAGTAGACTCAGTTGCAAAGAAGGCTGAAGGGTCACCTGACCTCATTGCTCTCTACAGCTTTCTGAGGAGAGGGAGGTGCTGATCTCCCTGCTGTCCAATGTTAGGACACATGGAAATGTGTCTAATGGTTCTAAGCTGGACCAGAGGCTTAGGCTTTGCAACCATCACCTTACCAAGAGGGTGGTCAAAAAATGTCATAAGTTTCATAGAGAGGTGTCAATGCCCAAAGTGTTTCAGTGTTAATGAAGCAATTGGACAATGAGCTTAATAACCATCTTTGACTTTTGATCAGTCCTGAAGTAGTCAGGCAGTAAAACTAGATGATCACTTTAGGTTCTTTCCAGCTGAAATATTCTATTCTATTCCATTCTTATTCTATTCCATTCTTATTCTATTCTATTCTATTCTATTCTATTCTATTCTATTCTATTCTATTCTATTCTATTCTATTCTATTCTATAAAACCAGTACCTGGTATGAATCCATTTTCCTTACCGTAAAGTAGTCCTACTTTCAAGTTCTTTGGAAATTGCAGCTAAAATAATTCCTTTCTCCAGTATCTGACCAATATTCTCTGGTTTTCACAACTCTGATCTACCCTGAAAGTATAAGACTGTTGTATTCTCTTGTCCTATACCTAGCAGGCTACATTTCTGTGTGCCTTTGTTCCTCTAGACATATAAGGCTTTTTTTGTTGCTTTCATATTCATTATAGGGCTTTTATTACTTTAATTCTACAATTTCCATACTTTAATATCATTAATTGCTTTTCATAGTTTCTTCAAGTTCTTTCTCTTCATGGTCAGATTAAAATCAGTGCAGTTTAGTGATGGATAGAAAAAAGTTACAGAGATGGTAAATCAGTTCAGACTGTGTACGTTCCCATTTATGCTGCAAGTCAGGATTCAACTTCAGATCAGAAAAAAACATAAAAAAACTACTTTCTAAAGATACATTTCTTACAGTGGCATGTGTTTTCAGATCATCCTCTGAATGTGGCAGAGGTGTGGATGGGGAACACCAGTTCTGCCCCATTCCTAATCCACATTTAAGAGTATTTGCAAACAGATATTATTTCACAAGAAAAACAGATTAACAGATTGATTTATTTTCCTTCTTTCCAAGTGCTACTTTTAAACACAAAGAAGAAATAGGCATTTGGAAGCACGAAAGCAGGAAAAGAATGATCAGATGCTTCTAGGCAGATTTGCCACTTGAATTTTCCATGTTGCACCCATTTCACAGCCATTCTTTGAAAACATTCACACTGTTTTGTGGGGCTGTGAATGGCCCAAAATTAAACAGAACTGAATGCTTTAGTACAAAACAGGAGCTGGTCATTTCCTGCAATACCTGGTCTATCTGCCTCATGCCTGGAGCGAGGGAATGAAGGAAGAAGGGAGGAGTGTCATGGTGGAAGTTTCACAGTGAAGTTCAGAATAAATCTGTCTCCTGGCAACTCTACACATTTGCTTTCTCTTCTCTCTATCCACTGTTGTGGTACAGCAGAATACAAAGTCAGCAACAACTTTATATTTTCCTGCTGAAAAAAAAAATACTGAATGCAAGACAGAGTAAACATAAAAGTGAATCAGAAAATGGAGCCTCTCTTACCCAGACATGTCCATCCTTCCACCTAAATAGATGATGAAAATACTACTCCTGTATAACCGTCTGGGTTTTAAATCTAGAGATGTGAGGAAGAGGAGAGGTTCCAGAGCTGATGCCCAAACAGCACTCCTGCTGTATTGCCCCATGTTCTAGTATCAATACCAACTGCTGAGGGCTAAAACTGGTCCTCTGCCTACACCTTGCTCTCTCCATCTCCTAACTCTGTTTTCACTCTTGCCACTTCTAAATTTAAGTCAGATATCTTAAACTAGGACATGAATGTTTTAAGATTAACATTCAAAACTCAATTTTACATGAGCTTACCACTCTCTGAGCCAGTCTGGTTCTGGCCACAGATGGAGTATGTTTTCCTTTATCACCTCTTTATTTCTTTCGTCTCAGAAAGAAGTGAAGCAACCAGGAAAGTGGTTTTAACTAACACATGATTGTTATCATAGCTGGGATTAGGGAAGTAATATCCAGCTCAGTGGTGGTAGCCTCTGAAGATGAACTAACTCCCTCTCTTGCAATTGTGGTATTGAGTTCAAATCTGCATATATGATGGACAGGCAAGCCCTGCTTTTCATAGGCACTGGCCTCAACTTACAGATGGACAAGGCCTCAAATGACACAAGAAAGCTCCCTGCCACACTCCATTTGTCTAAATCACATTCTGTCCCTGATGATAAAAGAAGAAAATCCATTTTAAGAATGAACCTGCTCATAATATCCACATTTCCTAGTGAGGATTTTTCAGGCAGGAAGTAGTCCAAAGGAAAAGATTTAAAATATTCTTAAATTTCTTTTATGAACCAGTCTGTTAGCTCCTAATTTCATAGACCTTTTGACACAATCAAAGGCAGCTTTCCCTCTTGTCTTACAGGTACTCTGTTCCAAGCTGGAGCTAGAAATAAGCCTGTATGTAATGTGACTCAGGTGACTGATCACATTAAAAAAGAGTAAAAACCAGTGACAGAAAATTCACAAGGAACGAGTGGCCTGCTATGTTTTGCACGATTCATTGTTGGCCAGTGAATAAATTTATAAAATGGCATCTCAGAGACCGGGGAAAAAAGAGTGGGTGGCAAAGAATACAATGTATTTCTATCACATCTCTCCATCTCTATTAACAGACTGGCAAGAAGAGGGGGTACCTGCTGCCCCAAAACTTAAGACAAAGATAGAATTTCCTTTGCTAAAGGTTACTCCAGCAACATGCAGTGTGTGCTTGTTATTCCCCAAACTTTCTTTCTGCTCTGAAATCCTGTGCTACCCTCCTGTGACATTTTCTTGCATGCGCTCCACTGAAGTTTGGGTCTATTGTTTCACAACAAGGGAGCTGATCCTTCAGCAGTTACTTATTTATTGAGGTCAGTCGAGGTCAGTGATGTGGGTTTTACGGGGTGCTTTTTTTTTTAGAGTATGGTCAGGCTGGTGTGTTGGAATTCCTTTAATTTTGCAAAGAGAGAGGTATATGGTGGGGGAGTTTCATTTTAAAATTAGGTAAATATCAATAATCACATAGGTCTATGCAGGTGCATTGTATGCATAACTGGAAATTTTCAGTGTCACCCTCCTGCCTTGATTCTGGTTTGATATTAATGGGCTCATATAGCTTTTCATGAGCAGGATCTTAGTTCTTTATTTTTCACCGAGGGTTTTTTTTTTTTTTTGTGTGTGTGTGCGTGTGTGTGTTATGCAGCAAGGAAGGGGTACTCTGCCTTACCTCTCACATTTTCTCCTTGCCTGGGTGACAGGGGATTTGTTGACATTTGCTGCATGTCCTGTCGCTATTATAAATCGGAAGCTACATTTCAAGCTTCAGCACACTCAGAGTTAAGCTGCACTGGAAAGTGACACTGAAAAATATAAATGGAAGAAATTTGAAGATGTGAAAAGGGAATTATTTGGGCGAGCCTTTTATTTTAAAGCATTTTAAAATGGAGTAAGAAAAAAAATCCTAATAAGGATTTTTTAATGTAAAGTTTTTAAAGTTGGGTTGGGATTTTTTTTGTTTTGAAGGCTGGATGCTTAAAGTTATGGTTCTAACTCTTGGTTCAGTCACCAGAGTTTGGCACTCTAAAATTTTCCCCTGAAACAATCCTCAGTACAAAAAAAAAAATAGGTTTTGTGATTAAAATTTTCCAGAATTCTAAAAGCGCTCTTATAAATAGTGCTTGTTGTCAGGATTTTAAGGAACTGAGAGATTTGATGAAAACCCTTCACATTTCTACTTATGTAATATACAGTACATGAATACCAACTATTGCAAAAATTAACAAAGAAAACTCAAAACAAAGTAAATTTTACAAATCATGCCAAATAAAATATTTCATCTGACCTGACATCAATATTTCTTTTATATTTTCACTTTATGGGAAATTTCTAGAAAAATGTTTGATCTCTTCTGTTCTACACCTAAAGGGAGGGGATGTTTTTCATCAGGATATTTCTCCTAAAACTCCAATGGATTTTCTTCTTATTTATGAGTTTCATGTGACCTTAAACAGAATATGAGTAGAAATCAGTTTATTTATCTGGTCTACTTACAATGATGTCTGTTTACTGAAGTGTAATTCAGAGGCTCAATTTTATAAAGGTAGCCACAGTTCGAAACCACAATCCTTAAAAAAGTAGAACAAATAGAAAGCATAAAATAATAGAAAACACATAATTCAAAAATATTTTTCTTGACATATTTTAACTTGTTTCAGTATTTTTTTTCTTTTTCTTGGGATAATTTACTGCATAATTCAAACCTGCAGATAATTTTGACCTCTTTTCCTTTATTATTAGCTATTAACTTTTATTTAAGCTTGATCGTTTTTAAAGGGATGGCTGGGATAAAGTGAAGCTTCTAATTTTGTATCCTGCTCTAATCTCCGATTTGAGAGTGCTATAGCCTGGGGTTTTACATAGTAATATACGGGCAGCAGATAGAGAGAAGTGATACATACCCACACCTTTGCATATCAACCTCGAGAGGGGTCTGCATGTTTTGCACTGGTGGCTGACCAAAATGCTCCCTTTCGGACTTCTAATCAGCTAATTGCCCTGTGAGGGAACCTCCTAAATTTTTTTAGTTGGGACGAGGATGGGTTTTTATTTTTTGGGTGGGGCGACGGGTTTTTATTCCTAAACGGCATTCCTCCTGCCTTAAAGTTTAAGGCTGTTTTCAGACTTGGCCAAACGTTTGATTTCTGTAATTATTGTTGGGATTTCCTCCCCTTTCTCCCCCCCCCCCCCTCCCCCAGCAGACGAAAACTAAAATTGTGATTTAGATATTTGGTCCCAGCGGCCCTGCCTGTGCTCAGCAAATGGTTCCATGTCACTCGCTGCATCACAATATCGGAGTGGCGGCGCTCGGTGGCAGCTAATCCTCTGAGCCCGTTAATAAGCTTAGGAGCACGTTCATTGAAGACTGACGCGTTAGTCACAAACAGGGAGAAAATATCTACTGGGGGAAGCTGAATTGGTTTTAATCATCTGCTAATCACCAGTAATGAGACCTACTCTGGGGAAGAAAAGAAAAACAGATAGTCAGAGGGAGGTTTTGTTCTTCACAGCGGAGTAACAGGGAATGAGAGGGCAGCTGTTATTAGGAGAGAAAAGATGGAAAGAAAGGAGGGATTTGGCCAGACCAGATGAAACTTCTTCTGTGGCGCACTGTTTTGTTAGCTGAGTGTTTCTTTCATTCAGCCTCCAAAACTTCAGATCTGTCAGCCCCTCTGAAAGCCCCGACCCACCTCTCCGAGCCGCCGGGGAGAAAAGGCGCCGCGACCCCGCCCCGCGGCCCCCGGCCCGGGCCGGCCCGGCCCCGCCCGG